>WEIU01000686.1:290893-348191 GCA_013389925.1 Aegithalos caudatus | reverse complement strand
AAAAGAAAAAAAAAAAAAGTGGTTGATTTCCTGCTCCTGCTTAGAAGCTTTGCAGGGTCCTGAGTTCCTTGGGGAACCATGGTTTGGATTGCAGGTGTTGGGGTTTGTGTTTGCTCAAGTGATTTGCTCATTTTAACCCTGATCTGACAGAGAGCTTTAGGTGCTACCACAATCCAATTTACAAATAATAATAATAAAAATGCAGTACTGTTACGTCTCACCTCCTCTCTCACAGCCGTAGCCCTTTCCAGGCTCATTTGGTGTGTTCTGCTCGTGGGGCTATAACTGCTGATCTTCTCACTGAGATAAAGCAACTTGCTAAACGGTTCTGGGTTTGTCCCCAGAACTAAACCATGTTTGCAGACACCTCGTGCTGCTGCATAACTGCTACTAATCACTGTCACAGAAAAAGGCAGTTCTTTCAACAATAGATACCATGGGAAAGGAAGATACACGTGAATAAAATGCAAACAAAAAGGAACCCTGGGACTTTGTTTGCTCTTCATAATTCACTGCTCAGAGGCAATAGGTGAAGTTGCCACGTTCCAGTGATTCAGAAAACAAACCACAAAATGTTATTGTGAAAGAAGCTCCTGGAATGAGTGCAGCATGTTAAAATGTACCAGGAGGTTTCACCTGCATGGAAAAGGCTTATTTTGTCTCCTTCCTCTTTTTATTTTATTGTTACATTTATTACTACTTTTCACCAGTTTTCCTCACTTAAATTCACTGGTGTTATATCAGGAGTTCTTTCTCAAGCCTTCACATTGATCTTGGCTCCTCCCACTAAAGTGAATCAGTAGTGTGTGCAATATTCCAGGGTGATGATTTTTGAGCAAGGATAGGCTGAAGAATGGAAAGTTTCTCCTAATTGCGGAAAGCTTTCCTTTCTTGGATGATATGCCACAGCAGTCCAGCTTTGGAAAGTAGTTAAATGCAGAAGATTTTTATATGTAAACTAGTAAAAGTTTAAAGATATTAAAAAAAATTTCCCCAAGTGTCTATGTGCCAGTGGGAAAAACGTTTAATGAATATTCTAATCTGAAATTTATAACTTTGATGATTCAGGCTGCGAGCATGTTTTTTTTCCAAAGGATGCTGTACAGTACCAGGAGTATCTGTTGAACTCTGGTCTCTAGGCAGCCCTAAGAGCAATTTTATTTTCAGTTTTATGCCAGCAATTGAGGACAGTGGAGTTAAATTGGAGCAAAATGAGTAAAGTAGAAATGAATCATGGTCCTTGTCTCTGTTGGAGTAGAGAGACAAGTTTCTCTGTTAGAAACAGAAGTCAGAAGTAATCATAGAGAGGAACATTTTACAGCACTGCTGTTTTTCTGCCCTTTCCACCAGTTCATCTGGGGCTTGGGTGGATGTCAGGTGAGGTACATTAAATGATTTCCATACAAGAAGATCCTTAGAGACTGGTTTTCTTTTTAAAATGTATAGAGGGCCCAAGTAATTTTCATCATCAATTTGAAATTTTTTAGAAAAAGCTAAACACTGCTTTTTTCATTGTCAGTGATCATTTCTGTAGACTTCTGTGACAGAAACTATTACTCTGATATCAGCATTTTGCATGTCCAAGACACTGAAACAATTTCCTAATGTAGCAAATAACCAGTAAACTGAAGTACATCAGGGGAGGTAAATAATTTTAACACCTAAGTTGGGCTTTCTTATAACTGTACATAGACACATATTTAAAAAAGAATGGGTAGTGGGAGCATCAGAGGTACTTGGTTTCATGACAGTTTTTGCATTCTGAGTGCTTTTTGAATATACAACTTATTGCAACAGTTTCATCATAGTTTAAATAATAACGTGGGTCTAAAACATCTTTAATCTTTCTTTTTCCTTTGTCTTTTCATTACTTCAAATCAAATCTGGAAAAAATAATTGGTGTATAGTATTGAAAGATCAGGCACTAAAAATTGCATTATTTCGGCTGCTGGGAATATTTATGTGGTTCGTTTATTGTGTGTATTCTGTATTTTCCACAGCTCTCTTCCTGTTAAGCTACAAATGTCACCTTGTTAGTCTTTGTTTGCAGTGGAAACAAAAGCAGTTCATGTGCCAGGTAGTGTGTAGGGAACTGCAGAAGGGCTGAGTTGCGATTGTTAGAGCAGGCTTCACTTCTGATATTTCTCATCCAGAACATCATCTCCTTTCACCTTGTATGAGTGCTGTTAAAACATGCAGGGTGAAATTTCTTTCTTCCTACACACAGGCAGAGTTGTCATGTGTGCTTTGCTAGAAGTGCTCAGATGTTTGAAAATGCAGCCTAAATCCATCCAGAGGGCTGTATGAGGGCATACAGATTGGGGTGGTGCTTGTGCATGTGCAGCTTCTTGGGGCTTTCAGTTGAATAGGAAGATGCTTTTCCTCCGATCTGTGTTAATTCCTTATCATGTGGGTATTAGAACCGAAGGCAGTGTCTGAGGCTGCATGAAGGACAATGGGTGAGGACCAGGTGCCAGAGTGATGTCACCTTTCAATGTATGTAGCAGCCAGCATAACTGATCAGTCATTTTAAGCCAGCCAGTGAAGTCATTCCTCTTGCCAAGAATTCACAAGCTTACAGCATTAAATTTTATAATGAGTGAAAAACATAAGGCCAGACTTTTTTTTTCCTCTCATCATTTTATTCACTTATCAATATGAGCAAATGAGGTAAACATGCCAGCTACGTGGGTAGAACAGTTTATAAATATAGCAATAATAATTGCTGGATAATTGGATCATTCCTTCATTGTTGCCCATTTTATAAATATCCTAGCATTGAAAGAGTAGATTTTAATTGGCAAATGTTGGGGGAAACTCATCCTCCTTAAAACAAACAAACAAAAAAAGTTCCTTGACTAATAATCAAGGAAAATAAAGAAATATCATCTTGTTCTGCTAGACAGCTGCATGCTTTGTTTGTAATTGGTCTGGCAGTAGGAATTTGTGTGGAGTCTTGCTTTGGAAAGGTTCTGAAACCCCTGTTAATAACCTCACCAAATGAGGAATAGTCAGTCTCCACAGCAAAGGAGCTGTAGTTCTTGAAAAATATTAGCACTCAGAAACGTTACCTGTTAATTACCTCCCTAGGTACCCCCTTCCTTCCCACCCTTCTCCTCTCTGCTGTGCCGTGGGAAGGCAGCTCCTGCCGGCCATGAGGCGTTGCTTTGTCCAGGGTCAGCAGACAGGTTGGTCCAGTTGCTGGTGTTCAGGAAACACTTCAGTGATTATACACATCTTTCTCTGAAGGCTATTGGAGAGCTAAAAATCATCACCTTCATCTTCCCAGAACAAGGAAAAACAATGTCTTACTTCAGACTCAAAGCATCCCTGGTTTCCTACAGGACAATAATCTCTGTATAGATTTAGTGGTCCACCAACAGGCAATGCATAGTAGAGAAAAAGTTTAGCAAAAGGTATTTTTTGTTTCATGTATCTTAACAGTTTTAAAAACCAATTATTAGAATTGTGGGGTTTATGATGCTTTTATTCGCCATAACTTGAATGTTTGAATAACATATGAAAGACACTAGTTTTAATGATAAGCATATCTCATTTTCTTTCAGAGAGCATTAAATAGGAAAAAATTGATTCCAACTGAATTCAGCAATAAGGAAAACTCTGAATCAAGCACTGAGCATGATAAAGAAAACTCCTTTATCAAAACGATACCAAGAAGAGTTAAAATATTTGATGGAGGGCAAGTATTGTACTTTGTATACTAGATATCATTGGAAAGATATTTTTTCCTAGATTCTAGACTTTGCAGAGATGTTGCTTCCTGATTGATTGATTTTAAACAACAGTTCCCATATTGTGGTCTGTGAATGTTGGTTTATGTTTCCAAGAAAAATGGAAAGTCATCAGTAACATGGAGCCATGAGAGTTATGAGAAGGGGTAATAAAATAAAGAACAGTAGGCAGTGCAATTCATTTTTTTTTCCAGGGAATGAGCATTAATCAGTGCTAAAGGCAGCTAGATACAGCCAGAGATGTAAATTCTCTTCCTATGTTTCTCGTATATGATAAATAATACCTATTCTGCAGCAAGGTTGTATAACTGTAGCTGGAAAGGAAGTAGTCCAGGGGCTAAGCAGCAGCCTGCAGTGCCGTCTCTGTCTGGCACCTTGCTGTGGCATACGAGGCTGGAGAGCTTTGATTTGAAAAGCGCCATGGAAATATTTACTGAGATCTCTCCTCCCTACACCATAATACTTTAAATCTGTTGTCTGATATAAATAACAGTTGCTTTAGCCACAGTGTTGCACTATGTACAACATCTTATAAAACAGATTTTTAAATACAAAAGTGCCAGTGACACCTGTAAAACTTTGTTGCACAAATAGTGGGTATTTGATTAGACTCGATGGTCAGCTGTAGGGTTTTAGTTACTGGTTCCCAGTCTGAATCTAGTCTAGGCCAGCAGTTAAATCATTACCAGCTGTCCAGGTAAGATATTGCCATGTCTCTGCTCAGATACAGATGTTGTAAGGACCAGGACACAAAAGCTAAACACAACATTTGGCATCCTTGAGTGGAAATATGAAGGGTGTAATTGAATCCGAATGACTTTTTCCATCTAGAGACAGTCCCCATAGGCTGAGTCCAGAGGACATTGACAGGGAATTTTAAAGACTTTCCCATCATTGTAACTAATGTTGCTCCTTTTCTGCACAAGGCAGAGCCTCAAAGATGCTCTTTTAAAGCTCCCTCATGGTGCTCAAACCTGCTTCCAAGAACTGACACCCTTAAAAGATATGTTCCTGTGTTGCTAAGAGGAAATTTGATATTCTTTAAATGCTTAGTATAAACAGTACCTATATTAAAAAAGATTAGCCTCTATTCCTAAACAAGTCTATGACTAGCTAGTGATAAATATAGATATGGATATAACAAATACATGCAAGAGTGAGCAGAAAAAGAGCGTGATTAGTTTTGTCAGTCATTGATTTTCATCTAATGTATTATTCAAAAAATTCTGATACATGAGGGTTTCTAGCTGGGCCCATTTTCCCATTACAACTGATTGCCTTACTCTTATGGTACTGTTACTAGGTACAAATCAAACGAAGACTATGTGTATGTGAGAGGGAGAGGGAGAGGGAAGTATATCTGTGAGGAATGTGGAATACGTTGCAAGAAGCCCAGCATGCTGAAGAAGCACATTCGCACACACACTGATGTCCGTCCTTACCACTGCAATTATTGCAACTTTTCCTTCAAAACTAAAGGTAAGGCTAACTTTGCTGGGTATATTTTTCCCTCTTTTTCTTTCTGCTTCAAATTAGAATTCTTTTCTTCTCACAGTTGGCTGTTCATGAGCTAAAGAGGTTCCCTCTCTGTGGAGTTTTATTGTCTAGTGCTTCAAATATTTGTAATTTCTTATTTTCTTCTTTTCCTTTGTCTTCTGTGTATTTATTCATGTGATCACATCTTCATATTAATGAATTGTCTGGCATGCCACAGTGGGTGAGAAATTGGAGTGGAGGAGGGAAATCAGGAGAGTATGATGAAAGTTAGGTGAAGACAAGGGAGGGACATGGTTAGCTGCTCATCCTAGACAGAGATGGATCACAGGATTTTAAGTCTCTTGCAGTGTCTTTTGGAAGTAGGAGATGGACGTGTATTGTACTCATATTGGCACTCAATCAATTGCTCTAGGAAAGAAATTGGCCGGTAGTAACTTACTAAGTTGAAATTCTTTTTTTTTTTTTTACCTTTGAAGGACAAAGATTCGCTTTCCACTTGACCTTCTAAGATCCAGAGTTGGACGGGTACTTTTTAAAGCCTGTTTATACCTTTAAATACTTAAATGCATCCCAGTTTATGCAGGCAGTATATTAAACAGGACTCAAGTGAAACAGACAGGAGAAATTCACAGCCAAAATCATTTCAGAAAAAAAAAATCTTAAGCAGTAAAATTTTTCTTGGCTTTAAACATCATTTAGCAACAAGCCACGCCCCAGCTGTAACCTCAGGAACATTTGTGTTTTTAGTGCATTCGAGACTACTCAGCGGTTGGGTGGAAAACTTACAAGAAATAACCCAGTGCTGCCCAAAGTGGGGTGAATAGGCTTCAGATGTGTCAAAAGTCATCACTTGGGTGGGTCATCATATTGACTTTACAATGAAATACTGGAGTGCAAACCCAGTAAATTCTCATTGTGGTTTTTGCAGTGGAGAGATGCTGGCCAAGTTCAAGTAATTAAGTTCTGCCTGTGTAAAGTTCTCCCTGATTTCAGTTGTAGCAGATATTTGGTATTCACATCCTCTTCTTCATTTGCTGTGCCTGGCTTTTGTCATTACTTCTGGCAGTCAGGTCACACAGATGGGTGTTTTGATATTTGGTAAGCAACTCTTCATGACAGGACAGTGTGGCCAGCAGCTTCATGAAGTGTGCAAAAACTGGAAAATTTGCTATTTGTGAGTCAATATATTCACAACAATTATTTCAGCATTTGGGATGAGTTACCACTTTCATTTCAAATCAGAAATAAAGTACTCCATAACCATAGAAGAGTCAGCATTTCACTTTAATTTCTCCTATTTAAATACCTCAAAAATGTTTTTTGTGAAGTTTAAGGTGGACAATTACTTCTAGTAACATGCATTTCATAAATATCATCATTTACAGATCTGAGCTACTCAGCCATTTCTTGATTATATTTACCATATTTTCTTTTTAAAGGAGAAGGAGAGAGCAGCCTGTGGGGCCTCTCAGCTACACATTTACTTTTGAAATTCAGATCAAATATGTTCATGCTATGATTTTGAATAAAATTAACATGTTTGCTTAAGTTGGCATTGAAAATGTTTACACTAAAAATAGAATTCATCAAATACTGGAAGAGCTGCAAGATACGAACTTCAGTTTCATAGGGTAGTTTTCTGTCAACATGACTTTGAAGACTGAATCACCCCTTTTTATACTTCACCATAAACAAAGGAGGGATCTCTTACACCAGTACAGAATACATCATCATTTAGAATTTCCATCCTCTTCTATTTTATCTCAATAAAAAGCTTCCTGAAATGTAGCCAGTGAGCTGTTAGCATTCAGGATGGTGAATCTCCTGCAGCCCATGACAGTTTGCATTGAGGGGCAAGGTTCTAGCAAGTGTGAAATCAAATTATACAGTTGTTATAAATGTACCTGAAGAAGAGATGGACACGTTGAGCATGTATTTGTAGACATTTTTGTACTCACAGAGCAGGTAATTTTTTTTCTTTCTTAAGGAAATTTAACAAAGCATATGAAGTCAAAGGCGCATAGCAAGAAGTGCATGGATTTGGGAGTCTCAGTAGGCTTAATAGATGACCAGGATGGAGAAGAAGAATTTGGTAAGAAATGAAGTCTTCTTTCTTTACTGAATTACTGTGTCTATTTTGTCATTTCATCTTCTTCACCTTTCTTTTCCAAAGCTTTTTAATTCTTGTACAGGGAAAAGATACAGAGAGAAAAATCTCAAGAGCTAGTCCAAAGGAGCCAGAAACACTGGAAAAACTTTCACTGAGAGAAATGACAAGCATATGCTAAGGATAAATTGCTGCTGAATTTTTCACAAAGTGTTATACAGTTTAACTTTATCACTTTCACAGATAAATATGACAAGATTGAAAATACCAGAAAAACAGCTGTTTGCCTAGAAAAAATGCAGTCAAGTGTAGTGCTCCTTTGAAAATAGCTGTGCATGAAATGGTCCAAGTTTTGGGATGCATATTTCATAGAAATTAAATCACTAACGTGCCACACAAATCCCAAATATGTTGCTGAGTGCTGTGCAAGCAGGTTAATCATCTTACAGCATAGAATTCTGTCCTCCTTCAGAAATAATTAGGATAAATCTGCAGATAGAGAACATACAGGAATTAAAAATATTATTCATCTTGACCTGTTCTACTTCTTCATTAGTGATGAAAATGTTTTCAGAATGAATGTATTTGCCTAAATCTGTATTTCTGCACTTCTCAAATCCCAAGAAGATTCTGCTGAAAAGGAGATGAGATTAAGGATAGTCAGAGGGCCACACCAGGTTCATGAGTGACTTGCTCAGCATGATAAGAAAGGTGTGCCTGCACCAGAGCCAGTGAGATGGAGAACAGGATTGTGCATTAGGCTTGTTTACGATCTTGGCATGTTTCAGTGCAGTGATGGCATTTTTCCCTTTCTCACATTCCTCTGTGGGGAGATGAGTTGTGTTGCCTTGTCTTGCTGTATTTTCCTCTCTCCAGTAGAATAGTTTATTAGATTGTGGATGAGGCTCAAAGAAAAGAAAGCAGTAGGGGGTCTTTATTTAAACTGTAACGGGGAAAGAAAGATGAATGCACTTGCTCCCATATGACAACCACTGGCAGAATAAGCGAATCATCTTGAATCTAATTCTAAATAATGCTGGGAATATGACTCAGCTGCTGTGATTCAGTCGTGCACTAGGTAGATAGAAACCTGCATTTTTCCCTTTTTTGGCCTTCTTCAATATAGTCCTTTTTCATCAGCAAAAAAATATGTCTCCCTTCACAATTTGAGGTACCAGATAAATAACACAGAAGACAAGCAGCAGGACAAATTTTTCTTACAGAGGAACATTTTTTACTAATATTTTCAGTCTTCACATGACAGAAAAATGGTCACTTTTAAGCAATGTTCTGTGGCATTTGACATTTTTTGTGAGTTTCATAAACTACAGGTGAATAGATATTTCCATTTACTAGGGACTGAAAACATTTTATTGATTGATAAATTGATATTCCCAACTGCATACATTAAAAGTTGCATTTGTGGTTATAATGCAATGGGAAGTGTTTCAAATGTTTACTGAATTTTCAGTAACATGGGGTTGAAGGAAGCCACTTCAAACATTTCTTGAAAGAATGCTTTCCTTTGACTTCAAGACTGTTCAACTGAGAAAGAGAAAGGCTTTCCCTTTTTACCTATCATGCACAGGCATGTTTGACCACAGTATAAATATATTATATATTCCCTGAAATATGTTCTTTGCTCGACACAGTAATTACTTAATAAATGAAATACTCTATTTTGGAAAAAATGGCGCAGATATTCTACAGGATTTGCTATATAATCCTTGAAATTCTTCATAGAATTTAATTTTATGGCTACAATGCCTATTTTTTCCCCCAAAATAGAGGACATGGCACTTCTTTCTTTAACTGGAACCCCAAACCAAGAAACAACTTGGTGATAAAACCCTGCCTTTTTCAAAGGATCTGGCTCAGGTACCCATAGCAAAGCCAGCAGTGCAGCGCAAAGTTCAGCACTAGAGACCTATCCAAGAATCAGGGTAATTAAACCCCTGATAAAGGTGCATTTGCTGCAGCCAAACCAGTCTGGCCTCTCCAGTTGCTGCAGAGCACAGGGCATTTACAATTATCCATGGAAATTCAACAAGCAACTCTACACTTCAAAAATGTGATTTCAACTGTCTGCTCATCTGGCCAGCCATGAAGGTTGCTCCCATGATAATTCAGAACCTTTCTTGTCAGCCTATTTTTAAGGCAGAATCAGGAGGGGAAGAAAAGTGTGCTGTATTTGCATATGTGTTTTTTTTAAGCGTGGTTCAGTTGCCCTCTCTGAAATCCTGACCATGCTAATTTTAGGCAGCATTTGAATCAGCTTCAACCACCTCTTTGGCTGCCCTTTCCCCAGGGCAGAGCAGGAGAGCTCATACTGGGGCCAGCACCCCTCGTGCCAGGTCTGGGCTCCAGGGACAGCCCTGGCAGCAGCATGTCAGCCACAGAGGACAATGTGATGGGCTATGGGTGTTGAGCTGCACTTGTGGTGTTACCTCTTTGGCCCTTCCACCCCTCTTCCCTCTGGCATGCACAGTTGTGCCACATATCCTTCAGATGTTTTAAAAACCCGTGTCTTCAAATGCTTAAATTTTGGGGGTTTGGTTGTTAAAAATGTTCTGTATCTTAGAGAGTGGTCTGTCTACTGCCATTGCTTTCCTCAGCTGGAAGGCAACGTGAGAAGCAGTAGAGGAAGGTGCAGAAAATCTGATAAGAAATAATTATGACCTCAGGAAAAAACACTTCTTCCTGAAGCTGTGTGAAATTGGCTCATTTCCTGACCTGTAGAATGTCTGTCTGTCTGTCTGTCTGTCTCCACCTAATTCATTATCTGAACATTAGGAATACTGATTATTCTTACAGTAATAGAAATGTCTACACCTTTGCTTAAAATAACTAAGCTGTATATCTTCCACTAGAATTCCACTTTGAATTAGAGAATTTACCCAGAAATTTGAGAAAGCCACCAACTTTTATTTATGAAGGAATTTGCTGGTTCCAGTCTTTTGTAGTTTTTTTTTTTTTTTAAGGTGGGGTTGTCACAATTTTTTAGATTCATATGAGAAGCCAGCTGTGACCGACAGCAGTACAGATAAAATGGATGCAAACTGAACCAGGAGTGCAAACTTGTGCACAATCCTGAGCACAGGCAGACACACACAGAGTCTGTTTTTTCAGTAATCTGAGAAGCTGAAATTTTGTTGTGCTGTGGTGTCTCAGGGAAAAAAGAAAGATGCTCTCTAGCTGTCTGAGACTGTATGTGATCAGAGCTTTTAACATAGCATTCTTTGTATTTGGACTTGTCATCATTTGGGTATTAGTAAATACTTTCTGGCCTGGGTTTTTGTATTCAAAACTATTCCCTCATCCATTTATCTTTCATCTTCTGCTCTGTGGAATGTTCTTGTCACCAGAATACAGGGTTACAATGTGAGGAATGTTAATATCTGAATTAAATTGTCAGAGGAGGTGAACTGTTTAGTGTGACAGACTGCAACTGGGGATATCCTCTTTGGCCCTGATCACAAACATTTTGCTATCCAGTCTTAAAAACAACAGTAATTTGTGTTCAAATTAAAACAGTTAAAAACTTTAAACTTGTAATAAGCTAATGTATGAATAGTACGGTATTTCTGAGTAAACTTGCACAAGAGAATTCCTTAATAATGAAATCAGTAGATGGGCAGAACATTTAAGGGGTTTCTGTGCAGAAATCCTGTCCCAAAATACATTACTTTACCACTAAAATGACCTAATTGTAAGTTTCAGATATGTTTTTATAGATATCTACACACACACACATTAAAAAAATACTTTCATTTTCTGCAGTTACCACAGTTCCAAGTTAATTAGCTATATGTTACTTGCAGTAGATTTTAAGTGAGTTTCAATGGCTCTTCATTAGCTTAATCGTGACTCAGTCTGTGTTTTCACTGAATCTGCATTTAAGAAGTGAAAATAAATGAAAATCCTTGCAATAATATCCTCCTTTTACAAAGAGAATGGAAGGCTGTTTCTGTGTAGTTTACAATAATTATTTGGGGTTTTTTTGTAAAATCAGTATCTGTTCTTCAACTAGATGGATATTAGGCATGCTAAAGCCTCACACCCACAGCCTGACATTAGACTACCTAGTGCTAGGTTTGATTTACAATATACAAGTTATTTAAGAGGTTTAGGTGTAAATAATTCTTTTAAGCAGAAGTTGCTCTTACTTTTTGGTGTAGTTTCACTTCATTACTTTCTGTGGTCTTAAGAATGAAAGTCAAAAGCCCACAGGTTTTCTTCTTCTCATTTCTGAGGAGCCCTGGTGATCACCAGTCTGAATTCAACCCAGTAGATGTCACTGTGAGTCCTGTTAGAGGGTGATGAGCAGTGGACAGTAGCTGAAGCAAGACTGAACTCAGATAACTGAAGCCTATGAACAGGCTTAGAATAACAGGAGGACAGCGGGGTTGGGTACAGATGCTGGCATTGTTTAACAGTATCTTGCTTACCCCTCTTTAAATTTGTGTGAATGGTTGTGAAATGATCTATTGGAAGTCTAATACAATGGGTGAAAGGCAAGTCTAAGTTGTAGTCTTCTAGAAGAATGGAGTGAATTGATGACATACAGACCTGACTTTTGATTTATGATCATGTAATGACATGCTGAAAAATACTTCTGCCTTTCTTGCCATAGTCTACATTTTTTCTTGAGTTTGATGGAGAATATATAGACTATAGAATTTATACTTTATTTTTAAATGCTTTTATGTAAATGCCAATCCGTAACTGAAGGTACTTCCAGAACTTGAGACATTAAAAACTGCTTTGTATTACTCAGGTGCTAAAAGCCAATAAATGTAATAAATTTAGATTTAGATGCTAATAGATAATGAATAGATACTTAATAAACTATGTCCTTACTCTGCATAAGTAGAGTTAATGACAGTCACATATTTATCTACATAACTGCACATTTCCTTAGGAATTTGTAAAACCAAGCAGTCCAGACTTGTATTTTCAAACCATTCTTGTCTTCTTGCCACTGAAAGAATGAAAACGAACATTTTGCTCTTTATTTGACAATCTACTTAAATATGATTAAGCTATAACTAAATGTGACTAAGTTATTAGCTTTTGAACTTCATCACTGGATTTGGTACTGAAATAGCTGATTCTGTAGCAGGTCTTCAGTAAGTCAATATGTGGCAATAATACTGCAATTAAAATTAAAAGTTGTAAGTTGAGGTTCTGATGGACCTTTGTTTCAGTACTTTGCAGTATGATGATAATTAGATGGCTGTTGTTAAAACCATGTACAGTAAGGATTCCTCAAGGAAAAAGCTTCTAATAAAATGAAGAACTTCAAGTACATAAGGTGACATATTTCAATTACCTAATTCATAGCATTCCAGCTGGAAATAGCAGCTGGACTGTGGACTTACCAGCCTCAGGCACTTAACAAATGGACATATTAGGATGCTGATAATTCTAGCTAATGCTATTGTGCTAACGAACATGGAGTTTTTTCTTTTCTGCTCTGGGGTGAAATGTCACTATAACAGAGCCTTGTCCAACAAGCTCAACACCAACACCACAAACACAGTACAGACCTGACCAGCTGAGGTCTGACAGCAAAATAAATGAAGGACTAAGGTATATTTGCCTATGATCTGCATACACTTCAATACATAGGATAAAAAAGTCAGATTTCTTAAAAATAATTGCAGCTGGCATGTGAACAAAATCCCCAATCAAAAGTTTTCTCCATGTTTCTATTAAGCCTTTATTTCCAGCTGTTCCTAATTTCTCCAGAGTTCAGGTCTGTAAAGTTCACTTACTCCTGTGAAGTCCAGGAAGAAGAAAGAGTCTTTCTAAGGATTTAAAAGAAAAGATTGCAGCAGCTGACAGAGGATGAAAGGCATTACCTACTCTTCCAAAAAGACTCTTTGTAAAAAATTGAGGCTGTCTTGAACAGTTTGTCTGTTGAAACAGTGAGAGTTGAGTTACAAATCTGAAAGAGAAGTAGCTTTCATAGGCCCTCACTTAATAGTGTGAAACTTTTTTCCTGTTTTCTTTTTAAAAAAGAAACTGTGAACTTTCATGCCAAAAGCCAGTTCTCCATATGTTAGGAGCCTTTGAATTTATGATACATCCTTCATTCAAAAATACCATATACCATTTTACAACCTCATACAAGAAACACAGAAGTAATTTTGATCCCTCTGGAAATTGAGTCAGTTCTAGTTATATGTACGTTTATATATATATATATATATATATATATATCAACTACATTAGCATATGGTTATAATTGTGCATAGTTCAAGATAGGAAGTGAAAAATTAATTTTTTCCCCATTAAAACTGACAGGGAACTTTAGTAGACAGTGTACAATTATCAGAATGGATTGGTGCCAATACTACTTAGTTAAAAAGACACTGCTTGGAAGAGAATCTTGTACCACAAGGAGTGGTCACACCCTCAGCCTGATGTCTTCTTCAGAGGAGACCCATAACCATGCCTGGGCCTTCTACTGCTTAAAACTCCAGCATTGGGTCCTCTTGTAACTCCACAATGATGCTTAGTGGGATCACTGATTGGAAAAGCCTGGACACCTCTTGTTTCAGCAAACGTGCATGCAGGTATAAAAGCCAGAGCAAAGCATTCCTTTGTGCATTGCCAGAACAAGCAATTCAGGAATCTTACTTTTTCTCATCTAATATTGCAAAGCAGTGTGGGAGTAAGGGAACCACATTCGTCGCTGTCATCTCGCCTACACTGCAGGCTTTGGCTCCAGGTAACCACACTCAAATAGAAGCTGGCAAATGCACAAAGGGTGGAGGTACACAGAGAGACAATAGAGGGAAATGAATCCTGTGTGTAAGGAATCTGTGTTCCACAAATAGTTTCTCTTTCTCTTTCCATGGCTTTGTTGTAGAAAGCTGGGATGTATACAGAAAATCCCTACATAAGCAGCATTTGCTGGAAAATCCGGTAGCATTTTAAATGTTGATTTGAAAGAAGATAGTTTCTTCTAAATCATTGTTTGCACGTATGTTTTCCTTGCTTTACAAATGCAACAAGTCAGTCTAATCACTTCAGGTATTTCCTCCTGCCAGTAGAAACAGTCATTAATGATTGACATCAGCTTTCATAGAAAATGTGATCCATGTGAAGAGAGGGAGAAAAAAAAAGACAAGAATCAGTAGAATTTTGTAGAGAATAGTTATGTGACATTGGTAAAGAGACTGAATTAAAGACGGAGTCGAGGGTGAATTTCAAGACTGCAATGCGCCCTGCATTATTTAAAGAGTTGCAGGAAACCTGTAGGTCACCCTTTAGATGTGACACATGGAGAAGTCTTCAATATCGGTTACAGAGGCATTGAGGGAATCACAATATTCTGAGCTGAAGTGGCCCACAAGAATCATTGAAGTCCAACTCTTAGCCCTGCACAGCACCATCCCCAAGGATCCCACAATGTGTCTGAGAGCGCTGTCCAAATGCTTCTTGGAACTCTTTCAGGTTTGGTATCGTGACCACTTTCCTGGGGAGCCTGTTCCAGTGCCCAACCACCCTCTGGGTGAAGAACCTTTTTCTAATATCCAACTTAACCCTCCCCGGACAGTTTCAGGCCATTCCATTGGGTCCTGTCACAAGTCACCACAGGAAAGAGACCAGCATCTGCCCCTCTTCCCCTCACTAGGAAGTTGTAGCCTGCAATGAGGTCTCTCCTCAGTTTCCTCTTCTTCAGCCTCTTCTTCTCTCTCCAGGCTGAACAGAGCAAGTTACCTCAGTCTCTCCTTGTAAGGCTTCCATTCAAGGCCCTTCTCCATCTTTGTTACCCTCCTCTGGATGCTTTCTAGCAGCTTGACATCTTTTTCATATTGTGGCACCCTAAACTGCCCCCAGCACTCAAGCTGAGACCAACGCAGTGCAGAGCAGAGCAGGACAATCCTCTCCCTTGCCCTCCTGGCCATGTTGTGCCTGATGCTCCCCAGGACAGGCTTGGCTCTCCTGGCTGCCAGGGCACTGCTGACTCGTGTTTAGTTTGTCACTGACCGGGACCCCCAGGTCCCTTTCCATGGGGCTCCTTTACAGCCTCTCATTCCCCAGTCTGTCCGTACATCCAGGGCTGTCCTGTCTCAGGTGCAGAATCCGGCACTTTCCCTTGTTGAATTTCATACAACTGGGGATTGCCAAAGTCTCTTATTTGTCAAAGTCTCTCAGCAGGGCCTCTCTGCTTTCGAGAGAGTCAACAACCCCTCTCAGTTTTGTATCATCTATATCATTTACTCAGTGTCCCTTCCAGTCCTGCATCCAAATTATTTATGAGGATGTTGAAGAGCACAGGGCAGAGGATGGGGCCCTGTGGAGCCCCACTAGTGACAGATCCCCAGTCTGATGTCACCCCATTCACTGTAGCCCTTTGTGCCTGACCCATGAGCCATTTGTTCACCCATCACATGAAGGGTTTGTCCATGAGGATCCTGTGAGAGACAGTATCAAAAGGTTTACTGAAATCCAGAAAGGCCACATCAGCTGGCTTCCCTTGGTCATCTGCTTGGGTTAATTTGCCATGCAAGGAAATCAGGTTTGATAAGCAGGACTTTGGCTTCATGAAGCCATGCTGGCTGTGACCGATGACTGTGTTGTCTTCCAGGTGTTTTTCAATACTTACGGAGTCATCTTCTCCATAACTATACCAGGCAATGAAGTGAGACTGACTGCTCTGTAGTTTCTGGGGTCCTCTTTCTTGCCCTTCTTGAAAACTGGGACAACATTAGCCAGTTTTCAGTCAGCTAGGACATCTCCAGATTCCCAAGATTGGTCAAAAATCATCGAGAGAGGCCTTGCGATAACATCAGCAGCTCTTTAAGTATTCTCAGATGAATCCCATCAGACCCCATAGACTTTAGGCATCCAGCTGGAGCAGCAGTTCCCACACATCTTCAGAGTTGACTGGGAGTTTATCATTCTCACAGCCGTGGTCCTCCAGCTCAGAGAGCTGGGACCGTCCTAGCTTGTCATTGGTATTGAAGGCAGAGGTAGTTGTTTACATTCAGAAATCAAACATATGTAGATGTTCTAACATTTTAGATACGTTTGCTTTGCAAGTTACTGAAAAAACACTGTTTATGTGAAGAATATGAATGACAGAATTATAGAGAAAAAAATACCAAAATCATTTAGTCAGTCCACATGTTATTGTTAATAATATCTTTAACAATCGTACTTGCCATAATTTTGGAATGGAAGTTAATGAATTAATTTTTCCACTAAAACGTATTTTCTATTTTGAACAGCTTTGTCTGTGGATGAGAATTATAAATTAAGACTATTTAAAATTCTGATAAATACTTTTGCTAGGATTATTCCAATGACCTGAAGGATTTGGGGTATTTTTAATAACATGTCTGACATGTTCACATCTGCTGTAGTAAGTGTTGGAAATCTAGTTTCCATATTTAGCTAATGTACAAATTATTGTGTAGGCAAAGAGGGAGAAAGTCATTACAGAGGGATTTTTTCAAAGAAGCTATTAGTTCCTAATTGCATTGCTCATTTGAAACCATAAAGGCTTATAATGGTAAGTAACTTACTGAAAGGTAGCTCAATTAAACCCATTTATTTTATCTGGAGTTCAAAATGTTTGTTTTGGTTTTGGTAACTTAGCAGCCCAGAGTATAGGCAGTACATCCAAATTCTTTTAAGGGTCTGATTTTTTTCAGAATTTTTAGTTTTGATGGTAAGTTGCTGTGTAGATTTCCCTAGAACAGCATCTCTCAGATTTTATCTAACCAAACATCAGAGCCAAATGAATTTTACGCTGATGTTTTTTTGGACAGCTCAAGAGACAGACCTTTAATCAAATACAAAATATTAATGTATTCAAAGCATTTTGTCTTTTATAAAATATGATCCCAGACAGTCTGGCTTGGAATCAGACAGAGCAGATGGGATTTTCTGTCGCTTTACTAAAGATGACTCTTTCTTTCCAAGTTAGATACAAAAGAAGGTGAAAAGCTGCAGTAGAACTGTATTTTGTAAAGAAATTTGCCCCTAGACAGAGGTTTGGCTTTAAGACTTGATTTGAGGAGGGCTCCTTTATGCAAACAAAGATTCATAGGTAAGTTTTGATATGACTAATGCTTTGTTGGCTCCTGGGACCTCTTGGCTAATTTTTTAATAAACCTTTCAAAACATTAGTGAAATGAAGAAATCTAGTAAGGTCTAATTTTGGTCTCTTCTGCCTGTTAACGAGACAGATTCTTGACTAACAGCCTCCGGTCTTTCTGTTTGCATCCTTCAAAAACCTTTGCAGCCATGATTCATATTAGGTACAAGGACACCCACTTATCAGTCAGAACCAGCTAGAGAATATCCCACCGCTAAGGTTGACAGACCAGCCCCACATGTCAGCACTGGGAGCCTAATGAACTGGGAATCTGCTCACTGCTCTCCAGGCAGAAGAGTGAAGGGTGACTTTGAGCAAATGGTTACAAATGGCATGAAGGAAAATGGCCAGATCCAGAAGGTTAAAAACAACATAGAAGCAGAAGATGAAAGATTATGTAGCTGTTTAGTTAAACATGTAAGCTGGTAAACAAAACCAAAAATTTAAGTCTTCTCCATTGCTTTGATGCAGTGGGATGTGAGTGGAAAATACGTGTCGTGGGGTTTTTTGCTGTTTTTAGTTGTTCTCTCCTGCTTCATTCCTAGTCAGTCCAGGGCCTTCATTGTCTTAATTTCTACTTCCACTTTTGCAGGTGAGAAGCAAAGATTTGGCTATGACCGGTCAGGATATGACGTGGAGGAGTCTGATGGTGGTGATGAAGATGAAAATGACAATGAGGACGATGATGAAGACAGCCAGGCGGAGTCAGTGCTGTCCACAACACCCTCGGTGACGGCCAGCCCCCAGCACCACCCCTCTCGCCACGGCCTGCAGGATGCCGCCAGCACTGACGACGACATCCGGCTTCCAGACTGCTTCACTGGGGCTCACACAGACTCCATGGATGGTCTCCCCAAAGCGCTGCTCACCAAGATGACTGTCCTTAGCACAGTGCAGTCGGTCAGCAGGAGCTCCAGGTCGCCGGCAGAGTCCACCCATCAGGAAGTACATGAGGACAAAGCCCAGGAGAGAGGAGTGGTTCCCTGTGGTGCTGATGCGGCACTAACGGACATCGCTCCTGCATCTCCAGGTTGTCAGATGTCTGTGGATTACCATAATCCAGATGCAGCCTTGGGCCACTCCTTAACTGCAGCTCTTACAAAGGTAGGAGTGTCTAAAACTAGGGAGAGAGTGGGATTTTAAGTCCTCCTTCTGAAAAGATCTTTTTAGAGATTTTTCAAAGATCAAAATGTTTGCCTTTCCCTTCATTCTTAGAACTCTTGGTGATGAGTCTTTCAGGAGAGTTAAAATTAATACAAGCACAAATATGTAGGACTCTAGACACAATGATGTTGTAGGAGCATTGCTTTTCAAATTCTTTAATTTGATTGTATTCTGCCTCAAAGGTTTAATTGTAATATGGTTGTTTCAACTGATGTCTGGAGCTGGTAGATTGTATTACAAATCAGAAGGAAATACATGGAATGAACTGGTGGTGGTTATATATGGTGGTGGTTATATATGGTGGTGGTTATGAAGTTTCCAGGGGAAGGTGATAAAATTCAGCAATAATTTCACTCTGAAATATGATGATGCAATCATTGGTAATTCCAAAGGGAAATTAACCTAGTCCCAAAGTTTTTTGCCTTATCAGTATAAAACATGGTGCAAATGTTTATCTATCCTCCAAATATGCTTAATAGTAGAATTAGAAAGAGCACCAGATGTTCAAGGAAACTATGAGGTTGCCCTTGCACAATAACAAAAGGAGAGATGAACACAGGACCAAGATCTGAGTTCACAGTGCTCTCAGCTTTTCTCCAAGCTGAAAGAGGATTTTAATCAGAAAAGGATGGATTTTGTCCATCCATGTGTTAGACATGCAGCTTTTCAAAGCAGTGTGCAGGAGCATGAGGTCAGTCTGTGTGCAGGTCTATGGGAGCCTTCAGTAATTTTGGCAACTGTTTTTTTTTTTAAACTGTGTCCATTAAATCACAGAGAGAAGTGGCAGGTGCTGAGCCTTTTTCAATTCAGAAATGGCTTTAATGGACTGTGATGGGGACGCTACAAGTCACTTACCAGACTGACCCTAAAGATACCTTGTGGAAGTTTTGAATTCTTGCTACAAACTATGAAGGCATTCTAGCTTTTCAGAGTAATGCTCAGAAAAAATGAGATGCAAAGTAGTTTAATTAAAGGGGTAATCAAAGCACTGCCTTCTCCATGATGAATACAGTATTTAAAAATATTATATAGAATATTATATAATCATTTAGGTTGGAAAAAAAATCTTGAGATCATCGAGTCCAAGCCTAAAGCTTACTGTATACAATTATTGAAAAAAAAGTAGCAGAAAATTTTCAAAAGCATAAAAAGTAAAGAATTTCATCTGTTTTAAGTACTTAGTGGGTTGTTTTTTTTCTTTGAAAATTTACATTACTGGATTTATTTATTTACACAGTTTAACAGCAAACTGGTGATATGGAGAAACAGTAAAAATTATTGCTGCATTGAGTTGTTTGACACAGGTTCATCCCTGCTTGTAGAAATTGGGAGTACATGAGGCAAATGTAAATTGGAGTGAGTTTGTAGTGTGACAGAGAATAAAATGAAGTGGTCTCTGATCACTCTATATGCCTGCCATAAAATGGGTAGGGTCCTAGCATTCAGCGTTTAGGTTCCATTGTTGCCAGTGGATACCAGAAGGGCATTTAACTGAGTTTACTCCCTCATTACATAGAACCATTGAAGCCTCAAGTAAATATTCATGCAATTAAAAATGTTGAACAGTGTTTGTTTATATACTCTAATAATTGTCTACATTAATGTATTTTTTTAAAAAAAGAAGGTATGTAATACGAGGAAGCAGATTTTCTTTTCCAGATTTTCTTTTCCTTTCCCAGACCAAAAGAAGTATTAGCCTCATGTCTCCAGTGGTTAATCTACAGTCTGTTCCTATTGTGAATGGCTGTGGATCCCAGTTCTTGCAGTTGAGAAAAGGAGTCAACACAGCTCAGGAAGGCTGTTGTACGTTCAAAAGCATCCATACCAGTTTATCAGGATCTCTTGTGAGGTGTCAGTTCTGAGAAAGATGCTGGATTCTTTCTCACACCCATCTTATTTAGACAGGTCGGCACTGCATAGCCAGTTAATCATATCATCCCTTTGCCAATACATTTTCTACCAGCGGATTTCAAAAGCATTTCTGTCTGGTTTGGAGTTTTTTGCCTGCTCTAGAGAATATTTGAGTTAATACCATAAAAACTAAGTGAGGTTGCACCTGTGTGTGTGTGTGTGTGTGTGATGAATGTGCCTAAAACAAAAAGCTAACAGTGAGATTGCAATTGCACTTTCAGACTACTTGTTTTAGGAGGTTCTAGGAAAGGAGTTGCAAACCTTGGTCAGTAATAGGATATAGGAAAAGAAAAGGGAGGATGGAAATAGCATTATAAATCAGTGTGTGCACCGAATAAATCACAGTGAGCTGAAGCAGCAGTGGGATGTGGGTCCCACATCTCACTCCAGCATCCACCCATCACCTCCACATCTGCAGGAGCTGTAGTTGTCAGCCATCTCTTGTCATTGCATACCCCATCTGCCACATTAGAAGCACCTATGACAAATGTGCCGTGATGCTGCCTCTGCCTGCCAGAGGCTGTAATGTCTCTATGAGAGGAACCTGGTGCATCAAAAATGCCATCTTATGCTTATTTAACCTTCTTGCCTGGGGTGATTTCCACATGAAACAGTTCTGCAAAGCCTTCTCGCCACTTAAAATACACGTGCAGAAGATACTCAGCAACGTTTTTGAGCACTAGTGTTTGAGAGAAATTAAGCAAGAATAATTAGGGGAGGAAAATGCATTTAGTGGGTGAGGAAGGAGGTGGAAAAAGAAAGGAAGGAAATCAGTTCATTGTTTAAGCTGAGCACTATATACTATGAACTATTTTGTTGTTGTTCTTTCTTAAAAGAGGGCATAGGAAGCACTCCCAGCTCCCTTGTGCTTTCATGTCACTGAAGGACAGTAGTGGCTGCCACATTAACACGCCTGTGTTGTTCTCTCCCAGAGCACGCCCTCCATCAGCTCCCCATCCTCGCCAGCAGACCGCAGCATGCCGACAACAGCGCCATCACCCTACACCGAAATCCTGGAAGAGAAGCCGGCTGCCGAGCCAAGAGCTCCCCAGACTCACCTCTTCAGCCACCTGCCTTTGCACTCACAGCGGCAAGCCAAGGCTCCCTATGGCATGGTGCCAGTTGGGGGCATCCAGGTGGTCCCTGCCGGCCTGGCCACCTACTCCACGTTTGTTCCCATCCAGGCGGGGCCAGTGCAGCTCACTATCCCAGCTGTGAGCGTGATTCACAGAACTACCAGCGCCCTTGGTGAGGCGGGCGGCACGCCTGCCGGCACCACCACGAATCCTGTGGGAGTCGCCGAGGTGAACAGCATGGTGCCGTGCATTCCCATCGGCCAGGTGAGCGTGCCAGGCATTCAGGGGCTTGGCACGCCCAACCTGCAGCCTCTGCCACCGCTGGGCATGGAGACAGTGAACATCCTGGGCCTGGCAAATACCAACATTGCCCCACAGATACGCCCCCCGGGAATTACCCTCAACGCCGTGGGCCTTCAGGTGCTGACGGCTGGCGCGGCCCCGCAGGGCACCCCCAGCCCGCAGGGACACCTTCCTGGCCTGCAGATCCTGAACATCGCCCTGCCGACCCTCATCCCCTCCGTCAGCCCCGCCAGCGCCGAGGGGCACGGAGCCTCCGAGGCACCCACCACAGGCTCCAAAGCCGGCGAGGTCCAGCTGGAGCCAGCTCCTGTTGGTTTCCCCACGGCCGAGGCCGGCCGGGATGGTTCTCCTCAGGCAGTGGCTGGTGGCCAGCGGTACGGCAGGAAGAGCCATCCCGAGCCCACCCCGCTGACCAACTCCAGTGGTCCTGGAAAAGCTGATCCTGAAAAGACTGACCTCGCGAACTCCAGCAAGCCAAAGCGTGACCTCCCTGCCCTCCAGGTGAAGAGGGCTTCCCCGGCAGAGCCCCGCTCCAAGGTGAATCCCAACACGTTAACCAAGTCCCCAGTCCACCAAACTGTCACCCCGGACAGACAGGTACCCAGGCCGGCCGCCCCGCCCCAGCGGCAAAACACGGTGCAGTTTAGTGATGGCAGCAGTGACGATGAGGATAGACTTGTAATAGCAACCTAGTTTTTGTTTTTTGTTGTGTTTTTATTTTTAGGGTTTTTTGGGTTTTTTTTATAACACTTGCAGGTTTCTTTGCAAACCTTCCTTTCCTTAAAGCACATTTTTCTGACACAAACCCATTACTAATCTTCGTGCAATCATGAACTCTTGACCAATAATTGTTGTTTCTTGTCAGCTCCAGCCATTTTTGTACATGTTGTATAGACAATTGTGCCTTTTTGGAGTTTTATGTTTAGAAACCTGTACAGATTGTGGAATATATATATATAAAATATATATATATAAAATATGTATATTAAAACCAGGTAGTTGCTTGTGTTTAGTAAGTAAACATCCTATGTCAGATAAATAAAAGATTAAATTATATGTTGCACTGTTAAATGTAAATTTTTATGGCTGTGGGACAAAGTTTCTGTGTACAGATCTAGTATGTAAAACTCCATATTTATTGTACCCATATTAGTCTTGGAAAAGGGTCTGTCCATCTTTCTTGTGTAAGACGGTAGCTTTACACTTCAAAGAGAAATACAGTATCTGTGTTACAAAATATTACAGTAAAATTTTGTTTACTGACTTTACCATTGCTTATGTTGTGCCTTCTTGATGCAGCCCGGTAGCTAGAGAGGTGCTTGACTCGTTCCATTCAGTGCCCTTCCAGCTGGTTCAGCTTGAAACTATCTGGTGGTGGTAAAAGCCTGTGTGGTTTCACCTCTCATGGGAGAGAAAGTAACTCATCAGGCTTTAACTTGGAGTAAAATCTTCCCTTTCAAAACATCCAGCAATTGCAGAGTGGGGAGGGAGTCCCTCAGCTTTCTGTAGAGTGAGCATCCATCCATCTCATGTTTTTTTCCTAACTAAAATTTGAAGACTCACCCGAGGGAAAAAGGCAAAAGGGTTAAGATGAAATATTTTTTTATTTGTAATCTTGAACTATAAAACCACTTTTTATTGACATTAAAATGTTGTTACACAAGAAAGGAATAATTCTTTGTGTGTTAATTGCAAAATCCGCCATACAGTTGGTGAAAGTGCCACTGCTGTAATGAGGATTTGGCATTACTGATTACCATCAACCTCTTACGAGACTGCGTTTCAGGAGATCTTCATTTACAGGTAGACAAAGCCATTTTCTTCCTAAATACAACTTTGTCTTATTCATGCAGGGGATAAAGAAGGGACTAGAGGTTTTACACATAATGTTAATGTGCCATTTTAACAACAAACCTGTCATACTGGGCATACAAAACAAGGATGGATCCCGGAATAGTGAAATTTAACACTTCTCCATTTGCACATAGTGAAAACAATGTAAAATTATCACTGCATTTTGAGGCGTTCCAACTGTAACAGGAGACACATCTGATAAGTTACAGGGCTACACATTCCTAGAAGTTTCAAATTGACTTTGGATTCATGCTGTAATTTTTAAGTAGAGTTGGTTTCCTGCTGTGTCCTTCTATCACATTGTTACAGAAATTTTTATAACCCCTTTAATAACCAAATTCCAGTAGGAAACTGAGTGTAAATTAAAAGCATGATCACCTTTGTGGAATTAACAAGGATGAGCACATATTAAACAACTGTAAGAAAAGGACAGGAAGCTAATCTGGAAAAAAAAAAAAAAAAAAAAAGGGTGAATGTGAGCTGGGCTGCATTTTTCACAGATTAACTCCTGTATCCATCTCAAAGAAGTAGTTCATATTGCACTGCTCATATTCAAAAGCAGCACTATCCTAGATCCATTTTTAACTTTACACAGGCTTTTGTGCAGTACTCACATTGTACTCATTACATTATTCCATTACGGCGTGTTGTAAAACTGTAGGCGATGTTGAATGAGCTTTATTAACTTCCAGAAAGAGCTCTTCGGTACCAGAAAACCATTTCTATTACTCGTGATTATCAGGCAATTGTACTAATCTAGCAATTAGAAACACACACACTAGAAAGGGGAAATTACTCCTGTCTCTGACATGAATGTTCAGAGCCTCAATGAGGGCCTGAGCACCTGAACCACCAAGCACTCTCAACTCACATTGAACTTAATGCGAGTTAAGAGTCCTCAGCTCCCCGCAGCACCGGACTTCAAATTTGTGTCTTACATGCAACCCCTGTGTGAAGTGTCACTGTGCATTTGTATGTTCTTTTTATAAGTGTAGTAGTGGTGTCAACATGTCTTGTACCATCATCATTTATACCTATGTGAAATTGCCTCAACCAGCCAAAGCTAGAACCAAAACATTGCCGTGTTACATGTGCTTTGAGAGCCTGAAGCTTTTTCTAGTAGAATCAGGTGACGGTTTGCAGTTAATGAACTTAAGAAATTTTGCATTAGTTTTAGTTCCTTTGAAATGGACACCCACCAACAAACTAGAACTATGATAATTAATTCGAGCATATTTGTCTAAAGCATGACCAAAAAAAGATGACAGAATCAGATAGCTTTACAGTAAAGTAAAACTATCTCCAAAATTTTGAATGCCATCACAACTTATTACCATTTCCCTGAGTTTTCTAAGGCAGCAGTGGATAAGGAATTGCTGTTGCACATGCCCCCTAAGTCCTGATTTTACTAAACTCCAGAGATTTACTGTATACACATTTTAAGTATTTACTTGACGAGCAGTGTGTGGTGTGATCATATTCTGCTCAGGATTAATTTCAGGAAGTCTCCAATTTAACAGAAGATGCAGCCTGGTGAATCAGGTGATCTACATCTGTCTTTTCTATTCTAGGTGTTTTGAAGACATCAAGGGCAAGAGATGGAAGCATACCTTGAAGAGTAAGAATGACATAACAACAGATATGTCATAAAGAGGAATGTTAAGACGTGTCATTTGGTAAGTTCACATCAGGACAATAGGGAGAAAGAATCAAGAGAGTGGGTACTGATTCAGCCGTAAGGCCTGGAAGATGGGAGTTACTTCTGGGGATGTAAAGCCACAGGTCAAGAGATCTGAGGACAAATACTGAATCATCACTTACCCAGGCAAAGCAGATAAGCCACATTTGAAGCAAGAACTCTACTATAAGCGGGTAGTTGCAGATATGTTCACATCAAGGTTGGAGGAAATCACAGTTTTCTAGAAGACTAGTCCTGAATACTACACAGTTTCCCTTCCCTCTAGGATGTTTCCAAATGGATATTCTTTGAGTTGCTTCTTCAGCTTGCGCAACAAGAAGAAACTAGGAGTGTTACCAGACCTGAGAGAAGGTTAAATTCTGTTCCTCTGCTAGTGCCTGTAACCAGCATCTATAAATATGTCAGCACACACAGGTGTCCTGGATGAGCACAAGCCTGTGACTATTGCATTAGCAATTACATTTTCATTCTGAATTAATTCCTTTTGAGTTGTGTTGTATCTTTTATTGTCTTGTCCAGAGTCATCAGTGATGGGGAAATCTCATTCCCCTTGACACAAGGATCCTTCTGTTCAAAGCAGTAGCAAACATCTCAAAGACCTGCCAGTGCAAGATTAGGCTTCTCTTCAGATGGTGTGAATTATCACAGCTGAATTGGAGTAAATAACACCGGGCTGTTTACTCAGGGATCAGTTTTTAAAGACTCTGTCAGATACCCTCTGGCAAATCCAGCACAGCTGTTTAAACATTAAAAAGCCAGAACAAGTGTTGCTCCTCAGTGTACCCCGGCACTCTCTGGCACCTTCTCACAACCTACTTCCATCAGGAGGGTGCAAGCAGGTGCCAGCTAAAGGCTGGGTACAAATACAGCCAGAGTACAGACACGGACAATCAGCTTCTGTGGGATCCATGCAGATGCTTCCCTGTGATCTGCCAAAAGCCCTCACTAGAAGAAGAATCGACCAGTGGCCTGTAGCTCTTTCAACTTAGATCTTACTTGGTTTCTCATTGTAATACATGATGTTTGCTGGTGATCTGGGTACCTGATTTTGGAGCCAGCATGTCCGTATAATAACAATAATAATGGGTTTGGAACATGAACTCTATTAAATGTGTCTGTGTTTCCCTTTGGGGCTTTAATAAGCTACAGCATGGCCTACCTCTCACTTCTTAGTTCAAGAACTAAACCAGGGACAGAGATGTTCAATGTACCTGGCCTCAGATCTCTTGACCTGTATCATTACATCCCCAGATGCAACTCCCAACTCCTGAACCACAGCTGAAATTAAGCAGACTTTGTAGGGGCAGGGATGCTCTGCTCTGCTTTGGTCACTGCTGCTGTAGACACCTTTGTCCCTTTCTTTCTCAAGTAATTTGCTGAGCTTCAGATTGCTGTAAATTATGCCCTGAGGCTAGAGCAGCCCACAGTTGGTCCATATCAACCAGTCCCCTGCCAGAAAGTCTGACTGCAGTGTTTTGCAGACAAATTCAAGTGCCCATCACATGCATTTCATCTCAGACAACCTACGCAGGCTGAACACAATATGGCCCACCTCAAAGCCAGAGATGTACCATGAAACAGACATATCATGCCTTACACTTAGCTAAACATTCTGTATGGTTTCTTAACAGATTTATCTTGCCTTGAGTTTACTGACGTGGTTAAACAGAATATAAAATTATTTTCTCACTATATAACTTACCTAGAAGTCCTCGGTTTTTTTTGCAAGATAATCCTCACTAAGCTTTCATAAACACTGTAGTTTAAACCTGTAAACTGCCTTTCAAAAGTGTGTTTAACATTGGGACAGTTTCATCAAAACAAAAATAAATCCTCAGTTTTAGCATGAGTGACTTGCCAAGAGCCATGGAAACCAAACAATCCACAAGTGAGAGTGCTCACTCAAGATACCTTCAGCTGACTTATCTGATGGGCCACTGCTTCAGTTGCTTTGGAATGATCCTCTGAGACCAGTATGACCATCTCATAGCAGGGAATCCTTTCCTTGCTTTCCTGTTTTTTCATGCAAGCAGGAAGTGTCACCTGTCTTAGGCGACTTCTGGCCGGTAGCTAATTGTGATTGTTACTTTATGAATGACTAAAAAAAACATGGCTAGAATTCTCTTCCCGTGTCTTAGGGAAATTTTTGTTCCCTGTAAGGAGCCTCAGATGATCTTTTTAAATGATACCTAAAACACGAAAGACTTAACACCATTTCTGGCTTATATCTTTGAGGATAAGACCCCTGTCTTAGGTCTAGACACTGGACTGCTGATTTTGTTACTGACTTAGGATGAAAACAAGCTACTTTAAAGTACTTCAAATTGATTATTAGGTAATTTTATATGGAATGTTCGTGGGTGGATGAGCATACAGCAACAAGGGTGTAACAGCCTGTAATTCATTGATTTGATGTTCATGTTTTGTTCCAGGAATGTTATCAAAAAAAAAAAAAAAAAAGAAAAAAAAGAAAGAAAGAAAAAAAAGAAGTGTTGTTGCCATTTATGTTTGTCTGTATATTTCTCCTCTTTATACTGAACAGACTATTCAGAATGTTAGGAGGTGACTGGTGATTTGCAGATATTCCATGAGATCTAAGGAAACCATGCTAGCTGAAAGATGGCAAGGCTTTACATTCCTATGGTTCAGTCATGGAAACAAAACTTAGAGTTCTAAGATGAGTCAATTAGCTAGGCATGCTTAGTTTTCTTTGGTAATTGTAGGCTTGTTTTCCCCAATAATGTCAAATGTTAAGGCTTGTTTGGTTTTGTGGCCATGCTCTTCAGTGTATTTGAAATCCATTACCATTTGTGAGGCATTTGTGCTGGAAATGGGCCAACTGAAGGCTGTTTGTAATGTCAAATGCCCCCAGCATTTCCTCTTTTTGTTGAGTTTAGGCAGTTGCAACATCCCCTTGGGCTTCCAAAGTGCCATTTGCAGGTCATTCAGGTCTAAGGTATTTTGGTGTTGGTACCTAAGTCCTTTAGGGTTGGATTCCTCCTTCTGAGAAAGAGAGCATGTGACACAGGTGACAGTTCCATCTGGTATAATGAGTATTTAGCTCTCCATTAAGATCACTGACCACTAAGACCCTTTTGCCACCCCATCATCTTCCTGTTCCAGATCCAGGTGTGAAAATGAGTTCAGAGCCCTCTTGTTGGCATAGGACTCATCTCCATTGCAGCCCTGCTTTCATGAGGGGCTTTTCATGGAGTGCCTGTGGAAGGCAAGAGCGATCCCTGGACGTGAACATGTAGTGAGTGACACAGTGTGGAGGGAGCATCACCGAGAACATCCACCCACCTCCAAGGAGCACAAAGACAAGGTGCACCAGGAGGGATTTTGCTCAGTGCTAGGCCTCATGTAGAAGCAGATTTTGAAAACGGAGTTCATCTTCATTGCAGGGGCGTTGGAATAGACGACCTTTAAAAGGTCCCTTCCAACTCAAACATGATTCTGTGAACAGGACCTGCCCAGACCTGAAGCACTTGAGTGGAAAGCCATCATCTTGAGACTTAACCCTTCCCATCCCTTGTGATCAAGGCAAATCACGTCAAAATGAAGGATTAAAAGTCATCTTAGAAATTTTTTGACTAATCAGAAGGAATTTTGACAAGACGCCAAAATTCTGTTTGAACAGAAAATTACTACATCCCCTGATTCTGCTAATGCTTAAACATTCCCCAGCCTGAGCAGTTGCTCTTCTGGCACCCAGCTGTCCTGCTTAGGATCTAACAAGGTACTGTCCTTCAGGAACACTATGTCCAGAGTGATCATACCCTTTGTACAACCCAGTCACAAGGGCTTCATCCTGAACACGGGAACATGAAGAGGAGGAGGTGGTGCTGCCCATTTCTTCTACACTCAGCTACTGACACCTCAGCAGTGGCAGTCGCTGCCACCAAGAGGTGCCAGGGGAGATGCAGTCACCATCCCCTAGTGCAGCACCAGCTCCCTCCTCATCAGCCAGGGACTACACAGCACGGGAGGCGGTGTCCCTCAGGTCCGTGGTTGAAAGGGCACCTCCATTAGTTACACCTCCTTCCCAGGAGGCTGTTCCAAGCTCCTGTGCTCTGTCCAGGCCAGCTGCAGGCACTTGCTGGCAGGAACAAGGCCAGGAGAGAAGGAAGAGGGAAAGATAAATCAAGCTGCAAGACAGAGCAGGCCAGGGAGAGAATGGCATTGTAACAAGGCTGTTGGGCTGTTTGGGCACAGGAAGTCAGCTCCTGTATTCCAGACCTGTTTTACCCAATGTTAGGTGTGTCCTGGGTTTGCAAAAACAGTCTAGGTGCCAGAACAGAAGCAAGTGTTGAAACAGTGCCTCTTTGCAAAACAGAAGTCATGTTTTCATCTGGACACCAGACAATTCTGCTCCACCAAAAAATGAAGTGGGTGGTTCAGAAACCATATTTGACACTTAGAGGTTTAATTGTTTTTTTTCTCTTTGTTTATTCCCATACCTATAATAAACTGTGGTGCTTTTCTTATTTATAGTGTTTCAGAGCAAGAGCTCACACAGCTAATGCTGATTAATTCTGCTGGACTGGGCAACTGGCTCCCCTGTGGATATCCTGTTTTCCTGTGAATCATCACTCCTTCTTGAGACATCCTCCAACTCAGATCAAAGGTCTCGAATGTATTAGATATGAAGACATCAGACAGCTCAAACAGATTAGAAAAGACACACACAAAGAAATGTGTCCCAGCTTCTCCCCCCTATCTTGCTGAAAACTGGCACAGTGAACACAATCCGAAGCACTTGTCATAAAAAGTAGAAAGACAAAAAGAAGAAAAACAGAGAGAGACTTTGGGAATGTAGTTTACCCAAGGACTTCTGCAAATTGCCCTTTCTAGGTATTTGCACTTTTGTACTTATTTAGTTCTCTCTTGCAGTTGGGAACTCCTCAGGGTAGATCCTCATCTGATGGAAAATGACATCCGTGAGCTTCAGCAAGACCTGCACCAACTGCATCAGCAAAGGACTTGGGACTATCCTTTTAGCACTGAGCCTTGTCTACAAACACAAAAATTAAAGGAACATGAACACCTGTGGTCTGATTTTTCAAGTTTATGTAATCTCCTGCGTCCTCTGTGGTTTAATTCAATTTTCCATATAGCTGCAAGAACAACTGAAAGGGTCCTGTACCAGTGAAATGCCAAAACTGAGGTCACGAGGTCAAACTAGATTATCTTAATAATCTCTTCTCCCTTTGCAATCTTTGCACACAGGTTTTATCTGACAAAGGAGTAAACGTCTTTATTTCAGCAACGTTTGATCTTGAAGATTACACAAATAATTAGTCTTTTAAGCTTCTGAGCTTTTTTTTAAAATAAAAATTTTAACTCTCCTTTTAATGGATGCCTTTTAATCCTTATGTTTAAGTCTAAGAGCCATGCTTGATCTAAGATGACAGACAATGTGTTTGGATAGTCAGAAGGCTATTTTTATGGGAGCGTTTGAGCAATGCATCGTGTTTTCTCAAGAAGCTCTTCCTCCAATCAGTGGAAAGAGCTGACTGAGGGACCAGAGTCTTTTAATGACAGTCCTTACTGTCATTAAGTTCATATCAAAGGAAGATAGGATGTGTCGCTCTTACATCTTAGAGTGGACCGTGCCAGGCTTTTTTCTAGTTCTAAACTTCTAACTCTTCTTGTATCCTTCTGCACTCAGAGGGAAAAAAAACCCTTTTAACCTTATGCACTGTGAATACTCACTTAAGGGCAGTAGAGGAAAGAATACCCAGCAGGAATACAGTCTGCAAACACTCAGCAAAATCGTTAGATCTGCATATTCTCAATCAGTGAGGTCTTGGCAAAATAAAGGGTGGTGGTTTTTTATCCAGACTGTAGTTTGTCCAAGTCCCTGGGTGGGGTTCAGCTGTTTATGTTTTCCTTGAGGAAAAATGTCCTCTAAGTCTAGTGCTGGGTTGTTCTTTGCCTCCAAAAAAAAACCCCAATGTGGGAGTTATCGGCATATGGCAGGGTTATGAGAGGCATGTGAACTGAGTCCAGAGTTTGCCCCTTGATACAGCTCAGGCAGACATCAGGGCCACTGCAAACACCCAAAGAGATGGGACTGGCTTTGGAGGAACGAGGGCCAAATGACATGAGAAATATTAACTTTCTGCATAGAAACAGAAACCTTGCTGCCCATTCCTGAGGACAGATGGATAATCTTTTTATTTTCAGTATCAGTGGAATTTTTGTTGTTTTCGTGACCTTCCCCCTTTAATTGGACCCATGTATGCAATACACATGTACTTAGAAATGCACTTGAAATAGTGATGGATTAACATCATTTTCCAGCATTTGAAAGAGGAGGAGGGCACTTGTTGGTATGTCCAATCTGGAAAGCAGTAGCATATGCTTGAAACTTTGCTAAGCATGTAGGACATCAAACCAGATGCTTCACCCTCCCCCAGACTCCTCCCTGTCAGTTCATCTGGGGCAGTGATGAGGGAGCAGGAGACTGCTGGCTTTTTACCCAGTGCTACCTTGTTCCCTGAAAGGGTTCAGACTCCTACCTCCTACTAGGGACCATTTACTTGAGCACACCTTGTGTTCTGTATGTGCACAGTAACACAATTTTGTCAGGCCCATCAAATCATACAATGCCTTGGGCTGGAAAGGACTCTAACAACCATCTCATTCCAACCCCCCCTGCCATGTGCAGGGTTGCCCCCCTTGTAGAACACTGACCAGACAGTAAAGCTGTCAGAATAATGATGATGCCAAACCATCTCTTCCCAGGGGGGAAGTGAAGGTGGAGGTTGTGTGTGTCTCACTAGCCATTGTCTTGTGGCTTTCTGGCACAGCATAAGAAAGAGAGCTGTCTGACAAAGGGTTGGAATTTGATGATTTGGAAGGTGATGTGAAATACCTTTCAAATATTTGTTTGGGCCAGAAAGTTAAGACAAAGAAGACAAAGCCTGGCCTCATCATTGTCACAAGCAGTCTCCTACTGCCTTTGGGAAGGCCAGGATTTCTCTCATGGATTTTTAAGGCTGGCACAGAGACAGGATCTTACAACAGAGCATGGGCATTTCTGGCATTGTGGGGATTGCTGTTAATGACACTGGAAAGTGATTTTTTTTTTTTTTTTTTTTTTTAAACCTGGCATTGCTCCTTCGAGCAAATTAAAGTCTGATACATTCACATTTCTATGTGTCATTAATCCAGACACCTACTGCAAGGCCTAAACCTTGTGGCTGCCGGAGAGATTAAATCCTACTAATGCGCTTTTCCTAACACACTGAGGGAATCTGAAGTCTCTCCTTTTGAAGCTGACTTGCTATTTTGACTAATTGCTTCTGGTAACAGTTAATAGCATTTTGCAAAGGCACTTCATCTGCTGACAGCAGATTGATGTAAGAAAGGGACACAGTTCACATTTCCAAAGGGAGCATCGGGAAACCCATTACCAGCTTCATTAATCTGTTAATAATAAAATTAAAGTACAAATAAAAAGTGACAAATTGAGTTCTGTTGTGAAAGTCACTTTAACAGGAGGTTCTGAACAAAGGTCAAAACAGACTCTGATTTCTGCTGTGTTCTAATGGTAGAATCAGAAGAGAGCATTGTAGCAACACTGTAATTAATCTGGCAATACTCTAATTGTCCCCAAATGATACAGAGTCTGAGGAGTGATTTTTTTTTTCTTTTTCCTTGAGAACATGTACAAAACCTAGAACATAAAACTCTGTCACACAACATTTAAGTACTAACCCAATTTCACAGGAAGCTTTCAACAATGTATGTACGGTAGATAGGCCACTCTCACTGCCTGCCTTCTTGTGGCTGCTACATCAGTCAAAATTCAAGTTTACCCAACACAAGGGCAAAAGAGAGAAGAAAAGCCCTGCAGGTGTAGATCTTTTAACAGCTTTCAAAAAATGAGCCTGATGTCGGAAACCGGCTTTGCCAGAGTCAATAAGCCAGATCAGACATCGCTTTTCTGGCAAGGATGACATTGGCTTGCCAATCTTGTTTAAAATTAAAATGGATTTACTTTTAGGGTTATCCCCCAAACCTCTTGGTACCCCCTACATCAGCCTTCCTACCCACATTCTAGGTTAGCAGGATATCTTAATCTAGACTCTGCTCCTAAATAATCCTCCTGCTTGGACCCTCAGCTAATACTGCAGAGAAAAAAAAAATCCTGCTAAGGATGTGACTGATTCCAGTCTCTCCAAGGCACAGTGTAAATGGGTCCTGTAGAAAAATATCCAATTTATCAAATTCCTTCTTTTTACTGTTGAGAAATTCCCCCAAAAGCAGTCACAGAGCATAATTATGAGACACAGCTGCAATGAATGGAGGGCTTCCTGCAGCCTGGCAGAGCAGTCTCTGCTGGGAGCACCTGAACCAAAGGCACGCTATTAAAGAATCCAGCCAGGCAAGCAAATACATAAACATGTTAATGTGAAGTGTTTGAGGAGAATGGCTCATTAAGTCAGGCAGAATAACAATACAGAAAACTAATAGCTCTATTTTAAAAATCGGCAGGAGGAAAAGGAGAAAGTTGTCCTTTTGTTTTTTGCAAGCCAAAAGGAGTCTGTAGAGCCTCCTTTTCTCCAGTCATTTCATGGATAATCCAGACACTGAAGAGCCCAGACTTCCAGTTTGAGAAGCAGCATATGTAGTCAGCTATGTCAGTAAAGATGCAAGGGGAGGGGGAGGATAAAAGAATAAGGGAAGGAGAACACCACTGTTGCTTGGTCTCATAGAAGATGTGAACAGCATGGTGAGGAATTGCCCCAAAATTGATGGGTTGAGGGTCTGGGTAAGACAAAAAGCCTGAAGCAGATGCCTGTCAGTGTGAAAACACATGTAGATTGGAAATGGGATATACCCTGGGCTTAGCAGCCAGAAATTTGTGTGGGTTGTGAGAGGAGCTCTTAAGTAGAGAGGCAGACTATGGAAGGGAGAGAGGGCAGAAAAAATGCTGGCTCTGGATGGATGAATTTTTCATTAGCACAGTGGTCTCACAGAGGAGGGAGCAGGACAGAGGCTCACATGAACAGATTTTTCTGCCACAACATGTAGCAAGAAGTATTCTGGTGCTCAGGCTGATTTTAGCTGCTTGCTTTACACCCAGTCTTACTTATATCTATTTGTGATAAATATCTCCTTAGTCAGAACCTTGGATTCTTGTGGTAGTGATTTGAGCACCAGAAGTGGAGCTATCTGGTTCAGTTTGTGTTCAGAGAGAGCTAAATTGTCTGTGCATGGGGGAACATTATGGGAAAAGCAATGATGGGCAGGCCCAGGATTGCAGCTGCTTTGGGATGTGGAAGTAACCTGATTTGAATTTTCTTTGTCAAGGACTCTCTCCTGCTAAAAGAGTACTATTTTTTACCTCCTTGTTCCCATTTCCCATCAATTTTCCTATACTTTTGAAGTGGATCTTTCTCACACAGTGTTTGTATAAGGCCAGGAAGACAAGCTCTGGTACCTCTCTTTCCATCTGTTTTTCTCTCTTCTCTCTAACACAAATTTGTGCATTCTTGACCCAGTGTGGTCCTGAGGGATATAGCCACAACAACTGTAAAAGAACAGAACTGAGAAATCCCCCAGGTCTGTTTGATACCCACTAAATTCCCGAGTCTTCCTTGAAATCTTTGCTAACCACATCTGCTGCACCACAAGGAAGGGAGCTTTGTATTGCTATTGGATATATATGTGATCCTGCAGCTGCCTGCTGTAAAAGCAATCATGCCCCAGGCTTTTCTTTCTGTATATGTTTCTCTTATAATTAATCTTTTCTTTCTTTCCCAAGAGTTCTGCCTTTCAAAAAATTAGAGAGAACAACCCTATGAAGAGAATTAATATCAAATACACAAGACCCAATGCTTGAATGCCCGAACACAGCTCTGGTAATCCAGTCAGTACAGTGTAACTCTGAGATCAGCATTTGCTCTAAGTCATTCCAACTCTGCAATTTAACTCTTCAAAGGCACTATTATTGTGGCAAAAACATGGCCTTGATGGCCAAGCACCAGAGCCTCAGCTGAGATAAACATCTACATGTCCATTTGTTTTGCCAGGGTCACCTGTAGGAACAACCATCACAAAAATTCCCATACGGTCTAAATGGCTGCAATCTCTCCTTCAAGAGGCTGTTTTTAAGCTCTCCAGGGCTTCTCACACGCACACAAAAAGTGACAGGTAAAATAAAACTATTCAGCTTTTAGCAACAAAATGGTAGCCTGCTCATGGAACAGTAGAGAGAAGTATAAGTGATGGTAGCTTGGAAAACCAAGCTATTAAATCTCAAACAAGNTTTTTTTTTTTTTTAAGGGAAGGGAGGAGGAAAAAATTGTTCAATCTGGCAAAGAATAAAGAAGCAGCTAAGACCTAAAGCTAGAAGCTTAAATGAGGCATGTGAGTTGTTACAAAGATAGAAGGCAAATGAGGATACACAGCCAATGTGAGAAGAGTTTAATATGGGATGTTCCCCATTCCTTTCAGTCTTATGTCAATATTTGGATAACTTTCTCCATGGCTCAATCACAACTTCTGAGCTTCACACAGAATTTATTGAATGAGCCTCTTTGGCTCCAATTAAACAAAAGGTAGAGCACAGAGTCCTCATGCTCCCCATGGCTGTAAAATTTATAGACATATGAATTTATGGGAATGGAGTTTGCTTTTAACATCCCAGTGTCTGGCTGATTGCCTGTTGTAAGGGAAGGACTAATCTACCTGCAGGGATATGTGCTGGAGACTGACCCATGCTTGCCCTCCAGGCACTCAGTGTCGCCAATATTCTCAGCTGAGAGCTGAACCCAGCTAAGTATTTTTGATACATTTTGCAGGGGAGAGCTTCTATGCTAAAGTCCAAGCCTGAAACCTGCCATGATTTATGTGCTTGACCCACTGTGAGCAATGAAATTGACTGGGGGAATGGTTACCACATCCACCACAAACCATAAAGTCAGATATGTATCAAGTCCAAGGGGCAACTCATTGCTACTAAAATAAAATTCTGCAAAGTTGAGTGTGTGTTTGAAGTTTCAGGGCCCAGAAGGTTCAGGACAAGTATAGGTGAGGAAATACTGTGCTGTTTTGCAGGACTGGGCATTGTGGTCTCTTCATCAGTTTAAGAACCTAGATTTTACCTTGGTTGTGGAGGCATGAGGAAAGATCTACAATCAGAAAAGATACTGATAACTGCTGGATGAGGTTTCATCTTCCTTCTGTAAGGTAACATCTCCCAGGCTTGTCAGGAGCCCTGGTCAAGTTCCCCAGGCAGCAACACCAAGCTCTCAGCTGGGGCATGGGGACAGTCCTGCAAAGAAGGGACTGCAAGTGGCAGGCAGGTCCCTGAAATGCCTGTGTCCTTGTGCTTGGAAGAAAGTAGGTGTCATCAGTCAGGAGGGTAGCCAAAGGATGGGAAGAAAGGCCAGGTTGCTTGGGTCAAGAGCCTGGGGATCAGCAATGCTGGACATTTCAGAGCAGAGGAAAGAAAGCCCTCACATGTTCAGAGGAGCAGGAGTTTATGACTCGTCTCCTCTCTGCAAGCACGTTCACACCAGGGACAGATGAGTGTGTGTTTATCTATAGGTCTCTGCCTCAGCTGTCTCCCTCTAAGGGGAAAGAAATCCAGTAAGGCCACCAGGTTAGCAGGTTCTTTGGCAGCCCGACCAGCAGGAATCACACAGCTGGGATACAGCTATCAAGTCTTCATCAGGACCATGGGACTCCCACTAGCAGGATTCTTTCTCCCTCCCTCCCTCCCCTCTCCTCTTACACTTGCCAGTTTTAATTTCATTTTAGCTGTAAGAGTTTCTTTGCTCCTGACATTTCCTCATGTCTCCCTAAGTAAACCAATGTTTATGACATTAAATATATTCACTGTGCATTGATATTAAGCAATTGCTTTTAAAAGATAATCTTCCCCTTTCTTTTATTACCACTTTATTTCCACTGCTATTTTTTCTTGGTGAGTTATATGTGGAAGAAATTACTGCTATTTTGTCTTGAGGTTTCCCTGAGGAATTTTGTCAAAATGAACAGCCCTTTTACTAAGCTTTCCTATACAGATTGAGCAGAAATAAAACAAAATAATTAAATGGCTCCTGAAAGAATCCAGTGCCTAAAACCCTGGGGAAAAATAATGGTTCTATCTACCCCATTGTGAAAGCCTTTACTGGAGCTCAGTGTTTATGTTCTGCAGAGGATCTTAGGTGTCATCCCCACCACCAGCAGATCCAAGTGCTTTCCAGGCATGCAGTTAAGTGACGCGACTGAAAAGTGTCACCTGTTTGTTCTCACAGCCTCTCCCCACTGGGAGAAACCTGTGTGGTTGAGAGCCTTGTTTTGGAAGTATATTACTTCTGTTTGAGTCATAATTTTATTCTTGTTTTTAGTATACTTGTTATCATCTGTATCCATTAAAGAGGTTTAGTGGCACTCAGGGAATGAGTGTGTCTCCTGGCTGCCTGTTCTCCAGAGTGCTTTGTTCTTCAGTAGGAGATTGAGAAAAAACTGAGTGTTAGGCAAGTTTTTCTCGAGTTAGAAAAAAGAGGCTGAATTTCACACCAGTGATACACCTAATTTGTGCCTACAAATCGGCATGATGAATAATGACTTGGCTTGTCTTGCTGTGCAAAAATATCCTGCATCCATGCAAAGTTATGGTTGCCACAGCCCCAAGCATGGTTCTGGCATGAAAGCCCTGAAATCCCTTTGTGTTTTTTTACAAAGCCTGTGAGGTTTCCTTGATTTTGGAATTTGCCCTTCTAGTTGGATCAAACAGTCCAAAGCTGTTTAGTTTTCTGGCTCATCTGTTCCCCCCACTACTTCTCAGAGAATGAGAATTAATGGGCTCAGTCCTGCAAGACACTGATCTTTCTGGCACCAGTTCAGCAAACCACTTATGCAAGGGTTTAAATTTTAACTGCCCAGAAGCTGCTGAGGTTAATGGTACTGTACCAGGGACTGCAGTGGGATCATCTTCCCTGACCCTGTGGCCTGACCTACCAACATCCCTCTGGCTCCCACGCTGCCATAACTTGGGGGTGACCTCAGCACATGTTTGTTTATCCTGGAATTAAATGGGTATGTGGGGACTTTACTGGATCTGCCTTACACTGCCCAGCCCTTAAGTTCAGATATCCACAGAGCAGTCACAAGGGGACAATAGATGGGGTGGGATCAGCTCCACGATGTTGTCCAGTGGCAACCAGCTACCCTGGCCATGAACTCCTTCAGGCACCCGGGACACAGGCAACTTTTGGGGAGAGCACCCTCCTTCTCACTGTCCTGCTATATTTTGTTAGGGTTTTTTTTGCATTCCAAAGGGTTTCATGATGAAAGGAGCAGGAGTTGGCACTCAGGTTTGAGTACCCAGGTTTCTGGGGATCTGGATCTCAGTGGTTTCCTGCAGTGCCCTGTTGTAATGGCGGAAGGAGAAGCCACCGTGTCAAGCAATACCTGTTTGTGAATAGGGGCTCTCACAAGTTCTTTGTTCCTTATGGAAACAACAACAACAACAAAATTCATCTCAGGCATGATCACTCATAAAACTTATGAACCTTCGTAGGCAGCCAAAATTGACCCATCCTTTTTTCTTGCGAGGGGCAGGGGAAACAATCTCCACTGGTCCCAATTACTCTGTTCACTAGAAAAAAAATATTTCCATGTAATGACCTCAGTAGGGAGTGATCAGCTCCTTTTGTGTATTAAATGAAACCTCTGGGGGGACATTAGACCCTGTAATTCGTATTTCTCAGATGCAATTTAAGTCTTTCATCAAAAAACCTCATAATAACTGAGCACTGCGATACCCTGTAGATTCATTTTCATGTGGAGGATGAAAATAGCCAACAACATGTTAACAAATTCTATGGGGAGACCAATTGTAGTGATATAAATAATCTAACGTGGGCACGAATTTGAAAATATGCTTCTTTATGGTTTGCTGAGAACAAAAAGGCTGGCTTAAACATTTTCTTTATATTAAGATAGAGGTGGGGAAAACCTCCCTAGCCTGCTCATTAAGAGTGAAGTACATGAGCAGTTTCCAAAGGTCAGAGCCCCAAAATGATGAATCTCTACACCTTAGAAAAAATTCCATGTGCCAGGAAAACTGCTTACATAAATTGTCATCACTTCTGCTGCATTAAATTGACTGAGGAAAGGACAGGTTTGCATGAGTAACAACTTTCACTTAGGGATAACTGCAGAGAAGAACATTGCTTCCCATGCAAAGAACTGATCCCGAATCAAACTTCACATTTGGAGGAGAGCGTGTATAATTCCTGAGGCTTCGGGTCTTTTCTGAGAACTGCCTGTGAGTGCAGGGCAGCCCCAAGCCTCAAAATGCTTCCTCCACCTGCATCCTGTGACAGCACTGCTATGATAGAAAACATCAGCACAAACAGGCCTCAGACACAATTTATCCCCTGGAGTGGGTAGGCATTTTCTGATGGGAAAAGCAGCATTCCTCCCCTTCCAGCTGGAGACTTTATCTAACACCATTGCTTATGACAGCACACTGATGGATGCACATCTCTGTGGCAGTTCACCTCCTGAGCAGAAGCAGAGCCTTTGGTAGAACTCTCAGCCACACTGAGAGCTCAGGGAGAGGAGGTTTCCATGCAGCAAATGCAAAGTTACAGGGATAATAGCCCAGGTCACGGAGAGGGAGGATGTGGCTGGATGTAAAAAGGGGCTGCTGAGAGAAGAGAATACAACAAATTATTTATCAAATAAACAGAAACATTTGCAGTTCAAGTGACACTAAAACATCTAGAAGTCTCAGAAAAGAATAATGGTTTTACTTGGAGCTTTGCTTTAAATAATTTTAATTACGATTTTAAGCATAGAACCTGCTTTAGCAGTGTTCAGCATCTGTTGTTGAAACATTTTCCACTGGAACCCTTGATTTTTTGCATATCTCTAGATATTTACTGCTATTAAAATAACTTATGAAAAAATGCTTGTCAGCCCCATCCAAAACACGTTTTCTGGCATACAAATGCTTTAATCTATTTTTGTATATAATCATCTATAACTAAGCAAACTAAGACATAGTCCAATAGTACACATGCAAGCCATGTGTACATCAGGTACTAATTTTCAGCATGTACTCAATTTGTCAAAAAAAAATTAAATTGAGCAGGATAAGCTTCCTAAGCCCTGGTTAATTCATTGGGCTGAGGCAGAGTAGAGTTACAGTGGCCTATGAAAAGCAGAACAGGAGGTCAGGCCTCTTTATGTCTTTTTCCTGATGGATTTGTGAAGGATAGAGTTTGCAAGGAGATGTGGCTGGTAAATGATGCCACTACACTGGAAAAATCACCTGGAGTAGACACAGCTGTAGCACATGGGCTCAGCCTATAGGTACAGGTTATCCCGCTGAGAAAAGGCAAAAACCCCCAAAACTTGTGCTCTTTCCCAGAGACAGTCCAGACTGAGGAGACCTAACATATGCTGTCACAGTGGTTAACCCTTTGAAGAGAGACCATCATTTATCATCACTCAGTCCTAAGCTCTTCATGTCTTGATAGGTAGTAAATGAAATTATTTTTTTGCCATATCCTGTCAAATCACTTTACCCCTGGAAAGCTGTCAGGAAAACCACAGAGGAGCTGTAACAGGCATGTCCGCAGGCATGGCGGAAGCCAGCTCCCATTCACTTAGGCCAAGCCACCTGAAGCCACAGAGAAAGATTGATAACAAGTTCTTATTTCCTTCTGCTCTCTTCTTCTCTCTTTCTGTGGGTACTTGGATGCTGAGTTTATATGATTCAGTTTATGCACAGCTCATCAACAGCCTGTTCCTGCTGTAATTTGCACCACCAGTCTGCTCTGGGAGAGCACCAAGGAACAAGACCAAAGACCAAGAAAGGGGTGGACTGCCAGAGAAAAGGCCAGTGTGTTATACAGGAACTCCTTTGTAAGCAAGACTATTAAAAGGATAAAAATCGATTCATAATGAATTCAGGAGGCTCTCTCTACATATTTTAACTGCCTGGTATTATCTCATTGAAGAGACACTCCAGGCTCATGTTGCTACACAAGCAAAGCACTACAACATTGATTTTTCTCTTGCTAAGGATTATGAATCAACATGATTTAAGTAACTCTGCTCCTGAGAGTAATGATCAGCCCCTGAAAGTTTAGCCAAGCACAGGAACTTTCTGGACAGAGGCAGTTTTGTATCATTGCCTTTAATTACATTTGAAGACATGGATTGTCCATTAATATTTGACCCCTAATTATGTTTTTAAGAGGTGGCTCTATTGAAAAACAGTTACATTGTGAAGATGTGTGCAGATACTTAAATGAAAGCAATTTTTTTTTAACTGTGCAACACTTTCACTTGAATGAGCAGATCTGTTTTTACCAGCAGGCCAGAAGGGCCCCTCCTGCACCATCAGTTGTGTCCTGAAGTCTTGTGAACCTGATATGGGAGCTGTGCTTATAAGCTGCGACTGTCTAAGCTAAAATGCAAGTAGCTGCTGCCCTGGCTTGCATCTGAAGGCACAGAAAGGATGTAATTGCACAGTGGTAGCTGTGAGGTGCAAGAGCTGCTGCAGGCTCCCCTCTACCTGCATGTACATTCCCATGGTTTTCCCATCAGCAGGACTGAGCTGAATTTGCTCCAAGTCATCCAGCACCTGCCTGTTGTGCAATACTATTACTTAGACAAGAGGGGGAACAAACCCTCCCTGCACAGATCCCCGAGAGCAAACATACAAACCGTAGCTATGGAGTGAGCATTTAGTGCTGGAATCGTCAACAAATTTGCTTGGCCTTGCACTTCCCACTGCGGCAATCAGCAGCTGTTTGCTGTCTGTGATGGCTGCCAAACACAGCGCCCTTTTGGAGAGCAAAGAGCCAGGCAGGGCCCTCCTGGTGCTGGCAGAGTTTATAGTTCTCTCTCCAGAATCCCAGCACTTGCCCCAAGCTGAGAAAACTGTGAGTTTCTTTGCTGTTTATCGTTTATCTCCTCTTTGCACTAAGCCTTCCCAGTCTCTGAGCTGTCCAGATGTGCTGATATCATCCAGGGCCTTGCATAACTTTCCTCTTGGGGAAGGAAAAAAAATGCTGCAGTAGCAGTTCCTATGGAAATTTATTATTTTAATAAGATTCTTTGAAGCACTCAAAACCAAACTAACAGCTGTTCAGAGACCAGTTGTTTCCCCTGAATTCACTGAATTTCTGGGTGAGCATGGACTTATGCAATATAAATCTGAATTCTTCTAAAACCAAAGCTCAGAAAACATTCAAACCAGAAACAATATCCTGATGAAGCTGAAAACTGAATTTAGCATCCAAGTCCCTGTTTTCTTTTCCCTCTGGACAGGAGAGAAAAGGTCACTGGTTTATTGCTCTGTTACTAATGGCACCAAATGGCTTGAGATGTATTATAAGGAAATCTCCTGTGTTAGATTTAGGGCCAAATTGCAGGGATACACAAGAATTTGCATTAAGAAACCACACACACATATTCTCTTCCATGCTTCCTGTATAGCCTCTGTAGACTTCATTGTGCTACTTCTGACTTACACCAGCACAGAAGAATGGGAAACCAGCCCCAGTACAGCAGGAAGGATTGCGGGGTGATTCCAGGAATCTGTAAAACCTTGCATGCTCAGGAGGGAAGGGTGTAAGGATCCTCCATGACAGGAACTAAGGATCATGAATGATCCTTAATGAAAATGAACTAAAGGATATATTTTCTCCACACCAAATACAAGTGGTCCACAGCAACTGGCTGTGAGATCTGTGAGCAATAAAGCTCATCTAATTTCTGAAAACTAGGTAACTCAGTGGAATAGGAATCCATGGAGAGCTACTACACTGAAAAGCACCACCTCTGGCTCAGGAAGTCTTCTGTGGCTTATGGGGGTCTCTCATGTTATTTCCTTCTCAAGTCTCCTACTTCTTCCTAGGAATCTGCCCTGGATGGTTGGCAGCTTTTGGTTTGACACAGCACAAGTGTCCATGCATGTGGAAAGAGACTGTAGCAGTATGATATTCTTCCTGTAATAAGGCATGCAAAATGCACAAGGAATCTGAATGGATATACATACAAGGGATTTGAAGGGGATGCAGTGTAGCACCTGGACCCTGGATGAAGGTGAGCAAGGTGAGATAACTCCTAGGAGAAGGAATTGACCCAAAATCTTACATATCTTTTTGGTTTTCTAACCATTGGTTGACACAAACTCTCCAGGATCACTCTGAAGACCCTTGTGGCAGCTCAGCCATTCTTGTGTTTTTACTTCAAAGACTTGCCGAAATTTCAGTGGTTTGGATTTGTTGTTTTTTTTTTTTTTTTTAAATAACAACAGTGCTCAGGGTTATGTTTACCATGCTCACTTTAACAGTATTTGATACAGAGGCTGTAAAATTTCTGGTTTTTTTCCATACACAGATGCCCCTTAAGAATCAGACTATTTATACGACTGCCTGGAAAAAGCAAAAAGCGTCCTGTCTTAGGACCTTTTTGTGAAGATTTTTCCTTGTACTTTGTTTGGTTTTTCAATTAAACATGTCACTGGACATCATGACAGGTATGAAAAGGCTGCTTCCTTTTCCTTGTACATTCAGATGGAATTTATTTCCCTATGTATCACTCAGGATTAAGCCCAAAACCTTGGTCTTACAGCAGGTCTGCAGTATAATGCCTATAGATCCCGTGCCATCATCCTTCACAGGTGTGCAAAGGAGTGTGAGTACAAAGTCACTTCCTTTGCTCACATGGAAAGTGAGTGTAAACTGTTCAGAAATTGTGGGCCTTGCAGAGTTTTATTTGTATAAGAGTGAACAAACTTGCTGGGCTGTGTGGGGAAATATCCACACCTTTTCAAGGCTGGCAGTGGTGCCCTTGTACAGGGGTGTAGGATGAGCTACTGAGATAACTTTTTGTTCCTCTCCGATCCCTTGGATGAATGTCCCTGTATTGGATTGGATCTGGCATTGCCATTCTCCTCCTCTGCATTCAGCTCTTGCAGCATCAGACACTGACAACAGCTGCTGTCCTCAGCTTTCCAGCTTCCTTTCTGTGCATTCCCTCTCCAACAAACTTGCCCTGGAAGATAAGGGGAGAAAGCTGAGGGTCCCCAGAATGTTGCCTTTTCTTGCCCACAGCCAAGGAAACACCTGTATATTTTGCCACCTAATAGTCAGCCTACCATGAACTCACTCAGTCTTGCACAAGATGATCATGGGTGATGAGGGAAAGGACTTTCCCAATTCCAACATGCTTAAGCCAACTGTCTTGAGAGAAAATCTTCAGCATATACATAATTTTAAGGGCAATGTTAACTCCCAAGGACTTCAGATACCTATAAGCCTTGCAGGGCACCGCACAGTTTTCTGAGCAGTCCCTGCATTTCCTCTACATACGGGTTTGAAGATGAAGGCAGAAGGCAGCGTATTGACCTGTCTGCCTAAAGGCCTAAGCCCAGAAGAATATCTATGGACTAATTATTCCTTTCCTGCACCAGTGTGAAATGCTTTTAAAGAGCCACTTGTGATCCTCTTATTTCAACCACTGATGGCAGAGGAAGCCAAGGAGACAGCAGGACATGGCTGGAGACAGACCGTCTTATCCATCTTAGGGAAAAAACACAGCATGCACCCATCCTCTGGCTAAAGCCGACTGAACCTCCCTATGGAGGCTCCATTAGCTGGGTTGCTTCTTTCAGAGCCTCAAAACAATGTGAGCTGAATCTGGGCCTGTAAAAGACATTCTCACACAGCTTTTAGTGACCATGTGCGCAGTGGCTTTAGGAGGTTCTGCACATCCCCCACATTCCAGGTCCTTAAAATATTTCACCTCAGCTGTGTGACCAGCTCTGCAGCCCTCTCCTCCCAGAGCTCTCTCCAGCTTTCTTCTTTTCTTCCCTTTCCCATCCACACCACAGATATATCTGGCCCCACTTACCAGCTGTAATTTTCTTTTCCACAGGCCTATTTTCTTTCTCTTTTAGAACTGCATAACCCTTTGGGCTTGCCAGTTGCAATGAGGGACAAAGAGGTTAAAATAAGGGAAAAGAAGTCAGAGACATTTCTTTTTATTTACCATAAAAGCCAGGCTTTGGGCTTAGCCCTGAAAAACTTTCAAATTGGAAATCGAACACCCTTGTCCAGCAGCACTCTTGAATAAGCACAGACACAGGTACAATCCAGTGGGAGGAAGGAGCCAGAGCTGCCACCTAATTACCCAGCCCACTAGGAAAGCTGCAACAAGCTCCTAAAACATGTCCAAGAAGAAAAACAACAAAAGGAACTCTGGTGGGGTTGGGAGTTGACAGAGGCAGGGAAGGAATAGGTTATTTCAGGAGGATTAAAAGGTCAAAGGACTCAGTGTGGAGTAGCCAGACCAAATCCACCCAAAGCTGTTAGTAGCGATCATCTGAAAAACAAATCCAGGGGCTAATCCCTCAGCCTACTCATGAGAGCAATCCCCGTTAAAGATGTACCCCCTCCTCCAGCTAGGCATGTCCTGCCTCTGGCTGAACTCATAGGATGACCCTTCTCGGATGCCCACCCATCTGTGACACCACCTCATCCTTTGTCCCAGGTTTACTCACTCCTTACATGCAAGCAAAAAGAAACCTGTAGGGACAAGTAGGAAGCCCAAGAGTGAATTCTTTGTCCCTATACTAAATACAGGCACTGTCACTGCACTCAAAAGCATGGTGTATCAGCAAAGAAAATTATCAGCAAGCCTTCCAAGGCAGCTCCTGTCTTCCCACTTAAGAATTTGTTCTGCTTCACAGCTGCATAGTGCATTTTGAAGAGGTGTGTGACCACCCCAAGGCTGTCAAACTCCCTGGTGGATGCCCCTCAAAGATGGAAAGAGAAATACGAAGAACCACTCACTCCACACCTAACAAAGCCAGTGGAGCTTTTCAATTCCAATCCTTAATACTGTCCTCACACAATATTGCCCTTAATAATGTCCTCATAGTCAAGGATAGGAGACAGCCTCCATGGCATCCTTTGCTCCACAGATATCTCTAATAGTTGTTCCTGCCAAACATTCCACACTTTTCACACTGCTCAGGTTAGTAAAATAGGCTGCAGAGCAGAAAAGAAATAGGCATCTGCTCCTGCTGATGACCCGTGATCCTGCCCACTTCCTTTTTCTCTTCTAACACTTCAGTCTGAAGGATATAAACTTGGTTACGTTTCCTTACAGGCACAAATTCTCTAGAAGACAGGGCTTTTCAGCACCCTCAAAGCAAAACAACTCGTGGTTGTCTTTGGGATGCAGCTTTGAGAGAATGTGTCTCAGTCAGGTCTGGGTGAAGCCTGTATGTGAGGTCTGTATGAACTGCGGACATGCCTATCGCTGTGGAGGGATCCTTCCAGTTCTAGCTGAGTCTCTCTCTCTGAGAGAGGGCGGCCTCTGCACTGATGTGTGATGCGGCTGGTGGCATCTCCCGTTGGGCAGAGCCCCTCCCGAGGCTGTGCTCCCGGCTCCTGGCACCAGGCGGCAGATCCCGGCACCACCTAGAGGCACTCGGGCTGCAATGAGACTGTAATGAGGCTGGAGGGGTAAGCGCGCCCAGCTCCGGCTCTTTTCCGCCACAACAATGTAGTACGGCGCCTATCACTGATGCTAAGAGCCTCGGCATTCCCATTTTCCTGTTACTTATTTTATCAAAACAAGCTGATTCGTTTGAACAATAAAAGCCTGGAAGCCCTAAGGCAGAGAAAACTGTGGGCAAAAGTTCGGGGGGGGGGGGGGGGGGGGGGGGGGTTGTATGGTTNAAAAGAATCCTGTGGGACAGTTTAATTGGGGGTATCTCCATAATCCAGGCAAGATGCTCTCAGTTTACCAGTAACTTGTTTTAGGCACTTTTCTGGTGAAAATCTCAGCCTCAATTTTTAGCTATTAAACAAAAGCAGATTTCAGTAATTGCTTGTTGTGGTCATCCACAGAATCACAGCTTTTTAGACTTGAATAGCTAAGTAACCTCTCCAGGCCAGAACTACTGGGGGAAAATCTATTTCTCTTTTCTCGTCTGAAGTCACTTCCTTTGAGAAGTTGATACAGAGTTGTGGTATTGATTCCCTGCACTGAACCACTTGACCTCTCCTTGCATTCAGACTTCTTCAGAAACTGATGAACTAGGGCCTGCAGAAAATAGATTCACGTCTTAACTTCCTACCACCTTTATTTTCTTCTTTCCAGACTTTTTTTTTTTTTTTTAACTTCTTTTTCCACTATAAACCTGTTGTTGGCCCCTCCCAAGTAGGAACTTAGAAAGTAATTGCTAGGTCTACAAAGGCAGAGGTGGTTTTGTTTGTTTTATGCCGTGGGGTATGTGTCATGAAGTTTATTGCATCACTGAAGGTTGTTATAATAATGAAGTACCTCTCCATAATAGGAACTGGAGACAAACCCTGGATCTATTTGTGCCTCCAAGTTGCTGTTTACCTACACTTGGTCTCCCTGACCGAGGAGAAACTTTCTAAGAAATGTCTATGGCCAATTTTAAAATCCAGACCAGCACCCTGTCTAATATTTCTAGCATCCTCAGACATGCAAAAACATCACTTAAACCCTTGTGGTGAGAGAGCCACACCTTTGACAGATCTGAATGGAAAGAAGAAAAAATATTTCCTGAAGCCCGTTAGACTGAGATCAAACCTAAAAATGAGAAATGTCCTCTGCTCAGTGAAGCTCCTCAGCTTTGGATTTTAGATCACAGGGGCACACTCAACAAGAAGTAAGTGGCCTCAGCAAGGTGGCTATATGCACCTGCAAGCTCAGAAACATGAATTTCCTTTCTCAGCATTCCCCAGAATGCAATACCTCAAGAGATTCTTGAAATCCTTCTGTCACTTTCCCTTTGTCATGTACTGGTGCCCCACACGTCTGACCCTGATGCTGCAGACCCTGGAGCATGTGCTTAAAGACACCTTCAAAGCCAGTGGACCTGGTCATGCTGTTAACACCACTGAGCACAGGTTACCTGCTCAAATGAGCACCGCAGCAGGGACCTTGCAATTCCAGCAGCTACACAGATCTTCAGCTGGAACTGTCTCTCTTGAGTGGCCCTCCATGAATGTGTATTTCTTCCTTGTGCCCTGGGCTTGACTCCCTGGACTTTTTTTGTCTTTCATACCACTCTTATGGTTTGTGTTGCTCTGGGACTAACTCGAGTGTTAATGTTACATTGCAGAGAGGATGCAGCACTTCGTAATTCCTTTATTACTGAGCTGTATTTCTCGTGCTGTGGGCCAATGTGTTTGCTTCATGACTCTGGGCTGTCAAATAACCTTTGAGAAAACCATGCCCTTGCTGATAAGACCAAAGAAATGAAAACTGGATAAAAAAAAAAAAAAAAAGGCTTTGGCAGAGCAGTCTCTATTGCATGCACTAATCAGCACCACCTCTTGCTACAGTGTACTTTGCTACAAGGAAATGCCTGGCAGGTTTGCTATCTGAGGCAGCAGTTCACCTGATGTAAGGGTTCCTCAGGAGGCTGAGGAGCCAGAGCTCCAGATCCACAGACCCTGCCAACTGCTCTCTTCTTGGAAGGTCTCCCACTGCAGCCATCCACAGGACCAAGTACCCTGTTCCCTCCTGGCTGCAGCTTTGGAGACAGGCAGTGCAGGCCCTGCTTGCTGATTTCCCAGCATTTCTCACATCACAGAGCCACTTGCAAGGTCCAAGAACCAGCCCCTTTACTGCAACTGAGCTTTCACCCATCTATGTTCTGTATGGAACACGTGGCAGTGGTGGCATGGACACAGCAAGCAAGGTCTCCGCTGAAGACAGAAACACAGAAAGTTTGGGGTTTAAAGGAACCTTTAAGACTGTCCATTTCCAACCTCACTGCCTCTTCCAGGTCTGGAACATCCATCATTTCTCCAGGCAACCTGTTCCAGTGCCTCACAAATTATCATAAATAATTTCTTCTTTATGTCCAATCTAATTCTACTCTTTCAGTACATAATTGTTGCCCCTTGTCCTGTCACTACAGGTCTTCACAAAGAGCTTCTCTCCATCTTTCTTAAAAGCCCCCTTATATATTAAAACACATGGTAAGGTTTCCCCACAGATGCAAAGAAGATCGTTTCCAGTAAAAGTCTCTCTTCTCTACCAGTGTTGGAAATCCCACCTTCTCATTGTAAGGAATATCTTACACAATCCCAAACTTCAAGGAAAACAGGATGCTATTTCATTCAAGTGTCACAACTAATATTTCTATTAAATGCAAGAGTGGAAAAATTGTGAATACTAATGGCAGCAAAGGGTAAGTGCCCTTAGGGGCCTTGCTTCTTATTCTTATAATAAGGGTAAGTGGATGGAAATGAAACACGTCTGCTAATGAACACAGCATAATTTCTCTAGAAAAGGGAAGTGAGGATTTATTTTTTTGCCTGATCTTAAACCATTTTTCTGTCAAGGTAAGTGAGTTTTGAGAGGATTACTTTGCCTTGATGCTTTTGATTTCCACTTTCCCAGGGAAACAAGCAAGCTGCAAAGAAACAAAAAAAAGCTTTGACCTGTGTCACATGGCCCAATTCAAAAAGGGAAGCTCTTTGAATTGTGAAAGGAAGCAAGGGGTTTATTTCTCTTTACCATTATACAAAATTACACATTTTCAAATTTACTGGGAGCTCCAATTCTTCTAGGAAAAGAGACAGTTCTGGTAACCAGTGGCTGAAATGAAGTTTAAAAACTCGGTGTCAGGATCAAAATTCTTGGGTAAAAAGGCCTTTCTCTTCTTTGCATTTGGCCTAGATATCTTCCCAATTAAGTTTCAATGTCCTAGAGAAAAGTGTGATTTAAAAGCTCTTTAAAAAACTAGGAATAAAACTATATGGATAGCTAATCACTGAAACGTGTTGTAAACACAATGTTAAATATTGTTGCAGTCAGGTTTGAACCTTCCTTACTGTTCTGCCCCCCTAAAACTAAAATGTAACTGCTTTCACTCTGTTTCAGACAGTGTGAAACCATCTTAGCTTTTCAGAAAGATGCTTTTCACTTGAAAAAGGAAATGTATCTGCAAGAATTTGAAGACAGCTGAGCTGTTCTGTCAGGTGATGGTTTGACCTATATTGTGTGATATATACAGTTCCTATTTTCAAAAGATTCATCCCAGACCCGTTGTAAGAATCTGGTTGTTCCTGTTGAAATTGAAACCAGTGCTATGGTTTTACATTATAGTTCTTTTAGGAAAGGTGAAATATGTTTGTCTTTAATAATAAGAAGACTTTATTAAAAAACAGTGAAGAGATGATAAATGTTGGGTAGAATTGACACTAGGAAGCAATTCTTAAGGCTCACATACAGTTATGTCAATGGTAACAGGGTAACTCCAACTCAGCTAATTGGAACAGGATTAGTCAAAGGACGCTGCATATACAGTGCTGGTAGCAATGGCAGAAAAGTCTTCACCATCCACAAACTTTGTCAGAGCATGGCCTGGCGTTTGCTCTTCACGCTACACCATCGGAGTAAAGTCCCAGGGCATACCCCTCCTACAGAGGTTTCCTCCATTTCAGCTGCATGCCTACAACTACAGTGCTAAATGCTTAGAGAAAATTGAGGAAACTGCAGTGCCTTTTTTTGACATAGCAAGTAAACCGGCTTGAAACAGTAAGAACAGAGAGGTCTGGCTGCAGGCACCAAGACTGCAGTGGAGTTACTGGCGGCACCAGCTCAGGCTCTGACAAGAAGTCAAAATGGAAATGGCTGGTGAAAAATTCATAATAGAGACATGCCTCAAGGACATTTAGTGAAAGCAGCCAGAAATGCTGGCCTCATTCCTATATGTTATTTGTCATATATGTCAAATATCGATATAGAGCCCTGTCAAACATCTTAGTTTTTTAGCTGCTCATGGGAACCTGGAGATATTTATAACCCCTTCCCTTGCTGTGGTGCCTCATCCCCACACATTTCCCAGACACTTGGTGGTGTGCTGGGGCACTGCCGATGCCACAGATGGCATGCACACTTCAGAACAGGCTCGCTCTTGAAACTAAAGGCACAGGGGGTGGAGTCTGTAAGGTAATCTTAGCTCAGTGCTGGTGCATCATTTATCCTCAAGCTGCTATTCCTGTTTTCTTGGCCTTGACAGGTCACAAAATCTCCTTGTTGGTGTCACCAATGAGTAATTACCATAACAAACCCTGGAACTGTGTGGTCCATATTTTGCCTCAGACATAGATATTTTAATGTGTCTATGTCCCATGTAAAAGAAGAGGGTGTCCCTCTAATAGTCCCTTTATAAATAAGGAGAGCTTCTGAATTTTATTTATTTTCTTTTCTTTTAAATAACTGCAGTTAGTTGAGAGTTTGTCTCCTCTGTCAGCTTTTGGTGTGATATCTTCAAGCTGAGACCGGGTGTGAGAAACAGCTGGAGCATGTTTAGTGCAATGTTTCCTCACAAAGCAGCCTCCTCCTGCGAGAAACAAGGGCAGATGAAGACTAGGAACTGCAGCTGGAGGGAGATGATCAACACTTTGTCTACATGCAAAATACACTTTGGTCAGAAAAAAAGACAAGCATATACCCAAATGGACAAGTGGATCTTTAGTGCTAGAAGCACTGGCTTTAATGAGGCTACTTTCCTGTCCATCTTCCAGGCAGTCTTGCACAGAGATGTAGTACTAGGGGGGTTGGGAACAAACCAAGTACTTGAAACAGGAGAAAAATGCACCCACACCCATGTCTCAGGCTGCATGTAAACCTGTGGTGTTTCCTAGCCCAGACTCATTTCTCTCAGAAAGAAAAGACTGGAACTGGCAAGCCCACTCACAGAAGCCCCCAGGCTCAAAGCAGAGGGGGAAAAGCAGTCACAGAGGGGCTACATGTTCTTGGCCAAAGGACTGTGCTGTAAAGAGAGTTCAACACTATTCTCGGAATAATGCATTTTTCTAATTATCTTCATTTCAGCAAAGCTTTTATGCACTCAGGGAAGGGTAGAGCCACACAGCCCTCAGGAATCAACTGATTTGAGTCTTTGGAGACTCATTCAAAGGTGGAGCAGGCCATATGACAGGTGGAAATATTAGGCATCAAAAGTAAATTATATTAATTAATTCAAAGAATTCAAAGAATTCGGAACAAACTGCAGGAAGGCCTCATAAGTACCTTTTTCTGAGCAAAGCAACATAAAATCCAAGTGATGGAGAAATCAAAACAGAAAAAAAAAAAGTCAACTTTGATAAACAAAACTCTGTCTACTGGAAAGGCTGATAATGTAGCAGGCAGGACACAGGTTTGAGGACCTCAGCTCATTTCTCCACTCCCTCAGTGGAGGTGAATTTGTGACTGCACAAGTCACCAACTTTGATTCATCTCCAGCTATCTCTAAACATTAAAAAGAGAATGGTGCCTAAATTTAGGACAGTCAGCACTTTAGACCCTTTACCATACTCCAGAGGGCAATTCAGACACCAGGTGAACCAAGGTGTTAATCTAATTTAGAAACCATATCTGCTGTCTGATGGCACAGGTATTGTCCTCCATGCTTCATCTCCCATCTCTGGATGCTGAGGTGGCATCACTGATTTTTTGACAAGGCCATGGGAAAGTGTCTAATATTAAAGCACATGAAAATCTGAAATGCCCTATTGATAGGAGCAGTGTATCAGAGCAGCTGCTCTTAGTGACTTTCTTTAGAAGATTTTCTAATTGGAAGCATTCAATTTGAGTTTGTTGCAAGCCAAGAAGTAAGTAAACAAACTTGATAAAGCACATTTTCCACTAACTGTTATTTGCAATTAAGTGTTCTGTCATATGCTGCTGTATTCTCAGAAGAGGTTGTATATGAAACTAGATCTATTTTTCTACAAGTGACGCTTTCTCTTTCGTATTTCCCTTTTCTTTGCTAAAGACTTCTGTTGCTGCCCTTGCACTAATCTCTTGTATTTATTGATGTTGATCTTTATGTAGTTAAACTCTCCTTAAGAGGCTGATTATTGATACACGTAACCTTTTACCACCTTTTCACACTTCTAGAAGACATAGTTCATGCTGCTTGTGTTTTGAACTTGAGTGATGGAATGGAGTTGAAGACTACGCAGATATATATTTTATTTCCAAAGTAAAATCAAGGATCCGAGCATAGCTATGAGAATATATCACAGTCTTGTGGGATCAACCTAGCATGTTGGTACTAACATAAGTATTGGGTCAATTAAAAAATTAAATCCAACTTAAGCATCACTGTACAAATTGCTGGTAACACCAAAGAGCTCTGGACTGAATTCCTCTGGGGCCTGTGTGCAGGATCCTGAGCTACCACAGCAGAAATGATCACCCACCTGTGCCACCCTGGCACCTCACAGGACACACCCTCAGCAGTACCAGGCACCTCTGTCACCTTCACAAGGCCTGGCTGGGAGGGCTCAGGTCACATGCCCATATTCCATCCACAGAGCATAACCTTTTGCCTTGCTCCTGGTGCTCTGTTTGTGGCTCCTGCACAAGAGCAGATGCAGAGTAAAAGATGGAAACAGGAGGAACTGGTACAGCTTTGCTAGGACAGGGGACAGCCAAGTGCCTCCAGTGGCCCTGTGGTTCACTCCAGTGGGAAGTGGAAACTCTTTCTCCCACAATATCATGGCAGAAATGGACATCTGAAGTAAGGGAGAAGTTCCTGTTAACTCTCACCTAAAAGTTATGTGGATTCTTTATTCCTAGGCTATTTAAGTCTTTCCCTTTCCCCGTGTGATGTTTCCCGCATTTTAAAGATGACTTTACTTCCAGTGAAAGACTTTCCTGTTGCTTGCAGTTCTTTGTTGTGGAAAGTATAAGTGGGAGGAAGGTTTCACAACAGGTTTCATCCTCTGAAATCTGAATCTATGCAAACCATCTTACTTGTTTTTCTAGCAATAATAATTTTAGCCCTGGGAGAAACTGTGAACTTTGCTCAGTAAAGTTGGTTTTCTCAGCTATTTCAGCTCTAAGCAGAGGTTTTTTTTTTCATTTTAAATGGTATCTAGTCACTGCCACATGGTGTCAGGATATGCATGGTCTGGAAGAGCTTCCTGATGGAGGCTTTCCTGCATCAAGGATCATATAGCTGCAACTTTCCTCCCTAGTTTAAACAAAATTTTGCATGTGGAGTGAATTTTGGAAAGAAAATGATCATTGGTGATATTGGACAGGATCCTTTTGGCCACGTGTTACACACAGGTAGGGCTGAGGTTGCTGGATCAGTGGCTGTACTTACTCCTCTCCTCAGCACTTGAAGAAGTCCACAAGTGTATTGTGAGACAGACACCCATGTCCTTTGCTAATCCTCACTAACTGGAGATGGGGAGAAATGAAGAAAGTTGGTTTGCAAAAAGTAAGACTTCTGCTCAAGGACTCTCACAGCAGTAAGGAGAATTAAATACATTATAGGCCTGGGTAGTGACAGATGAGAATAAGGTAATTTCCAAGACCTCAAATTATTATGGAAACCTAAAATGGTTTGGGTTGGAAGAGACCTTTAAGATCATGTAGTACCAAGCCCCCTTCCACTAGATCCAGTTACTCAAAGCCCCATCTAACCTGGCCTTGAACACTTCCAGAGACTGGGCATCCACAGCTTCCCTGGGTAATTTGTTTCAGTGTCTTACCGCCCTCACAGTGAGGAATTTCTTCCTCTTCTAAACCCACCCTCTTTTCAGTGTACAGCCATTCCCCCTTGTTTTATCACTACATGCCCCTGTAAAAACTCCCTCTCTAGCTTTCTTGCCCCCTCTTGAGGTATTGAAGGGCTGTTCTGTCTCCCTGAAACCTTCTCTGCTCCAGGCTGAAGAACTTGAAGAACTCTCTCAGCCTGTCTTCATAGGAGAGGTGCTCCAGCCCTCTGAGCATTTTCATGGTCTCTGTATTTGCTCCAATAGGTCCATGTCCTTCCTGTGCTGGGGATCCCAGGGCTGGATGCAGCACTCCAGGTGATCTCTCACAGAGCAGAGGGGTAGAATCACCTCCCTTGATGAGTTGCCCACACTGTTTTTGATGCAGTCCAGAATATGGTTGAATTTAGGGGCTGGAAATGTATGTTGCCAGCTCACATGAAGCTTCTTGTCAACCAACACCCCCAGTCACAGAATCACAGAATCACAGAATCACAGAATCACAGAATCACAGAATCACAGAATATGATGAGCTGGAAGACACTCATCAGGGACATTGAGTCCAGCTTCTGGCCCTGCACAGGACACTCCAATCCCACCATGTGAGAGCACTGTCCAAATGCTTCTTGAACTCTGTCAGGCTGGTGGCTGTGACCACTTCTTTGGGGAGCCTGTTCCATTGCCCAGATATCCTATGGGTGGAAAAAGCCCAAGCCCTTCTCCTCAGTGCTGGTCTTGATTAATTCATCTCTCAGTTTGTATTTGGGCTTGGGATTGCCATGACCCCTGTGCAGGATCTTGCGCTTGGCCCTTCTGAACTTCATGAGGTTTGCATGGACCCACCTCCCAAGCCTGTCCAGGTCCCTCTGGATGGCATAGTTAGCTCTTTGACTTGCAAGTTATGTAAAAAATTTGGATCTTGAATAAAAAGGGGCATGAGCAGATGAGATGGCGCCTAAGAGGAAAGTCAGGTGCAAGAGGGGCAGTGAGGGAAGTAAAGGGACAAGTTACACAACTTTCACTTAATTGAGAATAGTGTTTCAAATCTGCAGAAAACAGCATGTTACTCCCCTTGTTCCCTAAACAGAAAGGCACAGTTCTACAGTCTCCTTTTATTGTCTTGCTGATAAGCAGGCATTTCACATTTCTGACACTAAACAAAATGTCCTTTAGAAAAGTCGGTGCCATGGCCTTTTCCAGTTGGAACATTACAACCACAGCCTGGCTGGCCAGCTGAGTTTTTGCCCCGTAACACAATGTCTCAGAGGTGGCTGCCCAAGGTGCTCCAGCTAGAAAGGGACAAAGCCTGCTGCAGGAGCAGCCAGCTTCAGCTCCTGCTTCTACCCTCATCCACGTGGGCAGCAGTGCCAATATGGTGCAAACTTCCCAGCTCTTGGGGTGATCTGGCTGGGTGTGCATGGGGATGACTTGTGGAGTACCTGATTTTGTGTTTCCATCCTGCAAACACTGACTGCTAGCCAAAGTTTAGCCCGCTTCAGTGAATTTTATAAGGCCCCTGTTGGAATGCCTGTTACTAGACTCTTCCTTTAAACAGCTTTAAAGTGAGCAAATTTTCCTTCTTTGATTCCCAAAGGGTATTTCTCTATGGCACAAAGCTGATTCTGGTGCCTCCCAGTGTCCAAGCAAGGGTCAGGATCACCCCTTCCTGGGGAAACCCATCTCCTGGCCTGGCAGTCCCGGTGGCCTGAAATGACCCACCCAGGCCACTGGTAACAAACTGAACATAAGTTTGTTTTTGCATTACTCAAGCAACGGGAATAGCTTGATTCTGGTTAGTCTCAAGATCTGAAAGTGGAGCTATCAAAAATCGCTGAATCAGAGGAAATGGATCTCTGACAACAATAATATTTATGAATTCTTATGAAAAATTGCTGAAGATGTTTTTGTTAGAAAAAGAAAAAGTAGAAAAGAACATCACCTTCAGAAGCTCCTGCAATATGTTTGTGCCTTGTTACTTAGAGGAAACATGCATGCTGTTTTTGTCAGCTAACAAAATACTTTCTAACAAGGCATTCTGACAAAGCTGAAAATATCTTACACCAATGTGAGTCATTTTGGCTCCAAATGCACATCTTAGGAAAGGGAGTCTCAGAAAATAAACCTTAATAAGCACTGGTATCAAAGACAGTCTTTAAGTGACAAGCCTGGAAAGGCTATGCATATTTGTACTCAATACAGAACGATTGCTATCTTTCAACCCACACAAGTGTTTCATTACTTCATTTTTTTT
>WEIU01000686.1:251573-274920 GCA_013389925.1 Aegithalos caudatus | reverse complement strand
AAATAAAAAAAAAAAAAAGTTCTCCTTGGGTCTCTAATATTCATAGCCAATCATATGTGAGATGTGTGTTAACTGTTCCTTTGGGTAAATTGTTTTATTGTTTTATTGTTTTTCTATTTCCTCTTCTCCTGGATCAAGATACAGGTATCTTCTAAATTGATTTTGACCTTTCACTGCAGATGAAAACAAGGGAAAGGAAAATAATCTCTTTGGCACTCTTTGGAACAACTGCACAAAGACTTTTGTTGACTTGTCTCCTAATCCAGAGACCTGTATTCAGCTGCAAATATGGAGCAAGCTTAGCTTATCTCCTCTTTGTTTAATGAGCAGTTTATCTGGTAGAGATGGTGCTCTCAAGTTCACTTGTGTTTGTGTTCCACAGCATTGCAATGGCACAAAAAGCTCTGCTGAGGTACAGGGAACTCTGCTACTCCTTCTTGGTAGTTCTTGTTGAAACGGTTGAGGCAGCATCTGTGGACTTGAATTAAGAGTGGCAGTAAGGATGGAACTTGCTAGAAGTGACTTTACTGGTCTGGCATCAGCTTCTAACACATCCTGAGTAAGTGGTGGCACTACCACTAAAAGCAACAGAAGGTGGTTAGGGGGATAAAAGACATGGTCAGCATTCACACCCAACCAGCCCAACTTCTGCAGTGTTTAATACTGTGGGAAAGAGCAGAAAAGAAAAGCAAACAGGGATGGTGTGGAAGTTACAGGCTGTGATTCCAGATGTGTTCTGGGAAGTCCAAGGTACTTGAGGTACATACTGGCAGTAGATGATGGAACTAAATCATCTGCCCGTGTTGTATTTTTCAAGCCCAATTAACATCAATGGGACTTAGGCTTGTGCAAGATAATATCACAGGTGACTTTTCATCTGGCCTTCAAGAATTAATTAAACTAGGGTAAAAATTATGGGGAGAGCTAGAGATACCCAGTCCCACTGTTCATAGCTCCCAGTGAAATGCAAAATTGCTAAGAATTTATGTCACTTTTTTCCAGCTGCTGGTACCAAGCCTTGCATACTTTCTTGAGTAATGCCAGCATTTTTTCAGTGGTGATACATGTCTGTTTCTGAGTTTATTGATTTATCTTTCAAGAACCTAATTCTGCAAACACATTCAGTTTGCCTTTCAGTTTCAGATACTAACAAGTGACAGGCCTAGCCAGCTAAATTGAAAGAGAGATTTCAGTCTTCAGCCTTGGCCCCTAAATGCTTGCAGTGACACCTTAGATGCATATAGTATTTTTTTTTTTCTGCTAATATTTCAGTCAAAATGTCTGGTTTGGACTAATTAGTTTCAGGTTCTCATTCTTCCTCCATGGTTTCCCTGGGTTGCATCACAAAAGACACACTTCACTATGTCATTCTGCATTCAGACATAAATGAAAACTGATGTGCAGAGCTGAGTGAACTGAAACACCTCTGTGTTGCATCTCCAACATGCAGCACTGCTATGGGAAAGAGAGAACTGGTGAGAAATGGACGCTATCAGAAAAGGAAGGCTTCAGTACCACAGCCCTTAATTTGGAACAAAGTAATGCTGACATAAGACATAAAAATATTTTCCATTGTGAATCAGGTGCCTTGGCCAAGTCTGGAAAGAAGTGAATTCTTTCTCTCTTTATGTTTGAAAATGAAAAAATGTGCTGTTATCAGGACTTGACATAAAAATAGATGTGTTTTATTTAATGTGTCAGCACTTGCTTCTTTTACAGCTCTGCAGAATTCTGAGTGTGTTTTTTCTGACTTGCTAACTAAGTTTCCAGTGCAAGTGAGTTACAACTCAAGAACTTGATATTCAAGGTTGCTAAAATGTTGCAATTTTGTGGTGTATGAATGCACCATCTGTTCTTCCTAATAAGTAGCTATTTTTAAATTATATTTTGTATGGTTTCTGCTGTTCTTTGATGGAGGGTCTATGAAACAGCTTAGTAAATTCTGACACATCAGACAGAAATAACTTCAAAAGAGTATTGATGCATGTTTCTCCCCAAACACAGGAGTATTCAGGCACATTGATTTATTCATATTGCATGTTGTCTAGCAGATATTGGCACATTTAATAGGTACAGAATTCATTTTCACTGGTTTACTTAACAAAGCTGGTGCATGATTTCAAATAAAATACTTTATTAGGTATTTTATCCTCTAGGAAATTTAAAAAAAAAAAAAAAAAGGCCTCAAAATTTGAGTTTCAAAACACTTCTCTGATTTTTTTTTTTTTTTCATGAAATGGAAGAAACAGGACTTTTTCTACCCAGATTCCCTCCTATGTCATTAATTTCCTGTACATTTTTTTATTTTTATTTTCCCTTCTGTTTCCAGCCATTAAATGGTTAAATGTGGGGAGAAGAGAAGGGGAATAAAAATTGAGAACAGCGAAGGGAGAAAAATTTCATTCCTGGTTTGTTGTTAAAAATAGGACAGCTAGTTACAATTATCATCTCCCTTGTTGCAATTACTGGTGTAGCAACAGCAAGTTTTAGAGAACTGATAGGAAAAAGTCACTGTATTGCTACCACGCCTCAAGGACTCCTATTTTAGGCTGCCCTGATAATTTTACCTAAATAGGTAAGTTTGATTTGAAATAGCTATGTAAAACTCAGGGTTTTGAAGAACTCAATTTTCAGAGAAAATGAGAGAAACTAAGGATTCAGTCTTGCCTCTCCTTTTTTCTCAGCTGGCTGCATCTCTCTCTTTCAGCTTTTGGGAAGGCACCATTGCTTCCCCAGTGCATCCTTCATCCTGTGCCTTGTCCATCTGTTTGGGATAGAGTCAACAAATACATGGCAGCTGGATTCCACATAGAGATTCCACATGGAGGGAAATTCCTTGCCCTCAGGTCCTCAGGGACACCCACAATCAGCAGGAGCTGCAGGCAGCCCACCACACCAGGGATGGGACCTGCCCAGGTTTGGGGACATCAGAGGAATGGGAGGTGTGTGGAGGAATAAATTAAGAGAGCTCAGAGAACTGGAGAAGTGAGGCAGGGATGCAACATAGCCATCTGCACATAGAGCCGCAGCACTGATGGGAACTGGAGATGAGGAACTTGGGAAAATTTGGGCACAGAGCATCTATGCTTCTCCAGCTTGCCTGGAATATGTTATTTCCTACCCAGACTGCCATTTCACAGTTGTGACTTTTTCATAGTGTTCTTTCCAAAAGAAAACAGGTCTGGCCCCTCAAGGAGACTTACCACAATCCAGTCCCAAGTGCCCCCCTCTAGCTAGTCTCTCTCTCTCTTCTAGCTATCCATCTCTTGGTTTTAATGAACTGAAGCCATAACAAAGTCCAGACAACACAAGGGCAATTCAGTACTGGATTTCTTTCAACAGTGCTAATTCCTCTGGCCTTTACAGGGGCATTGAACCAGAAACACACCTCAAATGGGTAGAGGGTAAAACAACCCAAACAAACAAGTTGGGGAAACAAACTGGAAGGTTAAAGAAAAGATAACCTGTGCCTATTCTTGGGAACATAGAGTGTTTTCTTCCATCTCAATTCACCCCATAGCCAGGCAGGTCAGGACTTCTGGTACTGGGTAGATCACCTATGAAAACAAATATTCTCTTCTTGGATAAAGTGCCACACTGTTGATATTCAATGCCTCTTCAGGTTTTAAGGCTCTCCAGACCAAGTAAAAATCAGCCAGGCTAATTAGGATGTGCTGGTCTTTTATCCTGGCTGTGGTTTGTGTACCAATGTACACATAAGAAAACAAGACCTCCAGGAGGATGCAAGAACATGAGACAGAGAGAGACAGAGAGAGAGAGAGAAGAGGAGATGAGCATGTAAGTGTTCAACAGGCAAATAAATATGTCTATGTGAGCAAAAATAGAGTCCAAGGAGCCTTTTTCTTATAACTGAAGATATATTAGAAGATTTCTGCTTTTAAAGAATGACCAGGATGAGACATGATTAAGAAATAAGGATAACAGGGCATTTAATTTCTATGACTCATTCCACTGAGCTATATAAATCCTGTTGCCTGTTCAAGACTTAATCTGGAAATGATGAAGAGAGATAATAGATAAGAACACGAATCAGCAGCTTCTGCAAAGTGATACTCAGGACTTTAGATTTTCTTTCCAGCTGAAGTCCAAGTGACACTTCACATGCTGCAGGAATCCTATCTTACCCGGAGGAAAAATGCCACCAAACACAGCACAGGTTGAGATGCAGCAGCTACCGTGCTCTATCTGCCTGTGTGCAGCAGTTCCTGGCTCCCTCCAAATCCAAAGCTGACCAGAGACCGGGAAGGAAGAGCTGGCATCTCTTATAGACACCAGTCACAAAATACTGTGACTCACATAATGTTGGCCCTGCTGGGTGCTGCTCAAAATCTGGCCAGCCTTTGGCAGCCCTGTGGCAGGTTGCCTGCTACTGCAGGGCATTATCTTCAGGCTACTCATAATTTTTGGACAAGAGCTGGCTCAGTGTTCAGATATGCCTCTGTAATCTGTAGGAAATCTGTCTTGCCTGAGATCATCAACCCAGTCTACACAGTCTGCCAAGGAGCTCTTGGGGCAACAGTTTAATTCTTTCTCAGTTCAGATGGGACCTGACATTGTGTCATGTAAGGAAATTATTTCTAATGCCACGCCCTGGTTTCCATTGTACTTTCTTGCCAAATGAGAACTCTTCTGGATATACAGGCAGAGATTTCCGTAGAAAGATCATCAGGTTTTTGGCAAACAGCACAACTCTTCACTGGTGAAAAGGTCTAGTCTCCTTCCCTGGAGGTAGTCAAAAGCTATCTGGACACAATCCTTGATATCATGCTCTAGGAGACTCTGCCTAAGCAGGGAGTTTGGTCTAGGTGACCTCCAGTGGTCTTTTCCAACCTTGCCCATTCTGTGACTTTTGAATACAAGCTTGCCTATGGAGTCTTTAATAAGCCTCTAAATTTAGGGAGCCTTATTGTAAAACTGTAGGATACAAAAAACTAAAGTCACTTAATTACAGTGCAAGTCTACAGCTCAACAATGGCTCTAATTTCACAGGCAGGGGGATTCATTGATGCCACTTACTACATTTCTGAAAGGCATGCAGTGACCAAGAGAAAACCAAAATCTTCCATAAATAGGAAGGAAGCTCTTTCTCTAGAATGAAATACACTGTTTTGATGCACCTGAAATTGGTACAAAAAAGTCAATCAGTGTGCAAAGAATCACCAAGGCAAAACAGGATCCTTGTAGTTACTGAGGCTAACAAACCAAGATGTCTCCTGCTTTTTTCTAGCAGCAAGTGTTTCTTACATTGATAAGATCCTGATTCAAGGGCATATGCCAGAACTGTGACACCCATGACACTCCAGTTTTACACATTGTATACTGACAGAGGTCTGCACTAGCAGGGTGAAAAAAAATAAAGCTTTACTTACACAGCCACAAATTCCTACACAGCTGGCTCAGATGGACTGTACCACAAAAACGTAAGGGCCCTGACAAGGGAGACTCAGACCTGTTTCTCTTCACTGTTTCTCCAGAATGTGTTTGATGACCATGTCCCTGATGTGTTTCTACTGAAACACTGGGGCTGGTTGAAGGCCCAGCTTTCCCTTGCCTCTTGCTGTCTGAAGTGAAGCTGACAAATTTACTGTGTCAACCGGGGGAGCTGTGAGGCTGCTTACTGTCAGAACAGCCAAGTACAGATCTGGGATGTGCTGGGAAGACAACTCCTAAAAACTTCCTCCTACCAGTAGCATCAAACACCAAAATCTTCTTGTTTAGGAAGTGAGGAGGTGTAAGCTTAGGATTTTTTGCAACAATGATCTGATTCTCCATTAAAACAAACACCAATTATGCTTTGTTGAAATGCTGCTGTGAAATGGAAATCAGCACTGTCAAGAAGATGCACAGAGCATGTACCTAAGCACAAACACATGCATAAATACATTTTCATACATTTATATATATTTATTTGCATGTATATATACATATATATATATATATATGTGTGTGTGTGTGCGAGAGTGTGTGTGTGTATTTCTGCTCTGTAGAAAACCTGGCAGAGTTTCAGCATCAGCTAAGCACACACCTGGCCCACACTCAAAGAGGCTGCTTGTGTTCTACACCACAAACATGATAAGAATGCTTTCACCTTCTTGTGTCCAAGCTAGGTTTATCCTTGCAGAAAATATACACAGGAAAAATAGAAGAAATATGAAAGAATGGAAACGATGCTAATTGGGAGAATGGGGATTTGCATGGTTCGCACCCTTCTGGGGCCTCATGACTGCTTCTTTAACCTCCTAAATTTTCCCCCTAAACTGTTGCTATTTCAGCACAAATGCTCAGTCTGGGCCCTATTAATGACATTGAGCAATTTTGGCTCTGCTTGAACTTCAAATTCTTCACCAAAGGAATTTTGCTCTTTTGCAGAAATGACAAAATGTCATTCTTGATCAAGGATACAAGTTTCAGCAAATGGTGGTGGGAGTGTTATCCACTGTGAATGGCAGATATGAGAGCCTTGCACACTGTCAGAGCTTTGCTGTCATTCTGACCTGTTGTGTTGCTTCTGAGAAAATTGTTACCTGTCAATAGGTTCCTCAGCAGTGTTGTTGGTCTCACCTGTGTGGCTGAAACAGCTGCTGTGTGTGGTGTTTGGCAAGAAAGCAGGACGTGTTGAGGGGTTTTTTGCTACTTTGCCAAAAACTGACACTTTTCACCAGCTAACAGTCCCTCCCAAGAAATGTCAGCCCCAATTTCCTTGTGGATAGCTTGTACATACAATCAGGGAACTAGTCAAAGTTTTCTAGTTCTCTATTTCACCCCTAAGTATCTTCAATCTTATTCTAAACTATGCCAGTTAGCCAAGCCCTCTGCTACTACTTTTCCAGGTATTTTGACATTTCCAACAACAATTCCTTTCTTCCCCATGGTGCATAAGGCTCACAACATAGAAATTTCTACCACATCATTTGGGGATTCCTTCATTTCAAGAAGGTTCCCAGAAAACTGCTTTCTTAGCTGGTGTTGCAAGAAGAGCCTTATGGAAAAAAAAAAAAAAAAAAAAAAAAAAAAAAAAAAAAAAAAAAAAAAAAAGGAAAGAACAAAAGGTGGGATTTTTCTTCTCTATTTCTGGTTTTTAAAACAAGAGATCACAGTCAATGATTCAGACATCACTTTTTATGATATTATTTTTTAAATTTGTATTTGTAATTTTTATTTGTATCAGTTTGTATGATATTTATTTGTATGACTTTTAGGCTTTTAGCTAACCTTTGCCTTACAGTAATTTAAATTAAAAAAAAATTAAATTCTTTGTCCAACACACATGATTTGGTAACCTGGGAAATATTTATGACTGTCATGTACAACCTCAGCGAATTGCCTCGGGGAGAGCTACCTGAAGTTATTGTGCTGGGTCCTGCACAGATAAAGAGCCAGCTCTGCTCTCTGTGGGAGGTCTGAAATGCGTTGACTCAAAACCGTGATCCAATAGCCTTGAGGAGGAGCAGAAATCACCCTGCTTCCCTCCACCTCCCTGCTGTCATCCAGATCAAGTTCCACTTGGAAAGCTGAATTCAGATAGGCACACAGGTACCCTCAGAGCAATGAGAACAAATTTTATTAGCTGGGACAGCCTGAATTTGAGGTGAACCTTTTTGCCTACACACATAAGGAAAAGTCTCTGATTTTCTGGGATTTTCTGTGCTGCTTCCAAAATTAATTTGAAACAGGTTGCATGTGTGTACAGGCTGACTGACTATCACTGCACACGGTGACTTATACAGGACGTGGTAGCTAAACTGCCTAAGTGCCTAACAGAGTAATGGAAAGGACTATTTCCAACAAAACTTTCTAGGGGAAACTTGGTATATATGGGTAAAACATGGTTGCTTGAGTTGATTTGATATTTAGCTTATACACCAACACAATCCTAAGGCATCCCTGAATAGCACCGCAGTTCTGCTGACTTCACTCATAGATCACCTTCAGGGCAAGTAATGAGATATCAGCAACAGCAAGAAGCAGTGAGGATCCATTCTATTTTACCATATTTTACCTGAAAGACGGCTACAAAATAAGGACATGAACTTGTGCAGTTAAATCACTCATGTGGCCAGCAGCAAATGTTCAGGGAAAGTGTGTAGAACTAGGCAGGCACACAGCTGTCTGCCTCCTATGGACATACCAGGATTCATTTTCAATCTTTGGGGTTTTTGTTTGTTTGTTTGTTTTTGTTTTTTTTTTTTTTGGTTTTTGGTTTATTTTTGTGAATTACTTTATCCCTTTGTCACAAGTTCTAGAATGCTAAAGAGCTCCAAAGCTTGGTTTTGCTTGTGCAAGAAAAATACATTCTTTTGTTTATCTTAAAACTTCTGCTTGGTAAATTGGTGTAATATCTGGTATGTGTTAGATACAACCTCGTCAGGAAACCTTTTATGATGGTTGAAACATCACAGGCCATTTTTCCAAGTTCTACACTCAGATCTGCAAATTCCTGGTGTGGTTTTGCCATCAGCAGAGTGCATGGTGGATGCTTGAAGTAATTTTGTTAGTGTGCACACACACAGCTATACATGTTGCACTCACAGGTGAAAGAACAAGCAAACCCCATTGTATTATAAATGTAGTGTAAAGCAGAGGTGATCAGAGACAGTCCCTTGTCCGAAGCAATTCCTTGCATGAATTCCTCCTCTGAGCTGCTCTTTCACAGTGCTTTGGAGCCTGGATATGTTGAGTTGAATTTCTTTTCCTAGGAATGACAGACAACAGGATAGAGTCCACACCTGAGAGGTTTTGGAAAGGTGAGCAAAGGCAACTTTGCTGAAGTGAATGCTGTGCTCTGGAAAAGTATTATTCCTTGTACATGGACACCACTGGCACTAAGCAGACTGGTTGATACCTTGTCAAATACCAGATGGATGCAACAAGCTAACCAGAGTTGGTTAGAAAAGTTACAAAATACAAAAGCACCTGAGACAGCTCTATTAACCCTTACACATTAGAAACTTGAATAGGTTAGGGGGTCCAGTGCAAGGTTAGCACAGCAAAAATATTCACAGCAGGTGGAGGGGACCCTTGTGCCCAGGCAGGGAGACAAATATTGTCATTAACATTAATGCAGTGGCACTTGTGATTTGCATGGTGTCTGTCCTCACTTTGAAAACTGCCAGTGCCTCATGCACCAGAGCTAGGGAGTGGTGAGTGACAGCTGATATGTGTGTTCCTATCTTGACAGATAATATTCTAAGTGCCTAAATTTATATGTTTTATTTGTGCTGCCCATGCAACTCTTACCTCTCCAGGGAGAGGGAAGGAGTGCCCACATTCACTAAAAGCTGATTCCACGGCCCATAAAGACAACACATGTACTCAGCAATCCCCTCACTAATATTTCCTGGATCCCCTGTAGCAGAGTTCATCAAAGAGTTTTATGCTGGAGAACAGGGAGCACTGCTTTGAGGCTCTGAGCTCTCAGGCTAAGCTGCTCCTCGCTACAAAGGAGAAGTGGTGCCGACAGGGCTGGTTTCCCAGCTGCTGAAATGCAGAGCTTTGCCAGTTTGCACAGGGAGACAAGACCAGCCAGGTCCCTGTCATCACAAACAAGTCAAGCAGTAAATGCTTAATCTCAACAGGGCCCTAGAGCATCACCTCCACATGCCACTGACTGTTAGAGGCTTCAAAATAGTTTCCTAATATCCTCTGACAAACTAAGACCTACAGTAAAGACTGAGAGCCTGTGCAAATAATGTAAAGGGAAACCCATGGGCAGACCATGTCCAGAAACAATGATCCAGTAGGAAAGTGTTACTTAAAAGGAAGCAGGTCGTAGCTTACACACACTACAGAAGAAAGCAACATTCCTCTCCTAGCATGGTCTTCCTTGGCCCTCAATAAAGTATTTGGCTTAATCCAGACATCATGAATGACATGCAAAACACTCAAATGAGTGTCTATCAACTGGTGGCACTTGCAGCAAAGCACTGCCCAAAGGTTCTTCTTGGGACTTGGTTCAGTACCTCTCTACAAATACTCAGAAGAGAGCAGCAGCTGGGGACCTGCACACTGTGTAGCAGGAAGCATTTCTCCATCAGACTGGTTCCATCTCATAAGGAACCTCTTCCATGTTGGCTAAAATAGCATTCCTACAAGGCTCCCTTCATCTGCAGGGGCAACCTTGTGTTGGAACAAGCAAATAACGGGAAAGGTCTTCCCTTGACTCCTGTGCCCTCTGCTTTACTTGCGCTCGGTCTTTTTCTCAGCCAGCCAGGACAGAGGAGTAAGTCAGCCTAGGGAATGGGATGCACTCCATGCCCAATCACAGCCCCCTTCTTTGCTACCACCCTGCACTAATGTGATGCTTATGAGGAAGAGAGATGCAGTCATAGAGTAGATGCATTTCTTTTTAAGAATAAGCAAAAAGAATAGGCATTTTACATTGTTACCTACAAAATGCCTGAGCTGGGGGAAAGTCACAAGTAGTGCTTTTCTTTTTTGGGGGTGTGAAGTGAGAGAGCAAGCATATCCTTTTTTCCTGCATTCATAGTCCACCTAGATTATCCTGTAGGCCTTGCCTGTTAACCTCAGCCTTGGCTACAGCACTCTCAGACCACAGTGGTGGTCCAAAAAAGGGCTTGGAGACAGAGACCAAGGGGATTGACATAGTCTCCAGCAGCCGGTGTTTAACATATGCTTCATTTGGGTCCTTCTGAGTCCTCTGCCTGCCTTTTTGAGGATACTGAGGCCAAAAACTACTTCACTTCTGCTCAAGGGTGAGTAGTCAGCCATCCCCAGCCCATCATGTCAGCTCCTTTACTAAGGCTTTAAAAAGCATATGAGCTTTAACTATGCAATGTTGCAGTGGAATAAGCATCTTTATTCCAACTGAACACTGAGAGAAATCGAGGCAGAGTGGAAATATTTCTTTTAATGGATGTCTGTTTGCCTACTGAAGCATGCCTTAACTGATTCCAGGTTTGACCTGCATAAAATTGCTATAATGGTGGGTTTTCAAAGTATGCTGTAATCTAGAGGCCAGAGGGAAAAAAGCTGATGAGTGGCAAGGTCTGAATGGAAGCTGGAAATCTTTTAAAAGATGCTTTTTTGTCTTTGAAGGGTTCTTTGCAGTGATCTTTGTTTCAGACAATTTATAGCGCTTTCACAAGGCTGAGCATTTTTGGAAATGTCTTGCTACCTTACAGAAGTGACATTCCCACCTTTGCTGTAAAACAACAAGGAGGTTCCTTAGAACACTGAATCCCCTGGGACATCTTGCCACAGTGCACAGTCTGAGAGAAGGTAACCCTTTGCTCCATATCCATATGGACAATAGGTTATGTTAAAGCACAAGTGAATTTTTCCCCTTAGTTGACTGCTTTTTCACATTTTAGACTGACCTACATTAAGGAAAAAAAAAATCAAACCACAAAACCTGGCACACGATTGGTTATAAATAATTCAGAGAAAATCTGCACAATTACACTAAAACCATTATTCCTCAAACAAAAATGGGACCAAAAAAGGTCTAAATGATCGTATACTCTCACAGTGACTCTCTGTAGCATATCTTGTACTACAAGTTCTCTCAAATGCACTTTCCAGTGTACTTTATCCAGAGTGCTTTGTCATTTTTTGATAATTTACTGGTTCATTCCAAGACCTTTCTTTCATCTTTTAATATATATGTGAATTCCCTGGATAAAGGCAAACCACTATTAGATCATCTTCTGTCTCCACATCATGAAAGTAAATTCCTTGCCAACGCCAGCATTAGTTGTCCACAAGCCATTAATCCAAAAAGCTTAGAAAAGGTCAGTTTTTAAGCTAATAGTATAAAACCCACATAATATAACATTCAGATAGAAAGTTTAGGAAGTCTCTTTTGCAACTTAATTTAAATCCCCTGTAGACCAAAACGTCTGGATAAAGCCCACAAAAGATTAAAGACACTGGAGGACCTGATTTTCTAACCCATTGCATTTTCTATCCCTGTGCAAATCCACACAAATCTTTACCTCTTTGAAGTCACTAGCAAATCTCTTGGTCTTTTCAATAGTACTTACAACTTCACTTCTGGTAATTACATCAGCCTGCCACTGCAGAACATCACTCCTGGGAAATGTTAATAATATAAAGCTGGCCACTGCCAGATCCTCTTTGTACCAAAGCCATTTAATTTAAGTAGTTTTTCTTTTCCTTGTTAAAGACATGAGGATGTTACAGGCTTCACAGTTACACAAATCATTTCAAAAGGGACAGGCTGATCCTTTTAATAGGAGCTTGAACCCTTACAACATGTTTCAGAGACCAGAGTATGTCTAGGCAGTCACACCTGAATGGATCTTCCTTCTCCAAGGTATGGCTTTCCTCACGCTCTTGGGATTACTTTCCCTCTTTCTGTGCACCCTTTTGGCCAGCAATAAATGGAATACAAACAGAGGAAGAGAGTAGGTCACTTTCTATCAGTACCTGGGCACTCTGATAAATCTTTCATTAATTTCTCCAAGTCAATATTATGCAATGGCAGGTTATGTTGGCTAAGGAGCTGATGCTCATCCAGGGGTACTTCCCATTGCTCACATATTCTCATATCAGCCTGACAGACAAGGAAAGGGAAAGACAAGATGACAAATGAGCTGCAAGGTGGGGAAATGCAGTGTTAAATCCCCTGGCTTTGCTGATAAAATTTTCAAGCAAAATATTCCAAGCATTGTGAGTTGGGTTTTTTTTTTTTTTTTTTTTTTTTTTTTTTTTTTTTTTTTTTATTTCTCCATTAAATTTAGATACAGACACAAATGCATAAAGGAAACCCAAGCAAAATTAAAGACAAAGTTTCACCAAACTTCTGAGGTTTCTGGTGCGAAAGTTTGATTGCAAACACTGAACTCTTCTCCATCTGTATCATCAAGCTGTTGTCCAAGGTGGAATTCACTGTAATCCCATTGCTGAGCATTGCCCAGAGGCTATCTTCTCCAGTAACAATGTGCCTTCCCCTTTAAAGTGGCACGATTTTGTGGCCTGGCAGGTTGCTAAAGCAAAAAATCTTCTTGTGTGCTGGAGGCTGCTTTTACTCTCGCTATTGCCATTTCTTTATGGGGGAACTGTTGACAGAGCAGATGATAAGTCAAAGCCAGATGATGATCTAGGTGTTGACAGATAAGATCAGCAGGTTTGTTGTCACAGACAAGGCACTGTTTATCCAGTACAATGGTGGGCTAATTTCACTGGCACGGGCTCTATGCTAATGCCCCGCCATAAAGGAATTATTACAATTCCACCTGAAAGCCAGGGCTGTTCCTCCCTCTCCCCTCTCCCTCCTGCCATTCCTTCCCCTCCCTGCTATGTGAATTAATTCAGCTGAAATGCCAGATGCAGAGATTGCAGGCTTCGTGGTTTGCTTTAACCTGTACAGGTTTGCTTGGAATATTAAAATGATGCCAGTCTGCCACTGCTATCAGCTGCAGATACTCCTCAGTGCATGAGAACCTTTCTTTGTGAGATTTAAGGAATATAATTCCCAAGGCACCAGGAAAAGCACATAGAGTTAAACTAAGATAATTTGAAGCTAGAATTACTCTCAATTACACATTAAATCATATGTTATTCCAACACCTTTGATGATTTTACAGTGGAAGTTGGCTTTGCTGCTGAAAGTAAAATCTGGCCTGTTTTCTTCTCATTAATCATAAATACAATCTCTTGGGAGCTGCAAATGATTTTCATGTCTGCATGACAAAGAATTATTACACCGAAGAGATTATTAACAGTATCGCTTCATAATTCCCATTTGAATCACTCAATTAGTTTTGCTTTCAGGTGATAAATGAGGGCTTTGCCAGGAAGGAAACAGTATTTTCTAATCCATCACCAGAAAGCATTTGCTGAATTATGTCAATTCTCTTATTAAAATATTCTTTGACAAGTGATTGTAATTTCTTCACTTCTCCCAAAGACCCCTCCCTGCCTGAAATCACTGGTGTGAGATAAGATCTGCTCCCTCACACCTCTCCATTCATCACATCGCTCTGAGATTTATATCCTTGGCAATAATCCCAGAAAGATGGTCATCTCTTAATCTCAGTTTCAGAAACACTTCTGAAGCAACTTCCAATCCCATCAGCAATGAAATCAATTAGGAAGTAGCTGTTGGAAAGTAATGAATATGTAGAGGCGCTTCCTGTAACAATAATCAAAGTTGAAAAGAAAGTAGGAGTAGCTTGCTGAGGAGATGAATTTGTATTTTCTTAATGAATTCCCTCTGAAGGTATCTGTGGTTCTTTCTAATGTTTGTGTTGCACAAACACCTGAGTGATAGAGATTTTTGCACCCACACAAGCCAAAGCTTGGTGTACCAGCCTAAGCATTGCTCTTCCTGTCCAAAGATGCTTAAGAGGAGACAGGGAAAGTATCTGCCCCTCAGCAATCTATACTGCTGGAAGGCATTAGGTTTCCAGCCACATTTGTGGCAAGTGCCAGCTCTGGAAAAGGTACAGCAACGAGTTATGTATAATCTTATAGTCTTTGAGGCTCCTCTGAAGTATAGGGTACAACTGGGCAACTGCCTTAACAGGTGAGATGCAGCTGTCCTGTTTCCACTGCTGTGTCCATTCTTGTGGACAGATTAATTTTATTAATTTAATCCAGCCTAATTTTACAGTCATATGGGAAATCTGTCCTTTTTCTTGTATCATCCTGCTTTAGGTTCTGTGAGGCATAATTGTTTTAAACTCCTAAGATAAGAAGTAAAAAATTCTTGTTACTGAATGATTATCATTAATGCTTGTTATTTTATTTGTAGAAATATTTTGCAGTAACTTTTGGTAAACCATTTCCCTTCTTTTGATAACAAAAAAATAAAGGAGATGAAGTCTGCCTATGCTAACAACTGCAAGGTTCAGCTGTGTTGGTTTTTTGTAATAAACATTGTTAACTGAAAACCTAGACTTCTTTTATTTATCAGACTGAGTCAGAACTTTAAAGCAAAAACTAGCTTTGAAGTTGGGCCCAAAATAAAGAAAAAAAGCACAAGAAAACCTTTAATGTTTTATCTGCAGGTTTGCTGACCAAATCCATCTGCTTTATTTGACAACTGATAAAGACTGGCAGGTGCTCTAATGAGATGGCTTTGGCTGCACTTGCAGATCATCCTTTCAAAACCCGCAGCAATGTCGCTCTCCAAATAGCTGAAAGACATGATTGACCTCGATGTCAAATGTGTCAGTGGATGTGTGCATGACCATTCTTGTGGGTACATGTAAAACACTCTCCTGCACCCCTCTCGCTGCAGCTCACTGACCCTTGCTCCTGTCTGCCCGGTATTTGCTTTCTTTCCTTCTTCCATCTTGGGTCTGGCCTTTTCTGCAGCAGGGATTCATCAGCAACTGCCAACATCTGAATGAAAACTTGCAAAATGGATATATCACCCCCAGGCCTAGGCCACAAGGGGAGAAAGGAGTTGGTCAGTGCCCTGCTCTCTGGGTGCTGCTCTTACTCACACAAGAGTTTGTCATTTAAAAGGCAAGATTTAGGGGAAGAGGTGGCATAAAATCACAGATCCCCAAGAATAATTGAGGCTGAAAGGGATCTCTGAAGGTCATCTGCCCTGTCCCTTGATCAAAGCAGGCCCAGTTTCAAGGTTAACATTTTCAGTATCGATATTGTCTGAGAGCAAATTGTGCACTTTCATCTCTCTGCTTTGGTAGGTACCAGCTGGGAATGTCTTTTCTTTCTCATAGACTAAGAGAACAGAATTATCAGGTTAAAATTAGAGCAATAGTTCCAAATTTGTATCTATCTTTTCAGCTTCTATTTTTGACTTGAAGAGGGACTTTTGTACCCAGACACTTGTTTGCTTTTTCAGATGTATCAGCTAGTTTGATTAAAATATTATCCCCTCCTGCAAATCTTGCTGGTATTCTTAGACTCTCCCAGCAAGAACATTATCTTCAGTGAAGTTTTGACTCAGCAGTGACCAGAGAACTTTCGTCCCTGAGATTACATACAATTTATCTCAAACAAGCTGCTGAAGCTTTTATTCAAATAAGCAGATAAATCCAATAGTCAACAGTGCTATCTGAAGGCTTAAATAGTACAGAAATTGAAAGAGAAAGTGAAGTAGAATAGCCTGTGCAAAATCAGTGATCCTTTGTTTTTAATGTAGTAGAAATTCATTTGTCCGTGTAATTCAGCCCTTTTTTTGCTGCTAAAGTTGACAACATCTTTGGTTTGTCATTCCAAGTGAGGGGCGGGAGGAAATTAGAAGAACAGACTAAAAGAAACAGGGCTGGGCAGGGATGTCAGTAGCAAGATGTGCTTTGTCTAAAGTTCACTGATCTTAATTATGCTAAAAGATTAAGGGACATTACTTCATTCTAATTCCTATACTGACAGTTCCCTGTTAAAATTTAAACAGGTGCCACAAAAGCAATGCTATTTTGTTCAAATTTGTCTTCACAACCAAAAATTAAATAGGAAAACGTTGTCAGTTGTTAATTTTTTTACTGTGTATATTATGGAAAGCCTAGAGTAGAGATTTTGCTATACAATCCAGCTGTTCCTGACATAACTAGGCACACGTACCAGATTTTTCACTGCAGTATAATCTTGTTCTGTTGAATCAAGTCAGGAACTTAAAAAAGCTCCAACCATATCACCCTGAGCAATCCTTGACCTTCACAATTACATTTTTAAATGCTTGGGGAAAGAAAAAAAATAGTATGAGCTGTTCAGGCTGCTCTGAAAGGAATGCAGATTCCGTCAGTGTCCATTTGCATCAGTCAGTGGAAATGACCCAAAAAAAGTGTTCTCAGAATTAATTCCTTGAGCTTCTCTTACTGGATTAACCACATTTTTTCCTGGTGCCATGCTACTGTTGGTTACTACTATAGGCCAGTGGATCCATCATGGATGTTGTCCACCCTACAAACAGTTCATGGTGTGACCACAAGAAAAATAACAGACAGGAGAAAGGACTTTTTATTGGCATTTATAGATGGGGACAGGAGGCACAAATGGAGGTTAATATCTTGAGGGGCAATTTGTGATGGGTTACAAAATTCAAAGAATTAAACAGTTTTGTATACTGAAGTCTCAACCTCTAGAGCTTTCCCATGTGCCTTGCACTGGGAGTAGCTCAAGGAACATCTGCTCTTGGAGACAATATGGTACACAGGACAAAGTTCCTCCTCAGTCACCTGTCTTCCCTCAACATAATACCTCTTGAAATATCCCATCACAAAAATGTGAACATAAGCAAGGAAAACACTTTCATGGCTTCAGCAGGCCTATAGAGCAAGTGACCTGCAAATTCATAGGAGGATTGTCAAATAGTGTTTCACTGCCTGTTCCAGAAAGTTCCCCTGTTCTTCATGGTGTCATTTCCCTCAAGCCTCTGCTCCTTTCTCTCCTTATTGCTTTACTTCTTTTCAGCTAATGCTGATAGGTTTAAGCAGAAGAAACAGAAAATATTTGTTGTTTTTCAGAATAAGGCTGCAGCATTTAGAGAATTTCCAATTTGAAGAGCAAGCAGGGGAATGGAACTTCTTCCCTTAGTTTTCCCTCCCATATATTTAATTTAAATATGCCAAATAAGTGGAAAACTTATAATGCAAATGAGTTATGATCCTGAAAGACTAGGGAGAAAAAAAAACCCAAACCTTGCTGTTCTTGGAAAACTTAAGTCTGAGGGTCAGATAACCCTAAAAACTTACACTAAGCCATTTGAGCCGTCACACTCAATGTCTAGAAAACTCTTCATCCCTGAGGAGAAGAGCAGTACTATCCAGGAAAAATAATTCATCTCAGACAAAGAAAGCAACTAATGTGGAAATGAGTGGCTGAAATCCCACCACAATAAAAGTATGATTATAATGCCATGACTTTAAGATCTATGAATATGATCATAGACTGTTTTTGTCCAACAAAATGGTTGTGTTTTTCCCTTCAGATTTTGGCTTACAAATCTGTGGCACGACGTTACTGCTTCATGATTAAAAGACTCAGGCAACAACTGCTTGCTGTGAGCAGGAGGCACAGGCACAAAGTGCAGCCACGTGAAGACCTTCTCTCAGCAAATGTAGCATGCGTTGAAAGAACTCACTGATCCCGCCAATGATTCCAACACTGATCCAGACTTTAAATGCTGTCCTGGTGATGACTGCACTGCCATAATTGACTTTGCTAAATACAGGGACTCTATTTAATGGGGCCATCAGTAAATACTGTGTGCTCTACTGACAGAACCATGTTACCAGCCAGTTCTTAGTTAGCCTTACATTTAATCTAAAGATGGCAGTGTAATAAACCTCACATTTTTTAAGTTAGTGAAACACTCTTCTATTTTATATAAAAGCTGTGTTTTATGTGAATTAGGCTCAGCAATCCAGCTGCAGCTCAAGAGCAAGAAAATTATAGACCATGTAAACCTTTATCCTAACAAATAGGCAAACCAAATAAACCTCCTTCTCTTTAACTGAGTAATCAAACTCCAGAAAGAAGTGATAACAGGGTAAAGGTAGCAGAAGAAAAAGTGGCTGCTAAATAATACCTAGTCAAACAAAGGAGACCTATGAGTGGCTACATTGGAGTTAGGAGAATTGGATGAACATGTTTGCACACATATATGGAGGAGTAATGTGAACGGTGGTGAGGGCCGTTTACTTTGATGTCTACTGGAACCCTGAACAAAAAGCAAAACAAACAAGAGATGCCAATCTGAATTTCCACACTCCGAAGTAACCTATTACTATAGGATTTGAGCCTCCTGTGGTGTAATTCTGGCAGTAATTACACAGGAACAGCATTTGTGGTAGCGTCAGGACAAATATTACCTCAATTAGGTCTTGAACAAACATGAATCCAAAGGTGTAGGTGTTCTCCAAGTTACCGTGTCCACATAACACCAGTTAATTGATTTTATTGGGTGCTATGGACGCCCAACCATTTGGGAAACTGTGTTTTGAATGCCCTCTACTGGTCCTTCCTGCTCCTGGAGCCCATCCTTGGGAAGCCTCCGAGGTTCCAGAGGCCCATGGAGCAAAGAGAGGGAGAGTTGGCCAGAGGCAGTGCCAGCTCAACCATTTCACTGAAGGCACCACGGAGAGGGTATGGGGCTTGGTCTTGCTTAAAGAAGTTATAGTTGGCTTATAATGATTTTTAATAATTCATTTAATGCTTGCAGTTATTAACCTTTTAGGAATATGATTTGTCATAGAGGAGGGCTAAACTCGCCGACTGGAAGGAGGAGGGGCAAGAGGGGGAAATGCTGTGGGCTGCGTTTGAATGTGTCCAGCCATGGTATTTACTCCTACACCCCCTTGTGTCATTTACCTTGCAGCAATTCTCCTTGGATTTTGCACAGCTTCAATTTAAAGATTATGCCAGCAAATTAGCATTTCGGGCGCAAGAAACATTCTCAGTGAAATCTGGTTCTCTTTCGGTTACACTTGTGTGGAAAGACATACCCAGCCTGGCTTGGTGCTGCATGCTGGGCATCTTCACTGCATAAAGAAACCAACTATCCAGGGAAGAGGTGCTGGAAACTCATACACAGGCATAGACTTTAAAGGTTTTCAGAGCTGACCCTATCAACTCCTTCCAGTAGCAGATTCAAAATCAGTCTGTATATTTCAATAATTAATAGCAGTGATAGAAGTCTGCAAAGTATTTCTAAATTAATGTAGCTGCTTAAAGTTTGTAAACTAGACCTCTGTTGTTCCATCTTCTTTTTGATCTGACACCTATCTTAATATAGTAATCAGCAACAAGCAAGAGGGTGTGTTAGCATGTTACGTTTGTTAGCATTGCTACAGGCGAGAGAATACTTGAACTTTGTGAAAAGAAGCAAAACCAAAACAATAGAGTAAGATCAAAGTGAAATCTCTGATGATTTTTCTTTCACAGAGAGTTTCCTTCTTTCCCTTCTCACATTTTCAGAGAAGTTTCTGCTCTTGGAGGTCACCGTTAGAAATTTTTATGAAAAGGACCACACTGAAATATCAATAGAAGCATTAAAGCAATCCCCAAAAGGACTTAAAGTAGAACCAGACTTGAGGACAAAATTTCTCCCACAATCAACACTAGTTGTTCCCCTTAGATTGTTTTGCATACAGGAGCTCCAGTTGTAGAGCCAGTGTGGCAGAAATGGCATGTGAGGCATCTGCCATGTGCACTGGAGAACTTCACTGGGGGTTCAATTCTTTTTCTTCTTTCAGATACCATAAAGATGATCCAAGTTTGAAGGACAGCTCATTTCCCAGCCCTGCCAACTCCTTAGCAAAGCAAATCAATCCAGAAAAGCCACAATTTCCACAAAAGCCAGTTGTTTCCATGCATCCAGATTGGGTGTGTAGTCATTCTGACACTGGGCTCACAGGCAGATGAGGTCACAAAATCAGTGGATCCTAAGTGAATACCATGCACTAGCCATCAGTGGTCCATCTTGATTTTGCTGGAAAAGTGGGACCAGTAAAGTAATTACGTATAAAATTTTAAGGTAGAAGAAATTGATGGTACTTGTATCTGGGACACTGGCTTGACAAGAGGATATCAAAGTTCTTTCTTCCCTGCTCTTGGCCTAGCATAAAGGGAAGTAATTCTATTTCTGTACACCAAACAGGTGCTGTTCTAAAAACTTATACAACAAAACTGTCTCCTTCTGGAAAGGTTACAGAAATCTGCTGAGGAGGACAGTATAAATGCTAAAGGAGATTATATAGCAATCTGAGGGCAGGACTTCAGCTGATACCCTGGGAAACACAAAATGTGATTGGTCCCATATTTTAGATCAAAATGTTTTGATGGTTAAATATCAAATACTTCAAGTGCTCACAAGTACTTTCAAATGAGCTGCCATCTGAGAAGTTACAAAGCAAACAACCCCAGTAAAATTCAAAGAAGGAGTACGTTACAGAGTCCAGAAGTCTGGTCAAACTATTCTGGAGAGGGCAAGGTAAAAATCAATTAAGTAGGCTGTTAATTACAAGGTACATACTTAACTCCAGATGCAAAATAACAACGATGGAGCAGTAAATATAGTCCATGTGTGGGCCTTGAGCAGCACACAGACCAAGTGAGTCACACCATGCCATGCCACAGTAAGTCTTCAGATAAGTGTGGCTGTGAGTAGGAAACCAACCAGTCAAGTTTGTAGACAGTAGCTTTGCCTAAAAAGTGGAACCTGTTAGAGGCAGCTCCTGCTGGCTCATCTCTCTGATCACAGAATATGCAGTGGAATTCCCATGGAAGGGAACCACAAGGATCATGAAGTTCAACTCCTGGCCCTGCACAGCACCATGATGGGCTTTGCACTGCAGCTTTCAGGTATATGAAAGCTTTGTCGTGGTCTCTGGAGAACAAGAAAGGTTGGTAGTGCATTTTTATTGACCAGAGGGTGTTACTTGACACAGGCTGGGATGGAGGAGATGGTGGTGGTTGTTCATCTGCTATGGATGGAAACACAGGGCTTGAGGGGATGTACCCAAGAATGGGAGTTGTAAAGTCGGGAGTCATCCTGGTGCTCGACTAATGGAAGCGATGGCTGGAAGCCTTTTACATAGCGTGGCTCAATTTGTGGTTTCACCTGCACGTCTGCAGGCCTGCATCTGCATGTTGGAGCTAATGACCACAGTCAGTTCTGATTTACAGAGAACTGATACAGTTACTTGGCTCTTGCTAAGCTGAAAATGCAGGTTTTGCCTGAGCAAAGCAGTAATTTCTGTGTTCTGTGAAGACTGTGAAAAAACTCTAAGATACAGAGACCATATAAAACTATACCTTTTCCTACTTTCTATAGGCATTTCCTCTGGTTCATTCAAATTAACATTAGGAGTTTTTTTCTTTCCCATCCCTATCACTTATGTGTTTGACTAAAGTATATTTCAAGGTGAAATTATTTCATTCAACTACAACTTAAAAATAATTAATTCCCCCAATATTTCATCACAGAGTTAATCTGAAATTTGTCATCTAGAATTTCATTGTCTTACTGAGTATCATGGTGAGATTCTGATTCTCATGTTAAAATATAGTTGCTAGTACTTTCCATCAGTTTAACTTTTCACAGAATCTCAGGATTGGTCAGGTTGGAAGGAACCTCAGGTCCAACCTCTCTGCTCAAGCAGGGTCATCCTAGAGCACATGGCACAGGATTGTGTTCAGACAGTTCTAGTAAGGGACACCCCACAACCAGTTCCATGCTCGGTCACCTGCACCGTAAGGAAGTTCTTCCTCACATTCAGGGCGAATTTTCTGCCCATCTGTTGCTGCCCATTGCCTCTTGTGCTATTGCTGGGCACCCCTGAGAAGGGCCTGGGTCTGCTCTCTTGGCACCTTCCCTTCAGATATTGATAGACACTGATAAAGTGTACTCTCGGTTGCCTCTTCTTGAGGCTGAACAAGTCCAGTTCCTTCAGCCTTTTCTCATAAGAGAGATGCTCCAGTGCCTTAATCATCTTTGTTGCCCTCCATTGGACCTCCACTGGACTTACGCCAGGAGCTCCATGTCTCCCTTGTACTGAGGAGCCCAAAACTGGACACAGCACTGCAGGTGAGCCCTCACCAGGGCTGAGTAGAGGGACAGGATCACCTCTGTTGACCTTCTTTCAATGCTCTTCCTAACACACCTCAGGATCCTGTTGCTCATCTTGGCCACAGGGACACACTGCTGGCTCAGTGGACAGCTTGTTGTCCCCCAGGACCCCCAGGTCCTTCTCCACAGAACTGCTTTCCAGTAGGTCAGCCCCCAGCCTGCACTGGGTCCCAGGGTTATTCTTCCCCAGGTATAGGAGCCTGACTTTTCCTTTGTTGAACTTCAGACATTTCTTCTCTGCCCATGTCTCTTTTACCTCTTTCTGTTCAGAAATCCTTCATTTCAAAGTTCATTTTAATTGCAGTCTGAGGTTACCTGACAATTGTTGCTTGACTTGTCCTGGCACTGACACAAAGGCCCCACCTCTGGCTGAGGTATGAGACAAAATACAGTAATTCCTAATTCCATTGCAATGGGCTCATGTGAAAATGGTACCGCTGCCTTTTTGCAAGCTTTGGCAAAGCATGAGCTACATGAGTAGGAAAGTCTTGTCTTTTTCCTCTTTTTTGGAACAATATAGGGAAAGGCTTCAGAGAGAGAGAGGGAGAGCACTATAATGTATCGCAGGTCTGTTTCTTTTATCACTCACAAGGAAAACCTATATTCACATTTTGGGGCACCTAAAGTCATCTCAAAATGAATTAAAAACTGATAAATCAACTTGACTTCACATAGTATTTTGACTGCAAGTGTATTTTGTGGCAGACAGGCAGCCTAGAGTCTCCATTTCTCAGGGTCTTTTCCTTTACTTCTAGTGAATACCTCTTTTACCTTCTCTGGGTTCAATACTTGAGGTGTTAC
>WEIU01000686.1:241749-251535 GCA_013389925.1 Aegithalos caudatus | reverse complement strand
AAAAAAAAAAAAAAGAGTGGATCTTGATTAACCCATCATCATACTTGGAACCTCAGTAGGGCATTCCCCTGGTTCTCAGAAAATCCAAAGATCTCTCTTCTCTCATGTTCCAAGTTGTGATAAATAGAATGTTGGTATGTTGCATGGGAAACACTAAGCACTGCAAATGATATTCTGTTTCTTTAGTGCAGCTTGAGATATTATTTGTGTATTAGTATCTCAGCCATTAAAACACCCTTTGGTTGCATTTTCAGGCTTTAATCCTCACTGTGAGGGCAAAACACTAATTTTTTTTTTTTTTTTTTTTTTTTTTTTTTTTTTTTTTTTTTTTAAAGTTCAATTAGCACTTTGAAAATAGCATCATAAAATATCCAGAGATGCAAGGGAACCAGGATCATCAATTCCAGCTCCTAGCCCTGCAGTGGACAACCCCAAGAATTGCACCATGAGTATGAGAGCACTGTCCAAAGAACATTGATCCCAACTTTTAATGAAAAATAGCTCCACAAGTATTGTGTAATTTCATAGGATCATTGCACCCTGTGAGACTGGCTATTTGTAACACAGTCAAAATATCTTTAAGTGCAATATGGGCCCTTCAAATCTACCCACCACAAACCTGTGGGTAGTTTTCATGCTTTTTGCATTGTGTGCTGGGTAAAAGACAGAGAAAGTTTAGGAAACGTTATTGCTTCATGCAATATCTTAATATACATCTACCACCCACCGTGCCTATCTAATGCACTATCTACCACTTAGTAGAGCCTGATATTGTGCAATAACAAAATTTAACAGCAGTTTGGAGGAAGAAAAATAACTTCTCATCTCATGAGTAGGCCTAAGTCTCTCCCCTCCCTCTGTCAGGCAGATCCACTTAATCCCTGGTTGCTCTGCCAGGTCTGAGGTGTTCACTTCTTGTTGATTTATTCTTATGATTCCTGGACTGATCCACTCTGATATGCTTTGCATCATCTCTGGAAAATGAAGGCTTTGTTTTTCCCAAGCCACTTGTATGCCCTTGGACGTCAACTGATTTCAGCAGAATAGCATCTGCATGGCTGAAACAATGCTGTATACAACTGGCAAAAACTAAATTAGGCCATGCAAATGAACCTTTGTGCAGTTAGGTTTACTGTTTATGCTTACAGTTGCCCTGATAAACCATAGGTGTTGGTTGTTCCAAAATTAAGCATATTACTTTGCTCCAGGTAGCAACTTGACGTAAAAAGGCTTGGCAGGTGATTAGTTAATATCATTTAATCTGTTTCAGTAATTTAAATATTGTCAGCAGCTGAAAAAGTGCCTATTCAAAGTAGCTGCTCTAAGGATGCTTAATATCTTGTGGACTGCCTTAGAGATCTACAGATGAAAGTTAGGTGGTATTACAATTATTATTGTTGTGTCATAAAATCTGGGTGTATACTACAGCATATTTTCTATGAGTACTCATTTGAATTTGGACTTTAAACAGGCTGTTCTAGCCAACTTGTATTTCTTTCAAGCTTGCTTTCAAAACTTTTGCTGGCTGGTTAAGTTTGCAGGGTACATATTTTGAGTCTGAATTCTGTAAGCACTTGCTTTGTAAATCCAGTAGCTGAGGTGACTGAGTTGTATGGTCAGAAAACAACAACAACATCGTGCAAAGTGAGACAGAGCAGAGGAATATTGGTCTTTACACAGTGATGAAGTAGCTAACAAATGGGGTCTAAGCTTACCTGATGAGCTTTGCAGTCAGAAACAAACCCAAGAGTATCTCCTAGATTAAAGCTGGGTAATCTTTGCTTGCCAGTATTTGTTAGACTTCCCCACTGATGGGTTGTGGCTGTTTTCCTTCCTGGAGCACAGCTCCTATGAGTTTCCTCAGCTCCCCATGGTGCTTTGTGCTTTGCATGACTAGGAAAGAGGATCCTTGTCTGTTCAGCAAAGCGTTTCTAGTCCTGCACATGCAAACAGGGTAAAACATCATAATTAGTCACATATTTCAAGTCTTTTGCTCTTCAGGCAACAAAGTCTCCATAGAGAAACCACAAGGGCTTGGCCAGAGCCAAATAGCTGTGTTTACTGGATATACACAAACGTAGGAGGCTAGAAACCTGCACTGATGAGCTGGTTCGTTTCTGGCATCTTCAGCCACAGAGAGCTGTGGAGAGTCCAACAGACCATTTAAAGGCAGAACACATGAGTAAGAATGTTATGTATGGGGGTTTACTGGTGTTTTTGAAATGCATAGCAGTAGGACACCAAAATAATTTAGTTCCATTTTGAAGCTCCACTGTGTTTCCAGCATGATACAAAGCAGGTACCTCATGTGCACTCAGAGTCAGACACAGTTTCCAATAGAAGTGGTTGCTCTGTTCTTATCCGATCATACAAGTCTGCCACAGAAAACTAACTGCATAAACTATTTTCCCTCCTTCTGTACTTTCTATTATTCTGAACTGAACAACCTGAACAGCTCTAAATGGGTAATGATACTGTGGGAAAATAGAGGGTATGGATGCATTGGGAATGGATGGTTGCGTGCAGGTACCCCTTCATGGCTGGATCCAGAAGGGGGCAAGCCTTCAGGTCTGCTTTTAGGGATACTCTTAAGGTATGAACAACTGAATGCTATCTGTGCACTGCAACAATGTGTACAGCAATAGAGCACACACAGAAATTGCAGCATGTGAATTGTTGCAGGTGCCTGAGCTGTCTGGGAAGGCACTGCAGGCTGGGGAAGCTGCATGTGATGGGATGGGGAGCAATGACCAAACCTCAGCAGAGGAATCACCTCAGTGGTGCTGCAGGAACAGGGTTACTTCCTCATCACTTCAAGTTGTCCCATGGCTCCAAGTCACGGGGCCCTGATGGAGAGGGAACATGTTCCAAGGCTGATGAATGTGTGGAGGAGAGCATGAAAATGCACAGGGCCCAACACCTTGTGCAGTCTGGCTGAAGGGCAGTGTGAGGAAGAGGTTGGGTTTGCACTGAGCAATGCTTCTCCAGGGAATGCTCTGGTTACCCACTGTGACGTGTCTCTAATGATGGCTGGAGGACAAGGCTACATGGTCTGTAGCCCATCCCCACCCTAAGAATTCCCTCTGCCTCCTGGGCTCTTCCCTTTCTGTCCATAGAGGCTGTTGGAGCCTCCTTGTAGTGAAAACTCAAGGTCTATCAAGTTGAAATGAGAACAACAAAGGAAAGAGGATGCCTCAGTGCTGACTCTCCCCTCCGTGGCTCTTCTGGGCTGTGGCTGACTGTGTGAAGGAGCCTCACTCTGTTCCAGGAAGCCAAAAGCTGTTTGTGCGAGAGGAGAAAAAGATGTGCCAGTAAAGGATTAAAGATTTAATAATCATAAAGGAAAATATGCTCTGTAATGAAGTATCAACACCAATTGACTAGTTTCTGCAGTTTTGACAATTGCCAGGTGTTCTGCAGTAGTATGATCTGCACCTGCCTGTGTTGTTTCTGTAGAACCTAAGTGCTCTCCTCCCCACTTACCTGCCTCCCGCCTTGCAAATTCCCCCTGAGAAAGGTGGGAACATTTCATGTTTGGTATGTTGTCATGGAACCAGAAACCCCCTTGGGCGGATGGTTGTAATATTTTCCTGTTTGTACAAGTGCGGGAGTGCTCCTGGCCATTTTCACCAGGGATCTGGAGGACATCTGGGGCTGTGCAAGGGATGTGCATGGGCAGGAATCTGCATGGGGGTCCCCTCTGCCCACCCTGCACTCTCTGGTACCAAGGACTCAGCAAACCTTGATCTGGGCCAGCTCCCCAAAGACCTGTGTGTGCCTGCTGTGCCGTGGCCTGGTCTGAGTTCTCCTGCAGAAAGTGTGACTCTTTCTCCAAGGCCAGTGCTGATCTTCTGAGAGGAAGAGGCACACAGGCCTGTCTGGGGGTCTCCTGGGGTGTGCTGGGAGTAGTGCTTTGCTGCTGGTGCTACCAGCTGGTCTTCAGAAGTGACTGTGGCTCCAGTTCAGGAGCGTATTTGTCTCCAAATGTCCTTCACATTCAGAAAATGAATCTTTCTGATTATACAGAAGTATCTTGTCTTTTTGGCACTGATTTCTGACTACCACAGTCTAAGCACTTTTGACACTTTTCATAGAGTTTTCCCCCCTCTGTGCCTGCTTCTGTGAAACTTCCCATCAGCTGTTTGCCCCAGGGTGCTGAGACATGGATAAGAAATAAGCTGATGCTGAGTCTGGATTTGGTTGATTGCATAGCTATAGTAGTACCATCTTCTGGCATATTTCCTTACATAATTTGTCTTTGCTCATATGTAATCTACTGCTCCAAGGCTGATGCTTTCTCCAGGCACAGTACAGCCCCTGTATTCCAGCACACTGACATCCATACATGCTGGTCTACCAAAGGCTGGAAGAAGAAACTGTCATTCCTAGGACACTGTAGGTCACTGTTCCTAGAAGCTGGGGGTGAGGTCAGACAGCAGAGCAAAACAAACATCATGCAACATCAGTGCAGGGGCTGTGTCCCCATCTCTCTCCCTCCCAGCAATGCTATTTTACTCCTTCTCTGCTCCAGCTTCAGCACATGTGTCTCTGCACGGACTTACTCTGCCCTCTAGACTGGCCGTGGGTTGTTTCCCCAACTCCTGGGGTTAGTTTCCTGCTGATTTACTGGCTTGAATTGGTTTATTGGCCTGCCAGCTGAACACTAGTGCCAACAGGAGGTAGCAGGGAGGGGAGGTGGGCTGGGATGTATCCCCCCTTCCACAGCGTCTGCAAAACTCGGTGTCGGCCCAACCTTGCCATCTCACCACACCCTGAGACAGAAAAGCAAAGGACACTTCAGCTATTCCCAAGATAGATGTCTAGAGAGATAACAACAATAGACAATAAGAGCTGTGTACCGCACACAAGCATTTTTGGCAGATAGCAGCGATTCAGATATCAGTGTCTGAAGAGCAGTGCTAGGTCTGACTGCAATTGCAAACCCACTGACACAGAGGCATGCATACCTAAGTGCCTTTTCCCCCCACCCTTTGCTTTCTGTTGCACTTTACCTTGATGGATAGGGAACTGTCTGAATTAATTACATCCTATTATCATAAAGGTGGTTACTTCGTAACTGCTGGTAATTACCCTTTGGAAATATGCTTCTGAAAGACTGGCACATCTGTTACAATTACTGCTCCTTCTATCATTTCAAAATTACTTGAGTATATATTCAAATTGGGGTTTGAAATCACATTAATTGCTGTATTCTTGAGCTTTGGCCCTGTATTCAGAGAGATGCATATATTCTCAGAGGTGTATTTTTAAGGAATAGGCTTTCCTAGTAAAAACCCAACTTATCCTTTTACTCTCTTCCTTGCTGAGCTGGACCTAATCTAGACTTTCAGAGGTGCAAGTTTAAGCAAGATTCAACTAAACTTCTGCAAGTGAATGCAGCAGTAAATGGGATTATGGTTAACAGAGAACCTAAGCCTGCCTAGGTTTTTGGGGGCACTAAGATTGCCACACAAGTGGCAAATTCCTACAAAGATACCTGAATTGCAGTGACTTTTTTATAGTCCATAAAAATTCGAGCATCCAATACTTTCATTGGCAAGTTCAAGGCTAGATATACTCTCTCTCTCTCTCTCTCTCTCTCTCTCTGTCCTTGGCCCAGGGAACATTATAATAAAAGGAAAATCTCATTTCTATTCAGCAGCAGATTTATTTTCAGTGATAGCAAATGAAAAAAGACTTTACCCTGTGAAGGGTTCTAAGGTGTTTGAGAACATTATGATTTGCAGTTTGGAATCTCTTCTATAATAATTGAGTTCATGCTTGATTCCAAGGGGCATAAGTCCAAATTTGATTCTCATTTAATCCTAACAATTAAAGCTAAGTTCCTAAAACTTAAGCATCTGTGGGATGAACTTTCTTCACAATTTTCACTGACGGTCAAGTCTCCACAGGTGCTGGGTGTCTGCTCCTGGCAGAGCTGTGTGGCACAGGCGCTCTTTAGAAGAACAAATAGGGCTTTATAGCAATCAGCTGCCAGCTTGGAGAGGCAGCTGGCCACCCTGCACGCAGTGTTTCTAGTAGGTTATGGGACAATAAAATAAAGCTTGTTATTAAAGGGCTAAAGTCATGCTCTGATCTTTTTGAGAGCCTGCCCGAATTGTCCATAATCTTCTGTTTATCAACTATTGCTAAAGTTCATTTATTTATAACCATGACAAATAACCCCCATGTACATTCCTCCAGTGATTTATTGTGCAATTGTTTTGCATTCCTGAAACGTAAAACAAACCATCAAAGTAAGGCAAGATGCAAGATATTAATTTTTAAGAAACAAACGGAGGAGAATAATTCCTTGAAATGGACAATGCAAAACATAAACCAGCTGCTCATATGGCATGATAAGATTTAAACTGAAAAGTTACAGTTCTGATGAGCTCTACATGAGAAGTGCAAGCTGTTTCATTGTAGAGTAGGTAATCATCACAATGTACTTAGGTCTCCAACAATTCATCATCCTGTTATAAGGACTGGGCAGTTGCTGGGCAGCCTGTCTCTAGAGTCTGTGTCCCTCATTGACCCATAGTTACAGAAAGTGACTCATATACTCTGATCCAGTTTTCTTTAGGGAACAAGAGGGCTGGATCTGGTCTTTTGGGAGTAATGCCAGTGGTCCTGTCTATCTAATCTCCAGTTCTCCATCATCTGCTCCTGTAACAGTATGTGCATCAGGAAGCTAAGTTGCAATAAGGATACCATAGGATAGACATGGATGTTGTACTCCCTGCCAAGGTCTTGGGAGACGCGTAAGACTGGGCTTGCCCAAAGCATGTTTACTGTGCAAGGAAGTGGTGTTTCTTTACTGGCTCTGCTTATCTCATTTGTCACAAATAAACTCACCAGGCAAGTGAAAGCCCACAAACTTTTCTGTTTAAGTGAGTGCATTGCATTCACCCAGTATTCCGGTCACCCAGTGCCCTGCACTGACAGATTCTGCTAAGACAAGGTTGGGTACAAGGTTGGTTGATACTTCTTCACAAGTACTTATTTTGAGAACCTGTGAATTAGTGTGACTCTCTCAGTCAGACCTATGTTTTTTGACCAATATTCCATATAGACCTAATCAGACATTGTATGGGCTGTATGGTTACTTGGTCTCCTGGGTAAGCCAGGTCCTCTTCCTCACAGGGACAAATGAGCAAGCAGGTGATACTGATTGTACCATCAGTTTGCTCAGCTCCACTGTGCTGCAGCAGAGCATGGGTACACTGGGAAACCTGCTGGGATTGTTGGGATCTACCTGTGAGCTCCTTGGTTTGTGACCACTTTGTATCAGGTTCCAAATGAAATTTTGTTGTACTGTCAGGTGCCTTCCCTGGGAAGTTCACCCAACAGCTTTACCCTTGAGCAGCCCTTTTCTGAAGTGTCTGTTTTGTTTGACTTATATTTGCAAGACCTTAGTTAGTCTTGCAACCTGTGCTCTTCTGTCAGGCTGGTAGAGATTGGTCAGAAGCCACACTAGTGGAGGACACACCCAAGCCTCTGCTGGCAGTCACACACCCATATGAAAATGCACGAGCAGGCACATTACAAACATACACAGGTATTTTCTTAGAAGTCAGGCAAAAATCCTATCTTCATTCTTGGTCCACCCTTGCTATTGCAAGCAGAGCCAGTTTCTCAGGGTTCAGGAAGCTTGTAGTGAAAGTGTCCCTGAGTTAAACAAATTAAATGGCTGGCTAACATTAATGTAATCAAGCTTCATCTCAGCAAGAGCTAAAACAATGTACAGAGCTCTAACATTACTGGAAATCTATGAAATGAGCATGGTGTTTCTTGGTTGTTTTGTTCTGGCTAATACCAATTGTTTAGAAAAGAAAATTCTTCTCAAAAAGGAAATCAAAATCATTTCTCCATCCCTAGTGTTGCTGCAATAACAGGAAGCAAAATTCACATATACAGAGCTTGGCAGATAAGAGCTGAATGGCAGTTTGTTTTTTATAGCTGGTGGCAAGGAATCTAAAAGAAAATCAAATCTCTTGCCCTTCTAATTCACAGTGAACTGAGCCCTGAGTTTTCTGGGACTTATGCAGACAACAGGATGGATCTACCTAGGGATGATAGCTGCAGGAGACCTCTCTTTTGAACTGGAAAGAGAGTTCCGAGACAAAGAGCTCATGATCATGGTTGGCAGCTGGTAGCAACACCCACACAGGGTGACCTAGGCACTCACAGAGGGAAGGCAAGAGTGGCTCTGAGCAGCTGCCCTCACCCAGGGGCTCCTCCAGCTTATGAACTCTTGCTTTTCTGACAAAATGTCACACAATCAGAGGGGAATTTTGATCTGACTGGCTGCAGGCAGTATTGCAATCCTAGTAGCCTGTCTGCTTGTTGCCTTGGCAGGAAGATCAGCCACGAAGGTGGTGTTCTTCCCTCGTGGCAAAACCCAGCAGCACTTCCATCTCTGCAACTGGCATCCCACAGGTTGCCTTGTAAACAGCCATGGCTGAGAGAATGATTTTGCAGGAGCAGTGCAGGGAGTAGCTGAGGGCAGTGCTGTAGTTTGGGCTTTTGGGACAAATGCAGCAGCTGCATGGTTCTACCAATGCTGTCAACAGCAAAGTAATTCATAGACTTGATCACTTACATGTCTTTGGGGGATTTAGGGTGTGTTGTCCCTATTAGGAGACTCACATGTCTCATGTAGTTTCAGGTTATCTGCAGAGTTAGAACAAAGGTGCTCTGTTCATGGTTTATATGTATAAAATTCGGATGAGAAAAATTAGAGTTTAAGATGTTAGAGCCACATTTCTACAGTACACCAAGTGTTTTGTTCCACAGCTCTTCCTGTCAGGAACTGTACAATGCTTGATGGTTTTCCTTCAGGCTGCTGTGTCTTGTCACTTTCTTACATTTTCCATCTAGCTTCTTAGGTTAGTACACAGTGTTTTGTTCCACATTCCCATCCTCAAAATCTGGAATACTATCAGTGGATTTATATGTAATCCTTTCTTTTTACCTAGTCTGAGGGCTAATCCAAGCTTCTGACAGCATATTATTTTTGTATATTTTGGCACCACCAAAATATACACTTCTGTCAGGGCTTGCACACTGGCTGGTACCATTTGCTGTATGTGTATGATACCAAGTCAGTAAAAGAAATGCAAGATTACATCTTTAACAGTAAAACCCAAAGCATTTTAAACAACTGAAGTGTACTTTGACCACTGTGCCTTCTGAGGCTGTAATAGTGGAGGGATCCTTCAACGAGGCCTCTGCAAATAGAGACCTGTAGGAACTAAGGACTCCTGCCCCAAAGAATTTACTATTTAAGAAATAATGTACTTCTACAATGTATGTGTCTCACCCAAAGGTCCAATCATGCAAGAAATTTTAAGGGCTGAAATTAAGCCTGATGGGGCAGACTTATTAAATGATTAGTCTGTTGCTGCCTTTAGGCTGAGCTGCGTTGCAGACTTGTTTGCTGGCTTAAGTGCTTTGAACCAGTTTGCCTGTCTTGACACAGCAGAAAAAACCTACTGTTTTTTTTCAGGGGTGGTGGAATAACATCCACTGAGCTGGGATTCCTGTCCATATGAGTTGCACAAGGTAGAAAACTTGCCTGTATTTAGAATGGGCTGTGTTTCTACATATATGTATGTATGTATACATAGACTGGCAGCTCCCTGTTGCCATCCCTGACACTATTCTTTCCACCTGCCCCCTGTACTTCCAGTTTCCTCTGCAGTTTCTTCTGTTTGATGGGTTTCCTGGGAATTCCATTCCTGGGAATGCATCTTTTACCTACTCTTCATTTGTCACCATAGG
>WEIU01000686.1:206281-236730 GCA_013389925.1 Aegithalos caudatus | reverse complement strand
AAAAAAAATCAATGGGTGTTATTGTGACAACAAAATTATAGACAGAACACAGTCTTCCCTGAGGCTTTTTGGCAAATGCTTTAGCCTTATTTGGGCCGAGTCCCCTGTTAACCTGAAAGGAAGACAGAGGGTTTTTTAACAGAAGGATTGCTCAGTAGACTGAACTGTTTGGTTTAGGTTTTTCTTTTTTCTCTAAATCTAAGGAAAAAAAAAAGAAAAAAAAAAAAAAAGAGGGTCACTCTTCTTCATTTAAGAAGTTTGTGTGCTGTAAATTAGCATATCTCTGAAAGCAGCTACTGACTTTGATCACTTTCCTGAAGTACAACAGTATTTAAGGAAAAGCTGATCTTATTTTAATCACTGGTTCTTCAGCTCACCTCTGTAATTAGAAGGAAAGCTTGCCTCAACAGTGCTCAGGTGGAATGCACAGGAAACATATGATTAAATGGTGATTCTAAGTTTAGCATTTCACTTCCACAAAGCAAAACTAATATTGGGTGTAAATGTTTTCCTGAAAATCAAGGGACATGAAAAAGATGAATTAACAATGTCCTATGTAATATGCAAAGACAAAGGACAAAAGCGATCTCATGGTTGCATTCAACAGGGCTAGACTTTCAACCCTTCATTTTCACACTGGTCTTCTCTACAGATTTCATTTGACAATCATGGTGAGGTGAGTTTCATAGAACTTTCTTAATAACAAAAACTAGAACAGGTTTGTTTTCCTCTGCGTCCTCCCCCCCCATCTGGATCAGCCTTAAAGAGAACCTTCTCTCCTCCTGTTATGCATCCTACTGTTTGGTAACTTCAGACAAATGCTTTTAACAGAGTTCTGGTGATTATGGTCTCCTTAATGTGTTGTAAATCCCTGGAAGTGGAGGAGGATGTTTTCCTGGAGAGAACAGACTTGTTTTTCCTTTTAAATAAAACTGTTCTTTCGTAACTATGTTGATCAGGCCACTGACAAGCAGACTTCTCCAAATGCATGTGTCAGAACTTAGGAAAAATTAAGATACCTTGCACCAAAAGGCTAACATCTAATTTATGTAAAGATAACGGTCTGGGGATTCTTTCCATTCACAGTATTGTTGACATTACAGAATACCTACTCTTTGCATCTCTGGTTCACTGTTTATCCCCCACTGGTCCAAGAAAACTTACTCCTGGTAGGAACTTAGCAAAAGTAAGGGCACCTGTTCCATGAACAGGAATGCTGCTTTCATTATATTGCATTCTAGATAACCAAAATGAAACTAAGGATTCCCAGCAATTTCCTCAGTTTCTTCAGTGAATGCATTCTCACCTTTTCCACCTCTCAGACTTTTCCACCCTACAATTTCATGTCAAGTGAAGTAAAATCCAGTGTGTGCCATTTGAAGCATATAAATATCAAGAGAACTTGATACTCAGACACTCACATCTCCCCTTTCTGAAACTGAGTGAAGCCGTGCCTCATGCTTGTGTTTGCAATTGTAGTTCAAAGGATCATCAGAAAAAAAAGGAACTAGTCTAAAGTAGATTTTAGAGTCTACAATACAAAATAGGACACATACTGAGCTAGAACAGCCTTTCTTGAATCTGACAGATGTTTCAGTCTGCAACACTTTCTTTTACTACTAAAAGGAATAAAATATACAGTCTCGGAAAATTATGGTTGGACCATGACAATGGTTTCCAATGGCAAAGCCTTGGCAGGAAATTAAATACTGTTTTTTTCCCACCTCTTTTCAAATCCAGTTTGAAGTAGAAAGTGTTATTAACAGTAAATTCTGTGAAGAATTATTTATGCATTTGATACATTACTTGATATCTCTAAGGAAATCCAGAGAAAAATTTAAAAGTTTTGTTAACTCAGAAGTTCTGGACTAGATGCAGAAGCTACCTGATCTGAGGGAAGAGCTTGAGTCCACAGGAGACAGACCAGATATCTGGGTTCAAAATTTAATGTAGATTAAGTTCCGTTTTTCAGAATAGTTTCTTCTTTCTGGGTTCTTGATTTCTAATTTTGATGTTGGTGTGACAATTTATTTTAAAGACAAGAATCTTTTATAAAATGGCCCTCAATTCCATTTATTTTCATTTGCAGAAGAGTTAACTGTGGGTCAGAAAGCCCCAGCAGTGCCTGACTCCAGGACAAAGGCAGTCAGCCTGAGATTACAGTATGGAAAAGTGAGGAAGAAGGAAAGTGATGAGTCCAGAAAAGGAGGAGGAACAACTTCCTTTGACCACCTCTCTGACTCTCACTGTGTTGTGAATCTCATGAAATCATGAAGTTACATCAGCCCGGTGCCTCAGTGAAAGGATTTCAGATACTGGGCCTGGTCTGCAAGGTAAGGTAGCAGGAATTTACCTGAAAATGCCATGAAACAACACAGCAAACATACATATTTTAGACCTTACAAACCAAGCCTCAGGCCATGTGATGAACAGTTTTGGAGGATAAAGTTGACTATTGTTGTTACATGGGTATTTGTTGCCCAGTGAAACTTCTATAGCTGTTCATTACATAAGAATGATTATTTTAAACCTGTCAGTTGGCAGGGACCAAGTACCCCAATGATTGCATTGCTGCAGCACATTCTTTATCTGACATTTAATTGAGGGGATTTTTTAGTAAATGTGATTTTTCTTTTTTTTACACTCTGGTTGTTTATAAATTATGCTACTGCCTGTTGCTCAGACAAGGACAGACATAGTAATGTAAATACTTCTATTCACCCCATAATTGATAAATGATACTCATTTTTGCAGACTACTCAGGAAAGTCTAAACTTCCCAATGCAATGTATTAAGAAAATTGCTTTGATACCTGCAGTTCCTTGGCAACCATCATTGAAACACTTTCATATAGAGAATATCACATTTTGTAGATGAATAACAGGTGTCTCAGAAAGACCAGTCTTGATTTTCATTCTCGAAGGCTGAACAGCCAAAGCAAATACAAATGCCACTCTTTCTCAGATTGGATGTTTGCAGTGCGCTCACCTTGCTGACCCATCTCCTGTGCCATTTGAGTGGAAGAGGACAGCTCACACTTGACCAATTACACATTTTTAGGGTTCATATAAGGCACCAATAAGCAAATAAAATCTTGAAAAAGAGGTGCAGCTGTAACTCCCTCATTTCCAACTGTTGAAGCCAGCATTCCAGCCACCTGCATCAGTCCAACAACACTCATTGAATTATGAATGGATTCTAAAACGTCTGCCTGACAGGGGACAGGAAGGGAGGAGAATGGGGAAACAGACAGGAATGGGAGGAAGAGAAGAGGAACAATGCAGTGCTTTGAAAAGGTAGGCTGGACTCCAAAGTGGCTTCAAACACCGCGGGGCTGCGCGGTGGCTCAGCAGCCAGCGGGTTTTCCTAAGGGCACCGTGCATTGTGCTGGAGTGGCTGCTGCCGCCGCCGCCACACAGCCACACTGCTGAAGGCTCCAGGGAATTACCTTGGTATTTAATTTGTTGTTATGAAAACAGTGAGTTTCACTGCAGCAAGAATAGTTTCTTCCCAAACAGTTACCAGAACCCTATTGTTGTTCTCCTTCTTGTTGACCTTTTTGATGGTTTTGCGATTATAATGATTTTCCCGGCTTTGCTATCTTGCATTTGTTTGATTTATATTGTGTCAGGAAATCAGAAAGGGGAAAAGCAGCACATCTCAAGCAGAAGTTCTGTTAAATGAAGGAGTTTAGAGAAGTAATTTTTTCAAATGGAATTGTGATGGGAAGAGCAAAATTTTCCTTTAAGCTTTAATTTCTCTTGATGCTTTAAGCATTTTACTTGTATATGGTCAATACAAATATAGGGTTCATATTCAGCCACACTATCTTGCTGTTACCACACAAGCTAGTCAACTGTAGGTTTTTTAGATTACATTAAGACCAAATACTGCCTCTTTTAGAGTGTAGAGGCCGTGAAAATAATTTTGAGTTCTGTTCTCCTGTGTCTATATAGATTCAGAAATTAACTTCCCAGAGTGCCCAAGATATTGGCAATCTTAGGAAGGTGTTTTCCTGGCTGGCCCAGGAATCAAATTATTGTAAAATTATCCAGCTGTGATGTATGTCACCAGGGCAGCTGCATGAGCTCCTTTTTGCCCTCTGTTACTGGCCCGTGACATTGGCATGGGGAAGTGTGTAACTGTGTCTCCATCTCATTCAGCCCACATTCCCTGTCATATTTTAGAAAGCCTTGTGTGACATCCAATATAAAAGCAGCAAGCAATAATCTGGTGAAGGTAAGTGTCCATTAATTTAGATTTGTGTAAATCTATGATGTCATTTTGAAAATCAATTGTAATAACAAAATAATTTAAAATTATTCTTACATTTCCTACAATACTCTTTATTGCATATAGTTGTCTGTATTTGAGGTAACATTTGCACACAAAACTATGCACCACTATGATAAGATAACATAGTCATTATGATATTATTTACTGTGCTGATACAATATGCTGGTTCAGTTCCTGCACATTACTTTTCCTTTACCACTTATGTCTGTGTGTAAAAAAACACCGAAACAACAAAACCCAGAAATGTACTGATTTTTAAAATTTTATTTGTATCTAAAACTGTCCTCTGCAAAGGTTACATTTTACTTGACATTTCTTATCTATAGGGATGTACTTTTCTACAATAAGGGCAGTGTGCCATAAACTACTTATGAAAGTCCTATTAGAGGATAATTGTTTTCATTATTTTATACATATATTAAGATTAGAATACTGCTAAAAACATGTGATCCACTACAGAAGTACAAAAGAAAGACCTCACCATCCTGCACCAAGTTCTGACAAGAGAGCTTGTAAACCAGAGACAAAGCCAGCAGGGAACTGAAGAAACATGCAGGAGCTGGGAGATCAGTAGGGCTTTGAGAAAACACAGACACAGACTTGAATACAATTTATTATGCTCTATATAAAGAAATTATAAAATTATCCTGCCTACTGTATGTATTCTGTTCTTAAGTGACAGTAAGGTAAGTGAAAAGGCAAACGTTAATTACGGGTTTGCCACCTCGTCTTCCAGAACTGGTGTCATTTTGACATATTCCCCTAAACAATAGAAATAGCTTTATAGGTATTTCTATTTCTTTATAGAAAAAGAAGATCTTTATTGAGTCTTTCTTGTGTTTTGCATGTAGTGGTCACGTGGGCTGTGCCTGCAGCCCCTGTGAAGATGGACTTTATGTGCCACACTACAGGTGTTTTTTTGTTTGTTAACAAAGGTACCAAGTTACATCAGACACTTTTTTTCCACAGGATTATTTGCAAGGATATTTCAGTAGTAGGTTTTAGCATAAAACAGGCAAATAGTTCAAGAACTGCAATATACTGCTGCATTTTAATGAAAGAGTTCAAACTCCACTTGGAGAACCCACAGAACTGTGCCCTCTGTTGTTTGCTATTTCACTCCTATTTCCTCAGCAGCACCATCTAATGCACATCCTTGCTGTGCGGCTGGGAGTGACTCAGTAAATGTCTACTTGAGGAATACCAAAATCTAGACAGAGTTGAAATACTGCTGAGAGAGAGAGGGAGTAGCATCTCTGAAAAATTAATCCAGTGCTGGAAAAGAGTATTTTGGTCTTCCTCCTTCTCCTTTGCCCTCCCCTGGCTTGCCTCAAACCCACATTGACCATGCTTGTTCACTTATTTTAGACTCCTGGAATTTAAGTTCATGCACTGGAAAGTGAGAATGTCTTTATGGAGCCATGACTCATTTCAGTGCACAGAAGAAAGTAACACTTTTACCAGCCCACTCAAAGTCCATTTCTTGAGGGTGGTCTTGCAATCAACGACTTGGAGGAAAGAATTGGATCCCTCCTGCCAGACCCAGGCAGGTGGACATTGACCCAACCAAACCTCTTCTGGCAAAAAAGCTCCATCCTGCAAGACTACTGAGACCTCAGGCTTTGATGAGGTACATGATGAAACTAAACCAAACATTATCCTTCCTTTTGGATGCTGCCCTCAATCAGTAAGAAAGGGTCCAAAACATTGTTGGAGCAGGAGGCTACTCTACTGTTGCCAAACAAAATGTTCTTAGGACTCTGGTAAGATTTCTGGGAAAGGATTTTTCTCATTACAGAAACATCTTCTTAATGCTTTGCAGAGTGATTGTAAGGGAGAGCACTACAAAAACCTTAATTTTCATTTTTTCCAGAATGTTCTTGTGTGCCCACTGGCACGTTGGAGAAGGCAGATGCAGGTGATCTGCTCAAATACCAGGTGCCACAAAAGGAATGAAGTGGGGGATAGGAAGCTCTTCCCACCACCCTTCACTGTCTTTCAGCCAGGCTTTCTGTACAGAAGTGCACAGGTTAAATGAGATGGGGGAGAGCCAGTTGCTTGAGATTGCACAGTTGGGAAAGGGAAGCAAACCCAAGCCTTCAGCCCAGTCTGCTGCTGATGTTTTCCTTCCCGTGTGCCAGCACTCAGCTTAGGAGCTGCTTAGTTGCATGGTTGAAGGCAAGAGTTATCTTTCAGTTGTGTGTCTGTACAGCACCTAACACAATGAAGCCCTTCTCCTCTTCTGCAGCTTGGAAATATTATCACAGCACAAATAGTAAATAGTAATCAGGTTAAAGATAGCACTGAATTAAACCAGAGCAATACTCCCGCTGGAGGCCAAAAGGTACACAGATCCAGCTCAGGCAACTGGCTCTCCAAACTGAAAGAGAACATTCCTCCACAGTAAAATAAACACTATTCTTTTTTCTCTTGAGCTAGATAAAGCATTGTGTGTTTCTGATAAATCCATATGGTTTGCTTGCTTGCAGAGGAAAACACGAAGAACAACAATTCCCTAGATTTCTTCCTCAGAAGTTGCATTATCAATAAATGCTTGTGATATCAGTTGGGCTCCTTAGCCCACACATCTGGCCAGTATCTTAATTGCAATAACTTCACATCCCAAAAAGTCAGTGCAGTGATATACAAGGGACCTGATTCCAACCCCTAACCTCTCAGAGCCCGGAAAGTCTTTCAGCATTCCTGCAAACTTACATAAGAGAGAAGGAGCAGATAACATTGTATGCTTGCAATTAAACATGCAGGATGCTTGTGCCCTCTTGCAGAAAGGAGTGAAAGAATGGCCTCTAAGGAAGTTGTTCTGAATTAGAAAATGGCCTTACAACTGAAGAATTTGGAGTGCAAGACCAAGGACCCATGGGATTGTCTGAATTGTTTTTTTCAAGTCTCCAAAATTACTTCATTATACTTTTTTCTACAGTCTGTGACAACCTAAAGCCTACTGAATAAACAGACAAAATACTGGTTTTGTGGTCTTTACATATACTGAGCTAGGCCTTAATGGCAGCATTATATTAATTGGACAGAGGACAAAATTGTCTTATTCTTAAGTGGATAAGGAAATTCTCTTGACTTAAACTGTTTCATTTAATTTTTCTTTAGAATTGGGAACTACAGACTAGAACTGGTAAGCCAGGGAGGTCTGACTTCCAATCCTAGGAAGGTGGTAGATGGCCCCACACATCTCTTGGGAAAGTCACCTTTAGGGAAGGGAACCCCTCCCTCTGCATCTTTAGGAGGATGCAGGTAGCAGGAGGGTGAAAAGAATCCTATCTGTGTAATTTTCAAAACACCTGAATTTTCAAAAGCCCTTTACAAGATGCTACCCTAAAGGCTGTTGAAGAAATTAACTGGACAGAGGATCACAGTCAGCAGTGAACAGTCCCCAGGAATGGGTGCTGCGTCTTTATTGAGAATAAAGAGGAGTGAACAATAAAATGTGCAAGTTTGCAGGCAACACTAAGCATTTCTTAACAAAAAAATGCCATGCCAGGCTTGAAAAGACCACATAAGTGTACCAAAAAAAGGGCAGGAAGAGTCCAGGTAGGTAAATGGAGAAATAATCTAAATTATGAGGCTAAACTCTTATAGTTCCAGTGTGGGAAAGTAACCTCAACATCATGAGTAACAGCTCTTGGAGATCATCTGCTCAATGTGCAGTGGGGTCCAGAAAAGCCAGCAAAGCACTGGCCATCACAAGCAGGGTTGTGGATAATGAGAGGAATGTTATTCTCCTGCTAAAGAAAACTGCTGTAGTGACATTACCTGGAGTATGTTGTGCAGTTCTGCATCTCGAAGAGGATATAGCAGGGCTAGATAAGATCCAGGGAAGAGCAAGGAAAACAAATTCAGATACTGATAACTGAATGACAGATTATGAAGAGAGACTAAAAAGATGGCATTTCTTCAATCTGGAGAGAAGAAAGGTTAGGGTGTGAGGAAGGAGATGGTAAAAACTTACACAATCACGAAGGTGGTGGTTTGGGTAAAGGTAGAAGAGTTATTTACCAAATTCCCTAATGCTGGAACTAGGGAGTGCTTGCTGAAACTTTGCACACCTGGTAACTCTTCAGTACTGCATTCAATGGGAGCAGCCAGTGCCATTTCCTGTCAGGTGTGCGTGGTTTACTCCCCTTCCTCTTGCTCCTTTGCTTCCACTTACCATTTAGTTAGCAACAAGAGCTACAGGCAACTATTTCTCTGTCTGCTTGAAGCCAAATGACTTCCTTTGGCATTATGTGAGTAGGAAAAAATTCAAGATTTGGTTTATTGTTTTTCAAGATGAAGGGAGGTAGAAAGATGTCAATCTGCTGACATGCAGCAGCACAGTTATATAATGGCCTTGTATCAAAGACTTTCTGTTTAGGAGCAATGGGGAAGTGTTGCTACACTTAGATAGCTGTCCTTTTGGTCAGATTTTTGTCTAATTTACTTTTCATCTGTTAATGCCAGTGAATTTCATGGTCATGCAAAAGAATAAAGAAGGGAGATGGCATTGCCATACTTCAGTTAGTAGTGAAGGTAATTAATTACTACAGAATATAAGGGCAGGCAATTGTTATTTGAGAAATCTTTGGAAGGAGTCAGGGTGAGGGTGATCTTGGAAGTTTAGTAAGGGTCTAATAATGATGGAGTTTGGTATGGGACAACATCAGACTCTATCTTTGGATATAAAAGTTCACCTTGGAATNTGAGACTGCTACTAGCCTCCAGAGTGACTTGTACTTGTTATTGCACTTCTGGGATACTCTCTGATTGTGTGGATCAGGTTGTACCTTACAGAGCAATTCTGCATTTTTTTGTATCATCCCTGTGAAAAGAAATCCAGGGCTGGGTTAAAATGCTATTGGAGGCACAGGAGGAGATACCTTGAGTATCATTTCAATGTAACAAAATACGTATATCCAGTTTTGATCACTCTATGTCTACTGTTAATAAATGGAAGTATTGCCAGCTTGACAAGATTGATTTAACCTACAGGACAACACTGAGGTTCATTAAGTCTCAGTTGACAGAAAGTGGTATTGATGTGGTCAGATCTCCTGAAGTCAGAGTTTGATAATTAACTTTCAAGCAGAGAAAATTTTTCCTACTTGCCCTCTAGACAAAATAATTTTTACCATTATGAAATATTGTCACAGCGGAAGAAAGCAAGTTCTTGAATTTAAATCTGACAAAAATTTGCAATAATTTAGGTTTGATCTAAGGTTAGTGTCAAGATATCCTTTCTAGGTACAGTGGCTTGAAAATGTATTAAAATAGAATAATTATATTAATTATATTAATTATATTAATATAATTAATATTTTGTGTGATTTGTTGTTGTTGTTAAGGCTTGGACCTTGTTACCACTGAGGGATCTGCAAGCCATTAAAAAATAAAACCTAAAAGCTTTTTGCTGTTGTTGTTGCTCAAAATAGTCCAACCCTTTCTCATATGAGTAACGTATCTGGGCTATACATATAAATATGAGACAAAATAGAAGATTAAACATGCTGACTACTAGGCCAATTCTGAAGGTTTGTAGAAAGTGCAGGACATACAAGTTTGAGGCTTGCATTAAGCCTTTAGTTTGTACACTTTTGAAATTCTAAGAGATACTTCTACTAGTTGTAAAGAAGGAATTTGCTTCTTCCTGGCAGTTACTCTGATCTACCAGGTGTGTGTGGTCTCTTCCCTTTCTGAAATTGCCCTTTTGTTCTGACTCCTTTAGCCAAAAAAAAAAAAAAAAAAAAAAAAAAAGGCAGCTGGACAGCTTTAGTCTGTTAAATAGTCCACATTACTTACAGAGCTACTCTCCTCACTGACCCTTAACAGTTTAGTAGCTATGAACTTTAAGAGGCTCAGTCCTAATCTCCTGTCTTCAAAGGAGCCAGAGCTGCTGCAGAATGTGGCCCTTTGATTGTGGCTTTCCCTGAATTTTGGAAACCCACCTTTGTTAGCTGGTCACTTCCATTCTTTTATCTAGCTGATGACAACAGTAAAATTAATATAAATTGCTAGACTTGTCCGGGGGCTTTCATTACTCCTGGATGCTTTGCTCTCCTCTTGGCGTGGGCTCTCTCAAATAGCATGTTAATAGCAGATTGCTACCTAAGGGACAAAACATTCAGGATCCTTGGATGTGCAGCCCAGACTAAATATGCTGGCCAAGGAGTGTTCTGGCTTAAGAGAATGTCTCTTGTATCTTTGCTCTGACCTGAAGAAAAGTGTCACGCAAGTGATGTGAGCAAACTGCATCTTGACATGTGGCTTTAGGGACTGTCTTTCTGTAATTTGCATAGCTGTCAAAACTGGACCCAGAGAAAGCTTGTTTTGTAGCAAAACCAGTAGTTTTCAGCAAGGAAAGGCAGTTGGGCTGGTGCTCTCTGTTGGGTTTTGGTATTTTCTTCCCCAGAGATAGTAGTGTTCTGTCATGGTTTCACGTGGGCAACTGTTCCCCAATTCTGTGGAGCATGGTTCTCTGGGCTTTAAGCACTGAAAACTGTGGACATGGTCGTGAACCTGTGCTGATTCAAAGAACAATGCACAATACTGATATATAAGGAGTCTGAAACTGACCCTTTCCTATGGCTCTAGGATGCATGTGAGTATTTCTGTGGCATACAAAGATTTTTTGGCCTGCTATGTGTGAGAGCTCAGCACCACAGAATATTTTTCACCCTGGGCTGAAAACTGGACTTAAAATATAAAGGTCAGCTTCCCTAGAGGTTTTGTTGCTCTTTCCCACTTCAACAATAACCATCAGGTAACACAAGAATGTTCAGTCTCATCCTTCCCTGCACAAGTGGCTAAGGTATCAGCTTACAAACTCACTTAAAAAAACCCAAACAAACAAAAACCCAAACATACAAACAAAGGAAAATAAAGGCAGGGGGGAGAGAGAGGATCAGGTAATAAGTTTCCTCACTGTATCTAGACTTCAAAAGTGGAGACTAAGGCATTACCTTTTGGTCATGTACTGCATTGGAATCACATATGGACACTGCTGTGCTCCTATCTCCAGGAGCACCAGTGACGCACTGGCTTCCCTCAGGTGCTTGCACAAACACTGGCAGCTGCTCTCAGGAAAGGTTTGCAGGATCAAGCTGCAAATGCCTGTGAAGGGCTTCTGTGCACTTGAAAACCAGGACTTGATTGCACGACATTCCTTTGTATCCTGTACTCTCTTCTTGACCTTTCTTCCATGTTTTCCACGTGACTGACAGCCCTTCAAAACACAAAGCAACAGGATAGTGTTGGATGGTGGGAGGAAACATTGCCATCAGTTTGGCATATCATTATTGAAACAGCTTCAAGTTATCAACAACTTCAAGGGAGAAAAATGCTGATATTTGTTTTCTGCCTTGCATACTATTCCCCATTCATTAAACGGTTTCTTGACTCTGTGACCCACTTTCCTGCAATAATAGTTACATGGAAAGCCTCATATTTCTTATCCTAGTGTCTGTATCCTTGGGCTGAAGTTTTTCAGTTGTTTGCTGGCTAACCCTTCCAAGATGCTTCTGACTGTAACTAGACAAAAATCTTTCATTCCTAAGATCTTGGAAACCATATCTTAAACTTTCTTTTTGTCTGACTTTTATTCTTTACTTGTCACAGCTGCTAGAAGAACTAAAACATACCTGTGGAGGAATTATTTAATTTTGCTGAAGTCTTAGGGACCATAAGGGTGACAGGGTATCCAATCCCTAGGGTCAAGGCATTAATTGTCTATATAAAACATCACCAAAAGGAGTTTTACTATAGTAATTAGTGTCCCCAAGCCTGCCATTTATCTAATAATCACAGTGTTTTGCAAACACTCTTTAATTACATTCTCAGCAGCCTGGTCTCTTTAATTTTGCTGTTCTGACTTAGTCCTACAATAGCCACTCTTTTTAATAAGGTAATTAGTAGCCACACTTTGGCATTGTATTGAGATTGCATTCAGAGGCTGTCTGCTTATACACTGCCAAAGTGGTAAAGAGAGAAATTAGGTCTGCATCTGTTCAATTCTATTTTGACAGTTATGGTAGTCTTGCTTTTTGATTCTGTAAGTTCACCTAGGGTTGTCCCCAGTGCTTCCATATGGTACCAGGCTCCCGCTTGTTCTCCCCTTTCCAGTGCCTTGCTGCATTTGTGTTTGTGCTCAATCCTTTCCACCAGCTCCTGTGGCTCTGAAGCCAGTTTTAAAGTACTTGAAAGAAGTGCAGTTTTCAGTCAGCTCCAAAGTGTTGAGTGAGCTGGAATGACCTAGGCAGGGGATCACAGTGCTTGCCTTGGTTTGAGGGGGTGGCCCATCATGAGATCACAGTCAGGACCACCTAAAGTCTCTCTCTCAATTCAGAAACTTGGAAAATCAGCATTTCCAGGAGCACAGTGATATCTTCACCTATGTCACTAGAAGATTGTGTCCTGTAACATAAAAGGATTTTTTCCTCATTTGTCATATTGGATGTTGAAAACTGTGGAGACATCTACAACCTTCCCTTCAGGTTCCAGTAGCTTGATACAAGGACAGGTGAGAAGGTAGGCTGTCACAGAATAAAATCCCAATTACATACCTTGCCTTCCTGTGATACTCAATAAAATCATGGTCCAACTAGCATCTATGATTTTAAAACCTTTTTTGTGGGGCCTCAGTGGTGGCAGCAAGCTCAGTGTTTCAATAACTACAACATGTAGTGCCTTAAAATCCAGGCTCAAATTCCAGTCTCTGGCAGGCAACATTCAAATGGTAGGGGGAAAGAAGGGAAATTATTATTTGCAAAAATTATATATTTGAAGATTAGAAAAAGGAAACACTATGGAAGTAACAATTTTTAAAACAGGCCTTTAGGCAAGTATCCCATACTGTTTTTCCCTTTAAAAAATATAGTGCATTATCTCTAAAGACTAAGATACAAATGTGTGGAGCTGATTGGCAAGGAACTGGTATAAGTCAGTTGTAAACCAGCTAGTGAGAAGCAGAGTTGAGCTACAATAGAATGTGCTGGAAAGGTGCTGATCCCTCTTGCAACAGAGAAATTTTAACTGTCCCCACATAAACAATACTTTTGGCTACATGTGAAATAATCTAAACCCTACTGACTCTCAGTTCTCAAAAAATCTTCTCTATGATGATGGTTCTATCTAAAATTGGACCTTGTGCCTTGATTCTGCTTCTATTCCCAGAATCTGATATTCCTCTTGTTACTCAGTCTGACAGGATCTTCAACCCTGTGGTGACAACAGCCTGTAGGTGAGACCTTACACAAAGCAAGGCCATGGGCCCTTCAAGCTCATAGATTTGTGCAAGTATCAGGTGTAATCTTGACTTGTACACTTTGTGATCTCACAATGGGGATGAGAAACAAGGTGCTCAGGGCAAAGACATGCTTTAAAGGCCTAAAAGACTAACATGATGCTACCAGAATGTGTAAATTTACTAGTCTTCAGTACTGACATGCTGGATGGGAGTAAAAAAACAAGCTTCCCAAATGCTGCACGACAGCTGAAAACTATTGTAACGGTAGAAAAGTAGATTGGAAAGACTTGGAAGAGCATATGAGTGTGCTGGAAGAGAGTGCATCAGCCAAAAACTCTTGGAAAAAGTTAGGCTAGGGAGTGATGACATGATGATAACAATATAAACAAGTGAAAGGAAATTGCATGAAAGAAAGGAAGAGGGTTATCTGGTTTATCTAGAAAGTGGCTGCACAGATTTCAGCCTAAAATTAAAAATGGAAAAAGAATGAGGCTAGACAGAAAGAAAAAAATTCACAACCTTGAGCATGCCTAGAATAGATTGTCAGACCAGCAGAGGCAATGGCACGGGTGGGCGAGACCAGATAGGATAAGACAATAGGAATAATAGAGTAAGGAAACAACCCTTTTTGGTCCGAGCAACTGGAGTGGATGACCCAATTTGTGTTTTTCCAGGTCTGGCTGGTTATATATAGTTGAAGGGAGGCAGTAAACAAAGCTTGTGCACTGGTCAGTGGTGGTTGTCTGTGATGGCACACAAAGTTTAGCTTCCCATGCCTCTGCCTGGTTTTATGGAGACCTGGCTGTGAGGGAGCATTGCCAGCCTAACACTTGCCAGAGGTCAGGCTGCACAAAATTCCATGAAATGGAAAAGATATGAGCTATCAGCCAAAGCTGTGGCTCTCAAATCTTCCAGGCTTTTGGAAGTTTTGGACTACAACTGGAAGAGTTGTCTTGGATACCTAGGCTGCCTTGAGCTGCCCAAGTCTGTTATTCACAGGTTCATCACCCTTGACCAACTTCATTATTTGTTTGTCTCGTGCCTTTCAAATCTTTTCACCTCTCTCCATCTCCAAGGTGATAACATGGATTGTGCACCCCAGCATGTAATGATATTTATGTAGCAGCTTCAGGCTCACTAGTATAATTTTCACACACACACAAAAAAATCACATCTGTACCTTCTGTTTTGTTTTATACTCCCTACAGTGGAATGAGAAAAAATAATATGAGAAAATGAAGGTTATGAGAAGCATGAATTTGCCATGCTTCTTTTTCTGGTTTGCTCATGATGTCAGGGTTTGGGAATTGTTTTTCTATTTTTTTTACCCTGAAATATGTATCAACGCAATCTCAATCTGCTTCAGAAGAAGGACATCAAAGGAAAATGTCCATTAGAAGACCTATTGGCCCTTTCTGTTTGTTTTGCATGGGAATTTTTTGTTTAATTTTGTAGTGATAGGGTCATACTTGGCTGAAAGAAACCTTTAAAGGAAGTGTCCCTAAATGTGCCTTCAGGTCTGTTCTCTCAGCCCAGACAGGAAGACAGATCCTGAAATTCTCCTTCTTGCAAAGAAAGGGGTCTGCATTTCTAAGCCAGCGAGTCACTTTTCCCTTACTTGGCATTCAGTGAGCGCTTGGGAGAGCTGCAGTTACATGCCAGAGACATACTAAAAGGGAGGAAGGAAGATTTTGAAGTCCTGCCAAGCACTGCACATTGTTACGCACCGAGGCACTCCCTGCACACGCCTTGGCTGGTGGGTATTGGTGTGCAAATGTTCAGGTGGTGACCACTTTATATTTGCATGCTTGAGAAACATCAGCCATGTTCCCCTAATAAAGGCATTGAGAATTTTTGGTTTACTCACTACAGACACCGTAGATTTGGAGAAATTTTTCAGGACAGAAAAAAAAACAACAAAACAAAACAAAAACCCAAACCAAAACAACTGAGGGTTGTCTGCAAACCCTGAGGAGAGGAGAATTTGAAAAGGTGACAAATGCTTCCTTAAAATTAGATATTAAAAGGACTGAATGCCATGACACCAAGCTGAAAGTTGCTGGGTTTTGGGTAATGAGGGAGGAAATGCTGGAGTCTTTGGTTGAGAGCCAAGGGCAGGGAAATAAATTTTGCAAATTCCTGCAAAAATTTCAGAACTGAAACAGGATATCCAGAAAAATTTTAAACCTCCTTTGAACAGTTATATCTAAACTCCAAGTATCCAGTAGAGCCAGGGTTCCTAGGGTCTCTGGTCTCCTGGTAGTGGGCAGCCCACTGATGACCTGCCCTGGGGCAGGGATCCCTGCAGCCTTCAGATCCCCTGTGTTATGTTGTGCACCCAGCAGGAAGCAGCTCTGGGACCCAGTCCTGCCTGTGCTTTATCAGAAGTTTGTCAAACAGACCCATTTCCTGAAGACGTTTTCACTCTGAATTGCCCTTTTCCAATTTGTTTCACTGGAAAATTCCTAACGTGCCCTAGCTGCTATCCAAGGACACTGGAAGAAACTAAAAGGTAGCAAGTTCAAAGCTGAAAAAGGGACTGTTTTTGCCTGTGTGATATAATTCAACCATGGATCTCATTCCTGCAGGCTGTCACAGAGGTCAGGAGTTTATCAAGATTCAGAAAGGGCTGGGAATGCATAGTGCTGCTGAGCATAATTGTAATTATATTATGTAATCCTACAAAAGTAGGTGTGGGGAGGGCTGCTTAGAATGAGGCTTTTATTGATATCTCATCTTATATTGGTAAGAAGTGTAACTGTGTAACATTCAGGTATGCACTGCAGAGGCACTTTCTCAAGGGCCCCCCGCATACGCATCCAACAAGTTTTGGTGCTGGTCATTACAAGTGCAACTATACCATTTTATTGGAATCTCATCCTGACTTGATGGAAGAGGTTCAGATCAAGCCTCCTTATTAAATGTTAAGCCTCATCTTTTAATCACTGAAGGTGTTAAATATTAGAGTCTACTCCTTTGATGTTCCAAGTTGCCTTGGGTCCTATTGGAAATGTATAGGAAGCAAGGATCCTTCTCTCTGTAGTGGTTTAGGCCCGTTTTTGTTGGCACAAAGGAGCTGGGGAATAGTCGGCAAAAGTTTTTGGGGTGTTAAATCTGCATAGGGCAATTGTGGGTACAATAGGTCCCAGGAAGGGAGGGGAGTCTGTAGGAGGACCTGGATGTTTGGGAGATGACTCTTCAAATTCCTGAACTGCAAAGACATGGTCTGGGTTTACGCTGATAGATACTGCTGCCTTGCTAATTTTGCTGGGTGGGTAGTGTCTGTGCTGTTTTTTTAAAAAAAAAAAAAAAAAAAAAAAAAAAAAAAAAAAAAAAAAAAAAAATCACTTTTGGGTATGATTCATGTCATCTAATTTTAGCTGTTTAAGTCTAGGTCTAGTCATCCAGAGTCCCTATATTCTCAGCAGAGAGAACAAAGTCTGTCTATAGGGCGATTCATCCTTCGTCTCTGATATCTGTCAAAATGGGCTGAATCATCCCCAGAAGAGCTCATCCTTTTCCACTGACTGCAGTGGGAACCCAGACACACCAGACCATGCCAGTTGTCTAACGCTGAGATAGCTCCTGTAAAGTAAGATAAATCTCCCTCCCTGGGTAGCTGTACTCATACTAGCAACAACAAAAGCCCAAATAAACCTGGTTTTAATCAACAAAATAAATGGCATGTGTACCAGAAGGAGGAGGTTGCCTTCAAAGGTACTCCACTGAAGTCAGCACGATCCTACAGCTATATTCCTCTCCTTTTCAGCTCTTAGACTTCAATCTGTACCTGTGAAGACCTTGTCTACCTCTCTCTTTAGAAAAACAAGTAGCATCAGATTGTGCCCCAAAGTTTTCTTGCCTTTTTTTCCCTGCTGTATCTGTTAGCCAAATAAGAGATTGGGTCTGCATATAAACTTCCCCTTCTTATTCTCACACCATCGAGGCAGCTACGAAGACCTTGTTACCTTGCCCCCAGATGATCCTGGGTGAAGAACTTGTGCTAGGCCTGTAATGAGATAAACTTGTGTTTTTAAAACAGACGCTTATCTACTGGCCTCTTGAGCCAGTAGCACTGGTCATATCTTGTAAAATAAGAATGTACATAAGCATCTCATAGCATCCCCCCATTTCATCTGGGAATGAAAATTTTAGTGGCTTTTTCATTTAAAAACTGAAGAGGTTGTGCATGTGTGGAAGAGGCAATTTGTATGCAAATCCTTTTCCAAAACTCTGGAAGCAGGTCTGATAAGAAATTCATAGGAAGCAAAAATGAATGACAACAACAACAAAAGCATGGGACAGTATTACTCATACAATGACTTTGTTGCTTAAAGCAGGGAAAAAAATCCCTGCAAAACCTCAGAGGAAAAGCACGAAGGGAATTTCTGTATTTCGCAAATCCCTTGTTTTGGGTGCGAATGCCACAATGTTTGTCATCTGGGAGGCTTCTTATGCTTAGGTAGATGCTCTTTGTCCTTCTATGGAAATATACAGTAAGTTGTGCAAATATAAGCCATGAGGAGACACCCGTCTCCCACCAGCAGGGAATGTGGGTGTGGAACATGTCAGACTGCAGCCCAGCCCCTCTGGGGCATTTCCCTGGCACGGCTGAGAACAATGACCATGCCGAGAGACCTCCTTTGAGGAGGAAGAAAAGGAAAGGGGGAAAAGAAGAGGGGAAAAAAGTTAAATCTTAGCACAGACTGCAACCTGCCAATATGTTGTTCAGTGCTATTTCTGGACAACAAAATCACGTGGGGATAAGGACACAAGCGTGATATTTGCTCACTTGCTCTGGACACTGGCTGCAGCAGGCAGAGAGATCATAAATCACAGAAATCATGGTGACTCAGGTGCCCCCTGAGGGTGAATAGTCCTCCCTCTGACCTGTCTTGGTGGGGTCATCTCCCTGAGCTGTGAGAAAGTGGAGGGCTGGAAACACTGCTTTTTTTAAGGAGCATCTGGTGGGGAGACTGAGAAATCAGCAGTGGCTGAAGCTCAATAACATCTCAAAATATCCATGTACTTGCTGCTATGTCTCTGTTTTGCTGGCCCCCTTGCTCAGACTTCAGGGGTATCAAGGCAATTAAGTGCTGTGGCATGCTTCCTTGTTGTGTGTGGCATGTGTGCACCCCACTCACAGAGAGGGGCACATGGATTCCCCACGCTGTGTTTTGGAGCAAACAGCTCAGGCGATAGCTTTTTGGGTGATGCAAGACTGGATGTTTTCTTAACACATGGGCCTTCCTCCTCTTAAAAAAATAATTCAGGGTCAGGCAGCCCTTGCAGAGGGACCACTGCACTAACCCACCCCTTGGCATCTGGTGCTGGTTGAAGCAGTGCTGTGTTTCGTGTGGCACACCTGCTGGATATGGACAGTGTGCTGTGACAGCCAGGACTGCCAAGTGCAGCAACAGGGGATACACCACCTGGTTTGATCTATGGGATCTTATCACAGGCAGTAAGAAAGGAGGGGAACATAGGTCACCAGAAAGGATCTATTGTTGTAGGGGCAGGGCAGTGATGTTAATGGTTATTTTAAGCATGGTTTGCCTGACTCTTGGGCCTCACCTCACTGCTTGGTAATGGACACAAGTAGTGGGTTTGATATTTTATGGCATTGGACGCTGCCTGATTGCAGCGATTACCAATGCTTGGAAAAATCAGTGAGCTGCTGTTATCTGGGAGATAACATTTGCCCGTGGGCAGCCATGTCTGAAAAACATTTGGCTTTTGGCAGATGTCGCTCAGCCACAGCAAACAGACACTGCTTTACATTTTTTCTCCAGTTTCCCCAGGAGAAAATTCAGTGAAAGCAACTAAACTGGTTTCCTGTAGCTCTGAGATGTATGCCAGAGCTAAGTGAATGCAGTGTGAGTAAAGCCATTTTCCAGTGTAGATCTTAACTACCACTTCTTAATGGGACCCAAAGAAAGTTGTATCACAGGTATGACTTTAGTGTACATTTGATATCAAAGAAAGCTAGTAATGCAGAGGCTTGTTGTAAATGGCAAGTCTGAAAAATTATGTTTAAAGGAAGAAAAAAATCATAGAAAAAAATAACCTGGGATACAGACAAAGTGATGGCTTGTTACCAGATTTATAACTGATTGTTACCAGACTTATAACTGTTGTATCACTGTAAATATAGGGTAAGGAGTAATGTTTTTTTTTGGAACTGTGGATCAACACATCCTCCTGCATGCTGAACTTCAGACTGGTTAGCTGGATTTGGGCAGGGAGTGAAGGGAGAATTATTACCTGTGCCCAAGATTGGTATGTTTAACTCACCAAATGTAGTAAGTGTTAATTAATGTAGAAATGAGGCAAAAACACTGCTCCTGGTGCCTCAGGTCAGGTTACAAAGCCTAGGAATAGTACGTAGGAGGGATTTCTGTGGCACACCTTAGATGCCAGCAGCTGCTTTTCATATCGGGGACTACCTGAGTCTCCTTGGCAGAAGCAGAGCTCAGCTGTGGTGGAGTTTGGTTTTGGTGGTTTGGGGTTGTTTTTGTTGTTTCCCAACTGGAGGCTGAATCGCATACCAGGAAAAAGATGAGTCGGGGTAGTCAGAAAGCATGAGGAAATAGCATTCAAAATTTCATCCTTTTAAAAGCAACATGATAAGTATCTGCCAGTTTCAGGCAGAAATATGCTTTTTCACTTCTGGCTCCAGCTCACCTTTGGCAGTGGAGGGAGCAGGGGCTTTGTGGGGCCCTCTCAGCAGCCGGTGAGGAGGGGATCTGCTTTGACACTAGCAGAGCTGCATTGACAAGGGTAGTCAGGCTCAGTGGTTCTTTCCAGGGCTGCACCCTGCTTTCCTTCATTCCCCAGGTTCTTTGGAGGTTCATCTTACTCTGCTGTTTTTACTTGATGTCTCTGTTGATCCTTCTTTTTCCAAACTCCCCAAACCAGCAACTTGACAAACCACAGTGAGAGTTTTGGGAGAAAGAGTCAGACAATAAAACATTGACCCCAGACCTGCACATTTATTTAACACTTACTTTTGAGGCACGTAACCTGCTGACACCCTTCAAAGTGAGTGACTGCCTTTCTCCCGTGCCGGCTGGCAGCCTGGAATGAAGAAGCCCCCTTGCCTGGGGGGACACCTATAGGTCTGACTGACAGGCCTCCACACAGCAGTTTGTCTGCCAGCCAGCTCTGGCCACTGCACTGAAATTTGGGACAAACACAAGAGACACCTGCTCTTAGCAGGGATGGGGCAGTGGGGGCCTCGAGTGACTGGGTTATGGAAGCAGCAAGCAGCCATGGGAAGCTAGCCATGGGAAGCCAGCACCAGGCTGCCCAGCTTTAAAAACATTCCAAGTCCACCAGATCCTCACTGGAGGGTGGAGTTTAGCATAGGCATGAAAAGGTAGCCTCCAGCCAAATGAAAGTACAGCCCAGATGTGAAACAGCTATCATTGCCTGACTTCACCAATTAAATTGGGGCCACTCTCCTATTCATTTGCTTGTTTGTTTATTTTAAGAGGGCAACTTCTTTGTTGCATTCTGTAGCTGTAATTTGATTTGTCCTAGCTTTTCGTGCGCTGTTGAGACAAGCTGAGTGGAAATTCCAGTTACATGCTTTCATTTGTTCCCCCTTGGCATGCAGGCTTCGGGAACAGGGCTACAGGAACATTGGCCTGCATGTCATTAATCTTCTGGGAACAATGAAAAGAGAGCATTTGAATGTGTCTTGGCTCTTCCGGCAGGCTCTCTCTGAAGGACTTCTCCTTTATGTGGTAAGAATAACAAAACAAGGAAAAAAAAAAGGGGAAAAGAACAATAAAAGAAATCCTTCAGAAGAGAGTGTATGTGTCCCTGGGTGTCCATCAGCCTTGCTGGATGGGGCTGCATCCCAATACCAGGAATGAAAGCCCATCATTACAGCAAGGGGCAGAGGTGAGGACTCCCATTCAGGCATTCAGAACCCAAAAAGTTGACTAGATGAAGCTTTTGATAAAGAGCTGTGTATGTAGGTATCTGCACCCTTCCCCTAAAAATGTGGTGGAGGCAGGGCAGAAAGGCTGTATCTGCAAACAGGTGGGTTGCAGCTCATCATGGCTTTTGCTGGAGAACAACCATTAACCTTAGCAGATGAGTGAAAAGCTGTGGATTTTGTCTACCTGGAATTTATTCTTTGAGAAAGTTTCCCACAACATTCTCCTGGACACTCTGGATGTTCACTGCTTAGATAGATGTGCTGTTCACTGGGTAAAAAAACTGGCTGGATGGCTGAGCCCATAGGGTGGTGGTGAATGGAATTACATCCAGCCGGTGGCTGTTCACAAGTGGTATCCCCCAAGGCTTAGTGTGGGAGCCAGCCCTGTTTAATACATTTAATGGTCTTGATGAGGGGATAAGTGCACCCTACGATAGGATAAGTGCACCCTCAGTCAGTTCGAAGATGACACCGAGTCAGAAATGAGTGTTGACCTGCTGGAGGTCAGGAAGGCTCTATGAAAGGATCTGGGCAGGCTGGATTGATGGGCTAAAGCCAATGGTATGAGGTTCAGTTAGGTCACAACAGCCCCCTGCACTTGAGTCTTGGGCAGAATGTCTGGAAAGCTGCCAGGAGGAAAAGGACTTGGAGGTGCAGGTCAAGAAGGAACAGGATACATTCTGTGCCCAGGTGGCCAGGAAGGCCAATGGCACCCTGGCCTGCTTCAGGATCAGTGTGGCCAGTAGGATCATCTTCCAATGAGCATCTTCCTCACTAGTACTCAGCACCACTGAGGCCACATCTCAAGTGCTGTGTTCAGTTTTGGGCCCCTCACAACAAGAAAAGCAGGTCCAGAGAAGAGCAACAGAGCTGGGGAAGGGTCTGGAGCACAAGTCCTGTGAGGTCTGACAGAGGGAGCAGGGGGTGTTTAGCCTGGAGAAAAGGAGGCTCAGGGGAGACCTTATCACTCTGTACCACTGCCTGAAAGGAGGCTGTAGCCAGGTGGTGGTTGGTGTCTTCTCCCAGGTAACAAGTTTAAAGACCAGAAATGGCTTCAAGTTGCACCTGGGGAGGTTTAGGTTCAATATTAGGAAAAATTTCTTCATGGAAAGGATAGTCCAACGTTGGAACAGACTGCCTGAGGAAGTGATGGAGTCACCATCCCTGGACGTATGTAAAGGGCTGTAGATCTGGCACTTGGGCACATGGTTTAGTGATGGACTTGGAAGTGCTGTGGTTGGACTCAATGATCCTAGAGGTCTTCCCTAACTTCTAGGAGTGTATAAGTGCAGGATTTCCCCACCCTCACTGCCCCTCACTTACTATACTCGCTCAATTACCTCTCCCTTATGCTCTGTTGTGCAGGGTTGCTGTCTGCTTAAACAATTACTGGACTGAATTCACAGGGAGTCAACCAGGACAAGACCTCTAGGACCATGGATTCACCAGGCACTCACAGCTTCACTGCCTGAAGAGTTGCTTCCCCACAAAATTGGGGTTTGAAGCACTGTGTGCCAACTTTCCTCTGCAAGCCCATGTATTTTAACTCATCAATTAGCCTAAGGATTTCCAGACTTTCTGATCAGATAGGTGTCTGAGGAAACCTTGGGGTGTTGATGATAGGGCTGGGTGGGCAGCAAGAATTCAATTTTGTGAAATATTTCAAGGTGTTGACACTTGTATCAAAGGACAATAAAAACAAGACTCTCTCAAATGATTTTGCCTAAAATAAAAATAATAATATGGGGAAAGAAAGGAAAAAACCAAAAGGTGCACACAGCACAATAGCCAACAGCACAGACTTTGCTTGAGAAGCGGTCATTAATCTGGAAGAGGAAGAGCACTCCTTCCACCAGCCCACTCACCATCCTAGGGTGTGCCTCCCTAGGCTAGAGGTTCTTTACTGCACCCAAGGAAAAAAAATGCTTTCTGTGTTCTTCATCAAAAGCAAGCAAAAACAATAGGTCCCTAAGGAAAGCCTTGGTTTTAATCTACTGCCTTTTCCAAGAAAACACCCCCTCCTGTTCTTAATCTCATTTGCCATCTCCAGTTATAACATTCTTTTCGCCTGTTCTCCACCACAAAAAGAATCACAGCAGATCTGGTGCTCTTGAAATTGCTTAATTTTTTTTTTTCCAGTAGGGGAAAAATTAATCAGAATTTCAAAAGTATACTAAGAATATTTTGGTGTTCAGCTTCCCTATAAGCAGTGTTGTTTGTGCTTGTGAATGTTAAATTTCTCCTAATCCTGCAGTGGACTGATGATGAGCATTAAGCAAATGACCTTTTCTGGAAAACTCATGGACAAGCAGGGGTCGTCATCATTACTCTTCATCATCGTTTTAAGGTTTTCCCAAGGTTTTGGTGGGCTTTTTGAGAGTCAAATTTAGCAAGTGTGCTACAAGACAACTTTCAATGGGCTCATGTGTATTGTAGTCTGGGTGCTCTGGGAGTGTATTTGCTCTAGAATAAATAGTAAATATTACCGATAAGGAAATAATAACTAATATGTGCCAGAGATTTAATCGCATATTATTGGAATTTTCATCCATGAAACAATTAAAGACTTAGACCTTACAAACTGAAACTGCCTGACTGAATGGTGCATGAGAAATTTTGTTCAGAGGGAAGCTGCTGGGAAAATACCAATTTATGTGTCAGCAGGAAAGCTGGAAAACATAAGTATCTCAAAATAAAAAATGAATGACTTGACAGAAATGTGTATTTTTAGGAAAACAGTCATTCATATCCTCCGCAGATTTAAAATTAATGATGAGATTTTAATTTTATCAGAATTAAAACACTACAGCTTCACAAAAAGAAATCTCATTAGTGAAGCTGCATATCTGAAAGTTCAGACTGAAAGGGCAACTGCTAAAAAAACCCATATATTTCATCATATCAGCAAGAAGCCAGAAAAAAAAACCCTCTTAAATTCAGTTTAAAGTTTCTTAGAAGTTGAACTCGAGCACAATATTTTAGTGGTGCTGTTAAAATGTTTTCAAGAAAATTGGTCATTTTTGGTTCTATCAAAGAAATAAAGTGAAGGTGCCAGCTTGCAGTTAGAAAGGGACTTTCTTTACAATAAATCTTTCCCTTCCCTTTTCCCAAATTCCCAGTGAAAGGGGGAGAACCAAAGAGAGGACCTAGCCCAACGAGGGCCTGTAGGCATTCACCATCATCTCTGGTGGTGAAATTAACACAGGGCAAGAATCTCTGACAGGTCTGGGTCTGGAAGAAGCTTAGCAGCAGTGAGTGTGGGCTGAATTGAAAATCTCCCCCCATTTTATTGCCTCCACCATGATTGCTGGGGTTTCTGGAATGTCCAAGTCCTGCCACATCCAGTTGAATCTCGTGGTCTGTTGTAACACCAGATTTAAGTCCCTTCACTGCCGGCTTTGCAGTGAAAGGTTGAAACAAGGCTTCTTGCCTGCAATACAAACACCCAGTTGATTGACTTTCTGGGTATGGGAGCTTCTCCTGGTAATTCCCTTTCCCATCAAAATCTGTAGGCAAGGATGGCCATTTCCATCCAATCCCGTTCCACAAACAGCCTCTCTAGAGCTAAAATTCAGCTCTGTAAGCAACAGCAATTCTCAGATAATAGTGCAACCAGGCTTACAGTTTCCTTTTGTTCCTCCCTGCCTTCCTTTCATCCAACTCTGGTATTTTATCTAGCACTCAGCTTGGAAAGCCTTAGAAAGAGGTCCTTCCTTTGTTGTGTGCTTGCACACCTCACACAGACTGGGAAGACCAGAATCTTTGATACTCCTGAACAACAATTCATTACACACACAAACTCCCACCATCAGAAAAATGAGGATTTGTTGGTATTTGAGTTGCTCTTGGCATCCCCAACCTCCCCATGCAGTCAACAGCTGTGTGCTGATGGGGTTTGGCCCTATAGGCCTGGGAAGAGGTTATCTAGCTTTGGGAAAGTCAGTTAAATCTCAGTATGTTTCAGCTCCCCAAAGATCTTTTAACTGTGCTTTATGAACTGTTTTCCTGTTTGTGGCAGTGGAGGCACCATGTGCCAGCTGCCTCAGAGTCAAGGCACAGTGAGGTTAAACATAGATATACACTAGGAATTAGATGTAATGGTCCTGCTGCTGTAAGACGAGATTTTCCAGCCATTCAAGGCTCAGGGGAATTTGTTAGTGTGTGTGATGTCTGTATGTATTATATATGGTTTTGGGTGAATTGTAAATACATTCATGTACGTATTTTGCATCCCTAATGCTTTATTGATATAATTCATCTCATTGTTTCAGTAACTTCATGTTTCTCTTGTAACTACAGCACATGAGGAAATAATTTTGCCCAGTAAATAAGGTTTCAAACAGAGAATCTTTTATTTTCTTAGTATTATCAGAGGAGGGCAGGATGGTTTGAAAGGAATGCAGCAGCTTGGAAACAGAAGAATACTGCTTTTATTTTTTTGCAGGTGTCAGTGTGCATAGGGGAATAGTTGTTAGCAAGAATTTTTGGAATAAATTAACACCTTCCAGAAATACCTTGGGCCTCAGACCAGCAAAGCAATTAAACATGTGCTCAGGTTGGAACACTGCCTATTTTGCAAGTCACTTATGTGCATAATGTAAAACAGAGGCTTAATTACTCTGCAAGATCATACAAAAGTAGAGCTGGAAAGGACCTCAAGAGATGATCTACACCAGCCCTGACAGCTGTTTTGCTAACAGTCCTCCAATGACTGGGTTTGTACAGCTTCCTCTGGTACCTTGTTCCAACAATCCTTCAAATGAGAAAGTTTTGAGTTTTATTTTTGGGGTTTGGNTTTTTTTCCTTTTCCCCCCAGGCTGCTAGCTCAAAATATCTTTGTGTAAAATAAACAAAACTCTCCTCAACATGGAGAACAACTAAGCTTTTTTCTTCCTGTAACACCCTTCTTGCATGTGTCAGGACTGACAGCATCTCTCTTGTTCCCTCCCGATCCTGTTTCTGTACTGAACAAAGATGGTTTCTCCAGCTTTTGCTTGGATAATGTATTTTTCACATCACATATCATCACCATTACTACCTTCTGAACTCACTGGGGAATTGATCTAATTTCAAACAAGGAGCCAAGCTGATGTCCTACCAGTGTCTTTAGTTTTTCTCTTATTTTTTATTTTTTATACACACAAAGCAAGCAAATTTGCTTGTGTTTCACGTCCAGCCCTCTTACTGATACACCTTGAAAAAAGGATTCATCTTTTTTTCTACATGCACATTGAGCTTCTGGTCCTCTGCATCCCCAAGATCACTTCTTGGTGTGCTGCCACTTCTTTGCTTATTCAGTCTACTTTATTTGGCATTCAGAAATACCTTTGTTGAATGTCAAACTGTATATTTGAACTCCCTCCTCAGTCTGGATCATCCTCTACCTTTACAGCTAGTGCTGTAAGAGCTGAGCTCGCTATAAGTCTCAGCCTCTGATGAATAAGGTGAAGAGAGAAGACTGGGATAAACGTAGGAAGGACTTCCTTAAATGTCATCCTGCTCTGACAGTGAATGATTGACACCTGGTCTTGAAGTGCAGTTTTTGAATCACTGACATGTTCAAATGAATGTGATTTCACCAAGATCATATTTTCCTCTTTTACTTCTCAGAACATCATGTTGGAAAGTGTCATCCTGCCTCTTTTTTAATTACTGGGCTACTTACCAAGTAAATTGGTTTGACATGCCATGTTATTAAAAATACAAAATATTCAAAAACTGCACTGGCTGGTATTTGTCAACATATTGTTCTCTTGGGGTTATAACTTAGTTATTTCACTATTCATTCTATTATCTTTCCATTTATCAAAGTTAGGCAGATTAGTTTTGAATTGCCTCGCTCCTCCTTTTTCCTTTCTATAGAGACAAGTCCTCTCTATGCCATCTTCCAGCCCTCTGGGACATTCCCTTTAAACCTAGAATTCTTGTAGATAATCACTAATAGCTCAGTCTGCTCTGATGAGTTCCTTAATTACACTAGTGTGTTTCATCAGACCTCTTAGACTTGGAAACATTATCTTTCTAAAACTTGTTTGGGTGATTCCTTTTTCTTTTTTATTTTTTTCTTTTGTTTTTTAAATTTTTAAATTTTCTCGTTTTTCTTTTTTTTTCCCTTTTTTCATTTTCCTTTTTTCCTTTTTCCTTTTCCCTTTTCCCTTCTTCCTTTTTTCTTCTTCCCTTTTTCTCTTTCCTTTTTCTTTTTTCTTTTTCTTTTTGTTTTCCTCTTTTTACTTTTTACTTTTCTTTTTCTTTTTCTTTTTCTTTTTCTTTTTCTTTTTCTTTTTCTTTTTCTTTTTCTTTTTCTTTCTTTTTTTTTCTTTTTCTTTCCTTTGGCTTTTATCATCTGCTAAATCAATTTCACAGTTAACTTTTTAACAAGGATTTGAACAGCCTTATTTTTCAGCCATTATTTCGCCTCTTTATTGAATAAGTTATGGGTTTTCCTGTGTTGTCTGCTTGCTTCTGCGTCTGGGAGGCTTTCATACCACTTGCTAGTTGCTGTTTATTTTGTATTTACATGCTTGTGCTATTTCTCTATGTCCATTTATCAGCACAAGTCTGTGCTTCCAATTCTACATTAACTTCCTTGATAACCTTTGCTCCTTGTGGTAATCTTCCACAAGGTGCTAGTGCTGTCCTATTCTCTTCAACTATTCTTGCTCTTCTCCTCTGCAGCTCAAACTTCTCTGTGGCTGTCCAAATGTAGGCTTAAATACTGTCTCCTAGAATTTCTTCCTGTGAGAACTGACATTTCTACAAGTGTCTGTTTCATGGTTTTTACTCTTTTCAAGAATGTAATCATTTTGTGACCATCAACCCCCTTGCCTTACATTTTAAAGCTTGAATTCAATTCCTGCCTGCCCAGTAGCAGCAGGACTAAAGTATGCACTTCTGCCCCAGACAAGCACCCTCCTTACTTGGAAACGGACTTTTTTCTATAGTATTTAAAGAACACAATGAACTATGTCCAGCACTCTTGGATTAATTACTCATCTAAAATTTCCCCATCATCAAGCCCTTACTTGCCTTGAGATTTGCTGTAACCTCTGCCTGGTTCTGTCTCTGTGGGTGCTGCCTTTTACACCGAGGTTGAGCTCGGCGCTGTTGGTTTCATTATGGGATGCAGGAGTCTGTAAATTAAACCTTTCATGGGACAATTATACCTCCAACATCTTGTTGATCAGGTATGGAGCAGGGTATTGCTGATGCTTTAGTTTTTCTTCGTGGCAAAGACTGCAAAGCACTGAGGCATCTGATGATGGCCAGATGCCTGCTGAGCAGCCCATTAGCTTTTTGTTTGTCAAATGTGTGCACTCACTTGCACAGACTTTTCTGTAAAAACATCATGTCTGAAATGTTTGGCAGTCCTGAATTCATCAGGCAGGTACTGTCTTGGTGCTGTCTGGAAACATGAAACCTCTCTACAGATATTAAATAAATCAGAGAATCATTAATAATCTCATCCAGAGCACAAACTGATTATACTACTTCAGTTACATCCTCTGCAGTAGTACTTCTGTCCAGTGCACTTTTTTCCCCTATATGCAGGGAAATGGAGAGACTAAGGTGGAGAGAGGTGTGATCCCCCCTGACCTCTGCACTTCCCACAGATCTGCTCCTGCCTTGTGCGGATGTTGTTGTACCTCTATGTTCTTGCAGGCATGTGGAGTCTCAGGCAGGAGCAAAAGCTTTCTCCAAAGACAGCCAGTGCTCCCGCTGAACGGGATAAAGGCCACTGTGCTCCCACCGTCCTGGCTGACCTAAACCTGGGTCTGACTGCAGTTTTATCCAGTAGCTGTTCTTAAAACATTTCTCTTTTGCATATTTTGCTTGTTTGATCTTCTGAAGTGAATGCTGGCAACTCTGCCTTATCCAGCCAAGGTTTGCTGGCCCCATGCAAATCCTTGGAGTCCTGGATGGCTTTATCACAAGTCTCCCTGCTCCTGTTTAACGAGTGCCATGGTTACAAGCACCATTAGACTGATGATATTCACATGCAGGAAACAATGCAGGGAAAACAGGATTTGCACGGCTCCGGCTGCACTGCCCCAAGAATTGCAGGAAGTGATTGTACTTTATGAAACCGTCTGTGCTCCACTAGATTGTCTATAGCTTTTAAGGTCAAGCCGTAGCACACCGCGTTTGAAATGCCTTTTGTAATAATGAGGACTGTTTATGAGCCGTGGTACAGGCTGTATTGTTTACCCTGGGCTGTGGTTAAAAGGTGCTATAATTCAGCCTGTTTTGCAGGATGGCACGGGGAATCTATCATGGGCCTTTCTGGCATGGGCTTGGGCTGGGTTCAAAGGAGGGATGTCCATCATGTCATCTGAAGTATCCCCCGGCATGTAGAAAGTCACGCACCACGCGCGGCCTCCTGCCGCCATGCAAAGCCAACAAAAGGGCCGGGGGGAAATTGGGAGGGCCTGTCCGGGGTCTGGGACGTTGCTCTGGGCACCTCCCACAGCAGCCCATCTGCCCCCTTGAAGTGGGGAGGAGTGGCATGAGCCACACAGTGGATGTGCTCAACCCATAGAGAGGAACAGAGTAGAGACACAGGGCAATCACTGCCCCTGCCAGCTAAGTAGGAAAGCCCTGGGAGGCAGACATTAATTCAGGATCCATTCTCTCCTAATTCCCTGATCCTTAAATTGCATGGGTGCTGGCCTGTGCTGAGACAGGTCCATGCAACAGGACTGCAAAAAATGTGATCTTGCAAAGTGCCTTAAATTCAGGTTTGATTTTATCAGTATGGAGAGGTCTTTGCAGAGGACTTTGCAAAGCCCTTGGAGGACTTTGCAGTCAAGATGTGATGTGCTCATGAGAGGGAGGGAGGGAGGAAGCATCCAGCAGGTGTTGGAAGAGGGAGATGGGAGACACAGCTGAACTCCTTCAAGGGGTTGGTGTTTTGCTGTTTTGCTGGCAGGAGTCTGGGCTGTGGGTGTGTAAACTTCC
>WEIU01000686.1:171240-206230 GCA_013389925.1 Aegithalos caudatus | reverse complement strand
GGCGGAGGGGGGGGGATGAAACCAGGCCCTGCAGGAGCTGAGGAAAAGCCCTAGCATGCTCTTGCTCTGGTTCACCCCCTCCTTCCCCATGACTGTGGTCATGAGAAAGAATTTACCCCTTGCCCAAGATATGCTTGGGCTCTAGAGTAGGTAAATTGCTTGAAATGCTTAGTGTCCTAAACTAAGCAGTCTGCTCTTGGTCCAGTTGAGTTTGCTGTTTCTGCCTCACAGGGGAAGATCTCCTGGCCTCAGAACAAGGGAAATACTTTGCTTGGGTAGGTAAAATCTACTCTCTCTCCAAGCAGTGAGGAGCCAGCCAGGCATCCTGAAGTACAGTGTTGTTCTCAAACAAATAAAACTCAAGAAGTAAAGTTAAGGGAAAATACAATTAACATTTGAAGAAGATGCTGAGGGATAAAATGCTAGTCTTTGATAGATGTCTTTCACATCCCCTCTCACTGCTCATATGAGCACTTTCACTCATTTTCTCCACCTGTTGAATCTCGACATGAATCAACACTGTCAGAGCAGAAACTTGGTTGGGACAGAATGCTTGCACAGGAGTGTGTTTGCAGGGATCTAGCTAGGCCTCACTCTCATCATTACAAGATCACTAATAGCTCCTGTTATCAAGAAAAATGTAGGCAGAGGAGTGCACCTGTCCTAGGCACCAGCACTTCATGCACCAGTCTGGCAAAATCCTTTGGTGCAGGCAGTAGTCCCTCAGGAGAGAAAGATCTTGGCATCTATTGCACTCTTTGCATATGTCCTTACATCCACCGTCTCAAAGACCTTCTGTATGACTCTTCATGTCCAGAAAATTTTATCTGATTCTTTCACTTCCATCTTTATCCCAATTCTATTATTTTTTTTTGGCATTGACACTTTTAAGGAGCCTCACCAGCAGTGAGGAGAGGGTGCTACAGATCTGGACACCAGTGGATTATAAACCCCAAGTGCTGGGAGATATGTGCTTCCAAGAGATCTAAGGAATGAATACCCCAAAGTTGGGAAGGGGATTAGAGAGAGGTGGCACACATTAAGAAAAACTGGAAACCAAAAGTTCTTCAAAGTATTACTCACTTTAAAAAAATCTTGGCATACATACACCTAGTGTGTGCAAGCATAGGCATCTGAGCTTATTTTTATTTTTTAACAGCTTGTTGTGGTTAAAGTGTTAGATGCAGTTTGGACAAAGCACACCATGCCCTCCAGGCTATGTAAAGCAGAAAATGAAGAGGTGGACAGAGCAGATCTTTAAAAAGAAAAAAATTGACTTTTCTGGGTTCGCTCACATGTGTAAGTTTAGTCATGAGAGAGCTGTGCTGTATGAAGGACAAATGCTCAGTTCCTTGGTAGAGCCCCATTTCTGCTTAGCCACTGGCCATCTCTTGGCAGGCATTGAAGAGTTTTGACACCCCAGCATTGTTCATTACAACAGCTTTCGGGTTTATCAGATATGATCACTTGCTCCGTTTCCTATTGGTTTTCTTCCTGGAAAACTGGAAGCGCGTACCCAGGAAGATGATGACTGCATTCCTAGAATGAATATACAAAACTTCTGAGGTTGAGAAGTGTTTCTGAGCATGCTGTACGTGTGAGTAACTAGGAGAGTGACTTCCAGAAAGCAGCAGAACAACTGTCTTTATTCAAAACTTGGGTCTCAGACATTCATATTTTTCACTTGACTGCTTTTGTGTGTATTTTAGGTCACACAGGCACATAAGACACACACATGCTAAAATATGGCACACTCCCACCCTAAGAGCAGTCTGCAGCCAGTGTTTCATGGCTTCATCCTGTGCAGGAGTTTGCAAACTTGCACCTATGGTAGGCGCACCAGTGTCGTTATAATAAATCTAAAGTGTCAAATTCAAGGATATAGCAGCAGATGCAGACTAGGAGCAAACAATCATGATGAGCATCATGATTGCCTGTCTGGTTGTCTGTTCATACAAAGTCTGAGCTTTTGCTCTCATCCCTTTTGTCCAGTCCAAAAGGTGAGAAAATTGCAGGCCACCCTTTTCACCACCCTTCCACATCACCCTCCCAGGCATTCAGTGCAGGGACATCTGAAGCTGTAGCTGATGAGTAGATCCTGCTGGCTGATCTGTAGTTCCTACCAAACACCAGACCATGGCTCTCTGGAGAACATAAAGTTAAAAAAAAAAAAAAAAAAAAAAAACAATCTCAGAGCAACCTGACATAAATTACACAGGAAACTTTTGACTAATTTGGCTCCCTGCTTATAAAAACAGCTTTTAAGAACTTTGCTTTACTGGCAATCAAGACTAATACCAAGGTCAGCAGATCATAACCCTTTATCAAATGGTAAATATTTGCCTACATAACCTGAGCACAACTTGTGTGACTGAGGAAGGAAGTTAACTTCTACCAAAAGTAGAAGTTTGTTTGTTTGTTTGTTTGTTTGTAACAAGTGGCTAACACTGGTACCAAAGACTGTGCTGACACACTAACTACAAGGCTCAGTTTTCCAGTGAAATGCACTTTGTTTATGTCACAGACAGACCTAGTTGCCTCTGAAAATCGGCCTGTGCTAACGAGATACCTAACTCAAGAGTTTCATTCTTTCAAAGCTCTGGTTTTCTTTTCTTACAGTATTTAGAGTAATTCAAGCAATTTTAATTTAAAAATGCAAAATTCAGAGTAGTATGTTTACAGTTTCAATCTCTTGCCAAATATTTCTTTACTACTGTTTTTAATTTTTATTACCATTTCTTATTGTTAATTGTTTGATTTCAATCAACACTTAAACCTCTAGGGTGTTATGCAATCTCATTCCTTGCCAACCCTGACATTTCACAAATCTTCAGTGCTGTTATTTTAAATATTACAAGGAAATTTTAGATACTTTTTAACTTAGGTTCTGACTTTCCAGGCTTTTGGGTGCATTCATGTGGCACTTCCAGGCTTTTCCCTGTGTCTGTGCAGGCATCCTTTCTCTGAAGGGAAACTAAATAGCACACAGTCCCCAGAGCCCAGAATCTGGGCTTTTAATTAGGCCATGAACTATTTCTCAACTCACAGTTAAAGCTGGCAACATTATAGACAATCCAGAAGAAATCAGACCGAGGTACAATTGAAAGAACATCCTGTGGAGTTGAGATGTATTTGCACTTAAACTGCTCTGCAATGTGCTCAGGTCCCCAGAACAGTGCTTAAAATAAATAAATAGCCAGAAGGATGGTATTTTTAAGACCCAGCAGGAGTGAAAGTGCTTTTCTCTGTCTTTTATGTGAAAAGTTTGCACAGCAGACAAAAAAAAGAAAAACCCACCAAAAAAACCAAAACCAAACCAAACCAAACCAAAAAATATATATATATAAAAAAAATCAAGTAAACAAATGGCTGCTAAAACAGACATTTACCTAAGATTTCTCCAACATGAAAGTCTGTGTGTGTTTAGTCAAAGTATGTGGACAGCTTTAAATAAATGTGAAAGGTTGAAATCCTCTACTGCAACTATGTATCCCTCTGGCTTAAGGAGAAAATCCCTAAAGTATGTTTGTTGATGGACTAGTAACAATTGCAGAGTTTGTACTGTTATTTGCCACCACTACCCTCTCTCCTTTTCTTTTCTTCCTCCTTTTTCTATTGATGGTATTAAAAGCCTTTACCATATTTATTTGATTTGCTCATTGATTCACCTCAACTCTTGTTTAATCTCAAACGAGGGTAAATGAAGGGTTTCTTTTTCATTATGATGACATGGGGTGGTTTTCGGTTTTTTGTTGTTTTCAGGGGNTTTTTTTTTGCAGGTACTGTTTGTTTGGAGATTTGGGGGCCTGGGGAAAAGGGGCATTTGAAGCCTGTCTCTAGGACTCCTCATTAAAGGATAGCAGTTTCTTATCACTTCTCATCACACAGCTGTGGCCTCTTAATTCCTGTTGTTTCTCAATATGCATTCTTTAGCATTTCCATTTTGACAGTGATATAATTTGTGGCATGCCCTCCCCCCTTTCCCTTTCTGTTTTCATCTTATCTGATTTGTTGTTGCAATATTTTTTTTTGGCTTGAGCTTTTTCTCTGAACTTGTGGGGAGCTATTTTTAAGTTTTACAAAGTTTTAAAACGGAAGAGAAATAAAAATGAGGTCTGGGTGGAAGAATAAGCAGCAGATTTGGGGAATGCTGGCAGGCAAGAACAGTATGGACTCTGGCTGCTTTTCAAGGAGTACGGGCCTGGTCTTAAATGCCCACTTTTAAGACCAAAATGCAGCGCAAATAGTAGAGCAGTTCCAACACTTCTGAAAACTGGAGGTGATAAAGTTAACTGACACATGAAGTGTATGAAGCAGAGGCTCAGAGGGCAGACAGCAGTAAGCAACTCCAGAACAGCAGGGTCCAGGCTTCCTTGGAGGGCAAAGCCTCATTGAAAAAGGGTTGGCAAACCACAACAGAGAAGAGGAGACACAGGAGGAATGAGCTCCCACCTGACACAAAATACAACATTTCCTCCATATGTGGCTATACCAGAACTAGGTGCGGGAGCAGCATGCTCATTTAAGTGGAAAGGAAGACTAAAGAGGTGGTAGTCATGGCTAACACACATTGGTACACATGGATTAGGGTGTCTTTAGGATGCTCCTTGGTCTCCTTCACCTGAATGAAAAATTGCTGTTATGATTTGCACACAAGGCTGAGAGATGGGCATTGGAGGTCCCAGATTCGTGCTCAAACACAGAATCAATGTCCAGTGTCAAGTGTCTGGGATAGTCATGGTAGCTGTTCAGTTAGGGGAAGGAAGCCACAGGAAGGACAATAGTGCTACAGAACCTTTCAGAGCAAGGGAAGAGGGCAATTTTCCTCCCTCTAGGACTGGAAATTTTCCTCCCTCCAGTACTCTGGGACTTGTTCACCCCTGGAGCTGGGTTCACATGCAGTTTCTCACCAGCAGCACATGGACCTTTTGGAGAGTTCTGCAACATCCCTGGAAGGTTATTTCCCCTTTTTCAGTAACTGGCCATGGATTTAGGAACAGCCTCACCTTACCTATTTCTCAGTGTGTGTTCTCCCTCCACAGTTATATATATGACTGAGTATGAACAGTGGGACTAAGAAAATAAGAGCGTGAGGGATCACTAGGAATATAATAACTGACAAATTAGTTACTATTCTTAAATTAGTGAATCTAAAAAAATAACGAAAGTAATCTTCCCCTCCCAAAACTACCTGGTGTTCCTGCAAGCCAGCACAAAAACAATCTGCAGTAGAGCCAATAAAGCCACTAAAGAAAGCACCCAGAGAACATTTCAGACAAAATAAGGAAGAGTTTTCAATGGCCAAGACATTACAGCACCATCCGAAATTCCCTAATGTGCCTGTCCTTAGAAGGTCAGCGTGAAGAATTAACTGCACAACAGAAACAAACAGGCACACAGAGAAAGGGAGTGACTATGTGCTTTTGCATTGTGTACCCACAGCGTGCCCGTTTTCCTTGGCTTTGCTGATGTTTTCCTCCCTTCTAGGCATTGCTACTCATGCATGGGGCAGAAGTAGAGCATTTGTCCTCTTCATGGTCTAGACTTGCTTGTCTTGCTGCAGTATAGAGCCCTGATTTTTGGTGGGATGTCTTCCCTCCTTCCTGAAGTTTACTGACAGAATTCTTTCTTTTTAACATCCCGGTGTGACTCAGCCATCTCTGTGATAGGATCAATAAAAACAGAGAGGATCCTGATACCCTGGGGGCCAGCCTGTGCATGTTGATGCTCAGGTTAGTTTTGCTGACACCTTTGAAGGGTTACAAGGCAAGCTGAAGACAAAGCTGATGATTATTCTTACTCTGGGCCTTTGGTCTTGCTTTGGCATATTTGCCCATGTCACTCATTGAAGTGCCCTGCTGCTAGAGCTTGGGTTTGTACTGTGCAAACAGAAAGCGGCTGTAGTTGGGTGACACAGAGATGGCATTGCAGGGACAAAGAGGAAATTGTAACCCATAGATAGAGAAACCTAAGAGTGGCAACTTAAATGTATTTACAGGTACCCAGGCTAAAACACAATATGCCTTTGTTTTGTTGCAGGGGGTTTTGTAAGAATTTTCCATCTGAAAACTGCAATACCTCAGAGTCAAGGGATTAGGTCCTTCCTTCCAATTTCCTTGACTGTAAAAACCAGATAAAATTATTAGACTGTTTTCTTTGCTGCCCTTATTACTCTAGACTGATCTCTAAACCTGATATGTCATAGAATTGTATAATGTTACCATGGAAAAGGACCCTAGGAGATCTTCTACAGCATCCTTCTGAAATGGGTATTTTTTTACACATTTTACAGAGTCTCTGGGTCTGTTTTTAGTACACTTCAGTGGTTTTTTATTCAGTAAACAGTGCTGAGGTTGCTCCTCACAGACTGTATTTCCCAGCCTTTTGTTGTTCTTGCTCAGTTCTGCTCCAGACCACCTCACCTCTATCCTCCCTGGAGTACAACTTCCAGGACCAGACCTGAGGCTGAGGCCTCAACAACAATTGGTGGGGGTTAGGTTTCAGGAGATTAATATGAGGGACATGGGAAGCTGGATCCGAGGGATCCCTTGGGATGCTGTTACTGCCCCTTCCCCCCCCTTGGTACTGATGCTTTGGAGAAAAGTCCTCCAGGCTAAACAGGCAGAGACATAGGCATCAGGATGATTGTCTGGAAGACTATGGCAAATCACTAGTACTCATAAAATGCCAGCTAACCTCATAAGAATCCAGTTGGTTTGGGGGTTTTATGCTTGAGCTTCTGTTAGAGAAGTCTGGGTTTTGTTCACATCCACCTGGGCCTGACAACACAGGTCTCCTCCAAGCAGATCTCGCACCTCAGCCGTGCCAAGACTTGCAGAACAAGCACTTCCCTGTTTCATTTTACAAGCTGAAAGACTGTTTTCAGGTGTCCTCTTTTTCATACATTTTCTGTCTTTTCCCCTCCTATTTCTCAATCCATTTTTTGTCAAGACACATGAGCATAGAGAGATTCCTCTCTCCAAAATATACCCTTTTGACAAAAAAGGACACAGCAGTGTAGAGTGTACTGAAATACATTGCCCCAGACATAGGTTTAACATCTGTCTCTACAAGATGCTGGTTTCCCCATGTACCATCCAATGTTCAGTCAAGTCATGCAAGGATCAGCTTTCCTATGAATGTTTTAGAAAGCTGAAATCCAGGAGAAAGACTGTTGCTGCCAAGTATGTTTAAAAAGAGATGTTTATATCCTTGAGGGACAAAGCTGAGGCCACATAGTTTTGGATGATTAAATGTCCTTGTTATCTTCTTGGCTTCAGGAAAGCCTGTTCCCAGGCACTCCGTTTTGAGTGGTGTTTCAGGGTGGTGTGGACTTCTTAGGACTTAAAGTCAAGGTCAGTGCCAGGAGGCTGGACCAACAGCGAGTCCTGGATTGACTAGGCCAGGCTGGCTTGGGGCCTGGCAGAGATCACTGCAGCATTCCAGGAAGGGGGCATCCTAGTGGCAGCCACAACCCATGTCCCCACAGTGCTAAATACCAAACCAGGAGGCACCAGGGTACCTGCATGACCTGCCAGCCACACTGTGATGTGCAACTCCATGTTCATAGGGATAGGGCTGTGGGGGGAGCTTGCCTGGCATTGATGAAAAGTGTGGAAGTGTTTTTTCTAGACATTAAGGGAAGCAAATCTCATAAATGTGAGAAACAAGCACCTGCAATATTCTTCTAGGTTTTGGCTGGGGGATCTGAGCTGGTTCACTTCTAAAGTGTCCCAAACAACAGTGGTATTTTGTTAACTAATTGTTCAGTAGTGACTTCACTTTTTCTGTTGCATCAATATGTATATACTGAATTATAAATAGATTATTTATCTCTTTTTTAATATTTATTTAGTTTGTTTATTTTATGTGCTTCAATTTATTTTTACAGCAGAGTGCATTTGCAGTTGAAGCTAGGAAGACGTCCAGTTTTTCTTGTTATGCACAAACTTGGAAACCTAATCTTTGACCTGAACTTTTTCTTTTCACCAGAAGAACATTGCTTACTGTTATTATTCACAGTTTTATATTTTCTTATATACTGGTTCCCAGCTGTGGACCAGGGGATTTTTTTTTCCCAGGAATTCTTGCTTTTCTGGGCACAGTCTGGCACTAAGCTGAGGTGCTGGTGCCCTCTACTGAGAGATGCTGCATGTCAAGAAAAAAGTGTGTGTTTCAGCAGTTTGTTGCTGCTGTGACCACCATCCTCTCGAGCTTGCACTTGGTCTTTTTACATTTTTATCAAGTTTGGAGAATTAAGAAGGAGGGGGTTGCACCTCTGACTCCCCCGGGACCACTGTCAGTGAAGCAGAGCTAACAATTCACAATGTGTTGTTTAGGACCATAGTTGGGTATATATTATATATTCTAAACTCAAATTACCTAAGTGAAAGTTGATTGCATTGCTTTACTGGTAGTGCTAACTTCCATTAGTAGTGTCACTGCATGCTATAAGCTCACCTATTGCCCAGCAGATGCTCTTTGCCTGCCTTGTCCTCTTTCCCTGCCTTCTCTCCCTGTGTGTGCCAACTTCAGCCTGTCTGGGCTTCGTCTTGCAGCAGCATCGGCCCAGCCAGGCCCCTTTTCTTAGAGATCTCACCAAAACAAGTACACTGATGTCTGGATATGTACAGCCAGACAGGCTTTGAGCCTTCAGGCTATCCATCATGGTGTAGAGAGTAGCAGGAAGGAGAACTGTGATACTTGGTATTTACAACTGCATCAGCAATGGTTAATGGTCAACCAAGTCATGGTGTAACATTTTTCCACTTGTTAGAAAAACGTCACCTTTATGACCAGTACACCACAATTTTAAGCCTCTATGGGAAATCTACCTGCTAAGAGATGCATGTCTGCTGTGTTTTCTTGAAGGACTGGGTTGTTTTCTGAGAGTTCTTCCTGGAGAGCTTAAGGCACTTATATTTGCAATCATTTGAATTAATGGCATACACAGTGAGCATTTAGGCAGGAAAAATTTGACCAGTTTGTTTCTAGTTGAGGTTGTTGTGATGCCTTAAGTTTTAGCTTTCATATTTTTCAGATTCAGGTGTGATTCTACACCCTTAGGCAGAACAGAATCTGAAAAACATGAAAGTTAAAACTTAAAGCATCAGTTGTGGCCAGGGTCTGTCAAGACTCAGGAATTTGGTCCTCATGCTGCATCATGCAGGGTAAAGTACAAAATATACCCAAGGGCTCCACTGTCCTGCCAACCACAGGAAAGGAAACACTTGCAGGAGTAGGTTAGAGAAGCAGTTTGCTGCAGTTCTGGATGAAGACTGGTGCATGGCACAGTGAGGCTCCCCAGAGAACTCCTGGTCCATGTGAGTGGGACATTGCACAAGGCACAGTAGCTGTTTAACCTCAGATTGGCTGAGATGCTACCAGATAGGGCTAAGATTAGATATCTTGTGTATCATCTGGACAAGTCATGTTTACAAGTCACTCTGAGACCACTGAAGCTGGTCTCACAGCTTCCAGGCCCTAGGATGTGAGGTTTGTGAGAAAAATCAACAGAGAAATGAGGACCATGTAATCCATGGCACAGCTGCCTCCTAGTGACGGTTTCCATTGCACATAGAAAGGGGTATTAACAAGGCAGAGAGAGATTTGCTCTTGAGTTTCTTGATTTTTAATCATCACTTTCCATTGTCTAAAGACTTTAGTCTCAATTTTGTGACAAAATATAACTTTAATTCTTAGACACACTGAAAAAATTCCTGGGATGACAAAAGTAACAAACATAATACCAATCTGCCTTCTGAATAATTTTTGACCGATTTTTCTGAGGTATTGAGAATAATACACAGTTCCAGCTATTCCAGATTATTATACTGTCTCTGTACTGTAATTATTGCAATGTCAGGATTTTTTTTTTTTCTATGCTGAGCCTGGCTGATGGTCACGTTTACTTACTCACAGAGGCTGTTTGGTTTTGACAGGGATTTCAACCTAGAGCAAACCTAAATCAATGGGAGACTGCTTATGCAGTGACTGTTCAAGTGACATCCATTAAAAACAGCTGACAAAGTAAATGTACATAATGCATTTAAACTAGCATGTTTTCTACCATGCGTTCAGGTTAACTGCGTGGTTGGGTTAAAAACTGCCTCTTCTGAATATGGATCTCCTCAGCAAATCCAGTCATGATCCTCCTTGTCAAAACACAAGCAAGCAGAGTCTGCAAGTGGAGGAGGAAAATTTTGGCAGAGCTTGGGAAAATTTCAAATCCAACACTAAACTGGCAAAGTCTTCAAGTTCAAGAATTACAAAAGCACCTTCATACAGGAGATGCAATATTTTCCAAAAGGCAAGGTAGCTAGATCTACCTATCTAGTTTCTTTCATAGCGAAAAGGTAGGATTTTAAAGTTCTGTTAATTTAAGGAAAACTGCAGTACACATATGACTCAATTCCTTTCAGCTATAGGCATGCCTGTTTGTGCAAAGCAATGAAAGCTTTTTAGATATTTGAGAAAAGCAAGCCTATAAATAGTAACACAGTTTTGCTACAGTTGGGCAGAAACTCCAGCCCTTCATCTCCACATTTCATGCTTTGGGGCACTTGTCATCCAAGTCTGACGTTTGCATCATTAAAAATGTTTAGAGTCCACCTACACAAAATTGCAAAACATGCAATTTTCAGCAGACATTACTTAAGTCACATCATCTCTCTCCCTGTTCCCCTGCCTCCCCCCTTCTCCCTTTTTCTGCTGTTAAATCCTATAGATTTTCACAGAAACTTCTTTTTATAGACTCTCTTTATTAGAGCACTATCCCTGCTAAGCGCTTCTATGAAATTCTCTATTAGACTGTAACCACCTACAGTCCCTGTGGTATCCTGTTAGATTTTCAAAGTTGATTTTATACAAGTTTCTCACTGAGTACATTTTAAATGTCAAATTATAACTTTAAGCCTGTGATAGTATAAATAGTAATTTCATCCCCTTCCTTCCAGCATTTGGAGGAAACTTTTCCTTCCTTCTGCACACACAACCTCCACAAGCTGTCTGATGTTTCCTGTCATAGTTCACAGAGAAATTTGTCTTTTGAGAGATGCAAACCATTTTAAAAAATCAGCAATAAAAGGATATTTTAGAAAGTTACTATTACATAAGGGAAGCTGAAATATTATGTAAGAGAAAGAGTGTTGTGGAAAGGAAGACGTGCAAAGTGTTCTGCAAACTTAACTCCTCGAAGGCCTGACAGATGATTATATCCTTGAGCTTGTCCATTTTTTATAAGAGTACAAAGTTGATTAAAAGTGTCATCTCTGCCTGCCTTTGTTTCCTCAGACCCTGGTGAGACACAGTGATGCTTCCCCTGCAGTCATGACTTGTATTATGGCTGAAAGGTGTTATAGCTCTGTGGTGCTGTGGTGGTGAGGTAATTTTAGCAGACAACGTTAGGCACCTCCATATTTTTAAACAAGCCAGATTGATACTGACTTCTATTCCTCTCTGTTCTTACAGTCTTTTCAAGTTTGTGTTAGGGTGGTAACTCAGAGAAACACTTTTGCAATCTGAAAGCAGTATCTAGAGCTTTTTCACCAGGAGTCATCCAGCTGCTCTACCTACCTCTGCAGCTGGATGTTCCTCTTGGTCAAAACCAGCTGAAGCAGGACTCCTGGAGAATCATTCTCTTCCTGAGACAGCCTTCCTATCTATCTCCCTGGGAGTAAGTAAAAGCACTGTGCTGAAATTGCCTATCTTATTAATTGCTGAAGTCTGACCCCGATTTTGCCTGTTTGTTGTTTGTGATGTGCATACTTCATATGCAGTGTTATATGCTGGATTTACAGATCATATGTACAGAAAATGCAGTGTCAAAGAAGACTCCCAGTTCTGTCTTTCTAAAGACTCAGGTTAGAAAATCCTCCACAGTGTGAACCACGGAAGAACAGAACTATCTGGTTCTGTTCTTGAATGAATTCTTCCTCAGTGTATTAAGAGAAACATTAAGGTTCAATGCGTTGATGTGACCACAGAAGTATTCTTGTTACTACATTCAAACACTGGGTTTATACTGCCCTCTTCTGTAGTACACTGAAAGTGAAAACAGAATTAAGGGCAGGAATGGCTCTACGAAACTAAATCTTATTTAGAACCAAGGTTCCTTCTATGGCAATTTTCCCCTCCAGGTCAGCTTTTCCTTCTGATTTCTATTTGTGAAAATATTGTCCTTAGACAGAACGTAACATTCCATGCTCCTTTTTTCCTTTTAAGTTGGCCTTTGCTAATAGCTCTTCTGCAGAGTAGGTGTTACTTCTTAAAATACCACAATTACGTAAAGCCTGATTGATATGAGCTAAGGTGGGCAGAAAAAAAGTTATCAAAACCTGACTGTTTGAAAGAGAAGAATGTATTTTTGTTTAAAGCAGTGGGAGGGCATAATTACCTGAACTGAGGGTAGGAAAGATATGAGCTCATGTTGCTGACATGAAGGTCTATAGAGAGCAGACTTCCCTCTTTGTGCTCTCTCCTTCACCCAGAGGCATCCACTCCACAGCACGAGGGCTTTCTGAAATCCCACTGCAGCCATAATATAACACCACACTGTTTATCCAGAGACCATGAGTGGTCAGGATCATTACACCACACATATGAAGGTCCCTGGGTGTGTTGGCTTTGAAGGAGGGTACCACGCTTACCCACGAGGGGCGCAGCAATCACTGTGGGGCTGCTCTGTACCTGCTGTGCTTCCCTCACACAGCCCCAAACTGGCCTGGAAGGGGGTTTGCCTCTCTGATCCTTGTACAGAGAGGCAAATGGGGTGAGGACTTCATGGATGTCTCACAGCTCTGAAGTTGCTGGAGGGTAGGGTAAAACAAAATAAAAAAGCTATAGTGAAGCCTCAACACCTAGAATTTGTTTCATGTTCAAGGTGTGGTTCCTATCGAAGGTTTTAAATAAAGACAGGTGCAAATTTCCAGCTTTTCCCTTTTAGGGGATTTTGCTTGGATTTACCACTAAGTTTAAAGGGCAGCTCTGAAAGCCCTTCCTTTAAATCCCCGAGCCAGCTATTTGCAACTTTTCATTCTTACGAAACCCTGGGAATCCTCTTTTTGCAGTGTCTCTACCAAGCTGTCATGCCTTCAGCACCTGTACAGAGGTGGTTTTGACCACAGAGAGTTATGTTTTAGTCCTGTGATTAAGTATTTCCATGCAAGTTCATTAAATTCAATCCATCAAGAAGCTGTTTTGCTCACTCAGTAAATTCTAACAGAGCCAGAAGGACTTGCACATTGCAGCATATTGCAGCTCTGAGAAATATTGGAGATGGTCTTCAGAGAAAGAAATCCAATAAAAGGGCCTCTTTGCTGAACAAGTTATTTTAAGACACGTTTTCACATCTTAATGACCCTCCAATTACCAGCTTCCTGACCAATAACGAAAACTGCAGAAGCAATCCAATTTGCAGTTGCACTACTTTTTTTTGTAATTTTGCTTTATAACCAATATTCTCACAAAGAAATAACAAAGCAGTGATACTACAGCACAGCTGTCATTGCTGTTGATCTATACATGTGTACACATATGTCAATCTTTTAAAATCCTTTGTCAACCACTTAGTTGGAGGAACAGTATCTTCAAGCATTACTTTAGTCTCTGATATTCCAGTGTCTTTACTGTTACCAACATTTGTTCTGCTGTTTTATTCCTGAGTTGAAAATACATGTAGTAATTAGTCAATTTGCCAACGAAGTTTTCTGCTAGAGTGTTCACAGGTCTTTTGCTTCTCTCTTTTCTCCTGCACTGAGGACCTTTCCAAAGTATTATGGAAATCTGGAAAATTCTATTCAGGATCTGTTATACATATTCTTTGGACCTGCTTAGCTCTGCTTTTAATGAATTAATTTTTTTTTAAAGTCAGTATTAGCAACAGGTTTTTCACAGGGATTCCCTTTCAAATTGCTCATACACTGTCATCATATTTTTCAAGTTAAATTCAGGTTTCTGTAATGCCATTCTCATTGCATTTCCTAGAGAATGTAAATTCTCTTTTGGTCTACTTGGAAGCCAACAAAAATTCATTTGAAGACTAAAAGTGAGTTCAAGAAGCAAAGTTCAGCTATCAGTACCAACTTTGTCAAAGTCCAAGTGTGGTGCACTTGGAGGCTCATTCCAGTAGCTTTGGTGGCAGAGATGATCATATGGCACTTGGAAACTACAAGGCAGCTGCAACCAGCCAGTCAGGATTTCACCCATGTTGAGGTGACAGGGAAGAGTGTTTGGCTCTCGTGGTCTGTGGCTACCTTTTCTCAACCAGCCTATCTGCTCAGAGAGCTTGAGCCCTGCAGGCAATAGGGCTGAAGGGGTGGTGAGGACCTGCTGGTTAAATTCAGAGGAAGAATGGGGTCTCTCTTATGCCAAGGAGTCAAGCTGCATCCCTCTCTCTGCAGGGCCAAGCCCCCGACCAGCTCAGTGCTCCAGCAAATTCAAGGTATAAACAAGTTTTCACTGTTATTGACCAAAGCACAGTATTTTTCTCCACTGGGAGCCCAAGGTTCACTGAGAGCTCCCGCTCTGTTTGCAGTGAAAGAAGGGCTTTCACAATAGAAAGGCTCAATAGAAGCAGTTGCTATGTGGGAGGATATTGAAAACAGTGATTGGCACCATACTTTCTTTCTTCTGTCTCCTCTATTGTTTGAACCTCAAGAATTGCAGGGACATGGCTGCTCTTGTGACGAAGTCTATTACCCTCTTCTCTTTCTCTTATTTCCCCCTCTTCAGTCATTAAGGTTTGAAGAAGAACTTGAAGTAATCGCACTCATGGCAGAGGGGTTGTGTTTCCAGCCCTTTTCACTGTCACAAGTGTACACCCACGTCTTGTGCGCATAAAACCGGCAGCTGCATCTAGCACATCCCACACCAAGGGCCGTGTGGCAGCTCCTCCTTGGCACAGGACAGAGAAAGGTGAGCTGTTCCTGTTCTGGGGGTGCATGGCTCACTGCATGTGCCCTGTGGCTCCCTGGGCATTAGACAGAGCCCTTGCAACATCTCCTGCAATGCCAGCACCAGCAACTGTGGACCAATTCCAGCTGATCACACAGATGTACTCCAACCCTGTCCATGAAACACCGTCTAAGGGGTTTTGCTGGCACAAAGGGGAAGCAATCTGTGCCTGTTATTTGACTGGCACAGGACAAGTGCCTCATTTATTTTCTAGAGAGGACAGGCCCATAACCCCTCTGTCATGCCACAGTCAAATGTTATCTGACCTAAAACCTCAGAAGTCCTTGCCTGGGGTTTAGGGTAAAGCCATGGGTATTGCTCTTAGAGGCTTCCCAGGCTAGGATATGCTCCTGTTTGATTTCATCATTGTGAGAGCAGAATTAGGGCCCTTATTACAACCAATACCTTTTGCTGGCACTTGCTGAAAGATTTGTCTAAAACTTGGCAGTAGTTAAACCCAGTTACAGCGATAGCAAGACAAATTATGGTTGCAAAACTGAGAGTCATACAATTTCTCTTTACCAAAGGTAGACCTGGGAATTTGTGATCAACATCATGTCGAGAATCACATTTTCTCGTGCCCTTGCAAGGGAAACAATTGCTAATGGATCTTGTGCTTCAGCAGCATGTCTCTCCCTGCTGTTTCCCAAGTGTGTAGGTAGAGCAGCAAGCATGTGGAAACCTTCTGTAAATTGAAAGAGAGCATCTCAGAAAGATGAGAGCCAGAAAGTTATGAGAAAAGCACTATTAGCCTCTGACTTCCAAAACCTTGAAGAAAAAAATTGGACAATAAAAGCTATGGTAATCAAGGAGGCTGAAGGCACTATTTTCCTAAGCAAGGGAATTGCACTTTTTAGGGATAAACCTCTCTATGCATTTCTGCATGTCTGAATGTGTTTGCTGAGGAGAGAAGGACTTTGAAACATGTTCTGGGATTATGTGTTGTTCTTTATTATAATTACTGGGGCTACGGCAGTGCCTAGCAATTCTAACAAAGTATCAGGGTCTTATTGCAGAAGTCATTGTGTGAAGGAAGAATAAAAAAAAGCAAGTGGCTGTCTTAGGCATTTCAGGCAGGAAAGAGTATGAAATGAGCACCCAAATGAGATTGGCAGTGTGTCAGCAAGTTTTAAAATATGAGTCCTGTGAGAAATAAAATATGTGAAAACCAAAGGTTGCCTTTCATATATTTAACTAATAAGAGGAGTCATGAGGAGATCCTAAGCAAGGAAAAAGAAATGAGGAAACATTAGACCAGAAGCAAGGGAAATGTCTGAGGCTATTTTAAAAATCCTTGAAGACACCTTTCAGAAGAAATAAGGCAAATTTTACTGGGGGGGGGAAGAAAATCCTAGTATCAAGCACTGAAAATATTATTTTCACCATTTCCACCTCCAATCCTCATGTTCTTACATTTCTAGCAATCTGGACATGGTGTATCTATGCCATTTTCCTTCTACTTAATATCTAATTGTCACTGTACTATTGATCTCCTGCCCCACTGTGAGTTGTTTCTAAGCACAGCATACAAATCATGTAGGGGATTTTGCAATCTCTGTTTAGTAGTTTGGCTTCAGGATATTTCTTAAAATTTTTTGTGGTTTTTTTTTTGTTTTTTTTTTTTTTTTTTTTTTTTTTTTTTTTTTTTTTCCTTCGTGCTCTCAGTGGTTCACCATCATCCCCCCTTCTGATTTACTTTTCCCATCTTATCAAAGAGAAACCTCTGTGGTGAGCTGAAGCCACATCATTTTTCCCATGGCTCTGCTGTTCCCTTGCTAGAGCACATATTTCTGGAGATCAATAATTTTTATTTTCTGTGGTCATATTTTCAGTCTTGTTGCTTTTCAGTGTAATTCCTTCCCTGATCAGTGCTTTGCTGAAGCCTTTGTCACAAAAGTAATGCCCTGATTAATCAATAAGTAAAAAGACTGACTTGATTCCAGAGATAAGGGGGAAATCCCAAGGGAAATATTCTGCATGCTTCTTTTTATAAGTCTCTAAGGCCCCCAGCCTCATAAAAGTGCACAGGCCTAATTAAAGGACTTTCCAAAGAGCAAGTGTCAGAAGAATGCACTATTGACTTGATCATGAGTAACAGACATAATTCACAGCCCGACATGAAAATCTATCCCTTGCAGACAAGGCTGTGAGGTAGAGGAGGTTGAGTCCTGTGGCTAAACAACTGCACAGGTGAAGCACAACCTTAGCAGAAATCAAGAAAATCAATAATCAGAAAAAGATTATGAAGATTCAGTTGACTGATGTTACATTCCTTTGGACAAAATATGGTACAGAGGAAACTTAGTTCAGACCACAAAAAAAAACAACTGTGGGCCTGACATTTCTGAGCCTGAGAATTGCTAGTTCTTCCCAAGGGAAACCTTTCAATTGTTTTCTTTGTTCCCAAACAATTTTGTATAAACAATATTTTATGTCCCATAACAACCGCTCTCCCAGGTGTTGTTTGCTGTTTCTGTTACTTAACCAAAGGAGAGAGTTGTCAATCCTATGGACCAATGATATGTCTTTTTAGTGCAGCATGTTATAAAAAGGCTGAATGAATTGTAAATAAAGCCTTCTGATTCTCTTCTGCCTGCTGACTGGAGTCAAGCATCCTTATTTTGTTCCCTGCTGCAACAGAATTATTCATGGTTGCCACTTCTCATACAAGAGGAGACTCAAATGTTATTCAACTCCTTTATGACTACTTTCCAAGGCTCATGATTTTTTTAGCCTTATGATTATATCTACCTATAGCCTCCCAGGTTGCAGAGGCCTTCTTCATCCATAGGCTAGTACTAGCCCATTTCCCTCATGCCCTTGGCAGTCTTACTGTATCATAATGCATAGGTGCCACTGTTTAACACAGACATTGCTGTCTGGCTTTCATCCTGGTCAGTCTAGGTTGAGCTCCAGGAAGGAGGGACAGTCCAAGGCCGTACATAGGTGGTGCCCTCAGTTAACGTGGTACCCTGGCTTGTCTGCTTTTAGTCCTTGACAGAGAAGAACACACGAGTATGAAAAGATTTGCAGTCATGAAGGGATCCAACACCTCATAGCTGTTAAAAAGTTCAGTCCTTGCTGAAACTAAGAGACAGGCAAAAGTTTTGCTGAGTGTCTTGTGAAAGTGCCTCTCCTCACCCACCCCCAGATCTGAGACGGAAGAACTCAGACTGAGCTAGGAACACTGCTGTTCTCCAGCACTATAGAAAGATACCTTGAGCTGTTTCAATGTGTCCCAAAATAGAAAAATACACATACACAGCTGACATCTAAACACTTACTGCCTCTGTATGCAGTGCATTCACCATAGCTCAATTCTATACTAAACCATTTTAAAGTGTTCATTATGTAGGAGAGGATAAAGCAGGGAGAGCACAACCTTATTTAAGAGCATAAATGGGTTTCTCTGGCAACCATCACAAGCTGCATTACATAGTAACTAAGTGTAGAAGCATCTATATTTAGGTTCTGGGTCTGCTATTGACCTATCTTTTTCGCTGTAGAAAATTAACACATATCTCTGCATCTAGTTTGGGGAGAATTCACCCATCCACTGGTGGCAAGATAGAGATGATGGCTCTGAAATTTGAAACTGCCTAACTAAACTTATTTTCCTTCCCTTTTTTATGTTTGGGTTTTAGTGCATTTCCAGTTCTTCATGTGTTCTTAGACAGCTCCAGACTTAATGATTTGATTTCTTTTCAGCTGTATCCTCACTGGGCAACAGAAGCCCTCTGCCTGAAGATGCAGGTGGACAAGCAAAGACCATAAAACTGTTTGAGTTGGAAGGAACCTTAAAGATCATCTTGTTCCACCTGCCTGCCATGAGCAGGAAGACTTTCCATCAGATTGGGTTGCTCAGAGCCTCATCCAGCCTGGCCTTGAAGATGCAGTGTACCACACCAGTCTTTGCAAGCTGAGCAGTTTGGAGACTTCCACCATGTGGCCCTTGCAAGGCCCTGTAAGCCTTAGAGGACCTGGAACTGGTTATTCTGTTCATAGCCCATGAGCCCAAGCACACAAAGGACAGCTTCTGATTCCCATTCAATAATGTCTAAAGTTCAGAGCCTGTTTCAATAATGTCTGGAAACACTTCAGCCAAAGAGTGAAAGTCAGATATGTGTTTACTGAACATGCCCAGCACCACTGTAGGTGCTTAAGTTGTGGAGAAAGAGTAACAGTTCAATTTATGATCTTGGTAGCTTGGACTCCACAAACCACAAGGGATCTGTAACCACTGTCTTCAAAATGTCCATGGAATCTGGGAGTGCAAATAGTTGCTAGAGAGTGATAAGGATCACCCTTTCATATCCAGCTTCCAGCAAAATGATTCAGTTTCAGCACCTGAAATAATGCCATCTAAAATCACGGATCCCTTTTCTGAAAGTGTTGATTCTATACATAACACAGAGGCATCAAAAAGAGTAACAACCAAAATAGCTAAAAATAATTCTTAAATATTCTGGAATAAATTAGTTATGAATAAGTGTTCTTTATGGTTTTGTAATTTTTAATTTTTATATCTTCCCTTAATATCACTTGATTTCTGTGGTCATCCTTTCCCCCACCTTACCATAGAGAGATAATTACAGCAGGTGTTTTTAGAAAAGGAACAATGAAACTAATTATTACAAATCACATTGAAAGAAAATGTCATATTTCCAAAAATTAAGAAGTAATTCACGTACACTGCAGGGAATTATCCACAAACAGTAACTAAAGACAATAACAACTCTGTTTATACACATTTGGCAGGTCTATCTCAAATAATAATCATAGCTTGACATCCAGAGATTAGCTCATGGATTCATTATCCTTTGAACGAGTCTAATGTTTTTAAAATTACTAGGTCGAACCTCAGTCTAACATAGGCCTTATGTAAGTCTTCTTTCAACAGTCAGCCTATATGAAGTGCTTTCTATTTCCCCATATTTCTTTCCCATGGGTTCTTTGGCAGATCTCTGGGTGAAATGGCAGCAATTTTACAATCCACAAAATAGGTTTTTGGCATAAGTGGCCACAACAATTTATATATATACTTATTGGTCAAGCCAGTAGGAATGTTTTGTTATGAACTGAAATGGTTAAGTCCTAACTTAGTCCACACCTCCTTCTAATTATCAAATGTATAGGGAAATTGATGAGAGGTCAACTGAATGAGGAGACAAGAAGCTGAGTGGAAAACCTGAACCTTCAGGCTCCAAGGGTGGTGATTCTGGGTCTGAAGTGCAAATGGCAGCCACTTCCTTGTAGAGAACCTCAGAGGTCCCTACCAGCAGCAGTATTGTGCAGTGACTGTACAGGGAACCGGATAAGGGGAATGAGTATTCTCTCTGCAGGTTTTCAGACAATGTCAAAACAGGAGAGCAGTCAATATGCTGGAGATCAGGCTGGAGAAATGGGCCAAGGTGAATTTCATGAAGTTCAGCCAAGGGAAGTTCCAAGCCCTGCCTTGGTGAGAAATAACCTCATGCACAGGACAGGCTGAGCTCTGACAGGAAAGAAGTTTTGGAGGTAAGACCTGGAGGTCCTGGTGAACATAAAGTTGAACACAAACCAGCAATGCATCTTTGTAGCAAGGAAGGCCAACTGCATGCCAGGCTGCATTAGCAAGAATGATGAAATAATTATTTCCCTGTCCTCGGCAATTGTGAGACCACAGCTGAGGTGTTATGTCCACCTTTGGCCTCTGCAGTACAGGAAAAACATTGACAATCTGGAGCCAGTCTAGCAGAGAGCCACCATGAGGCTGGAGCACGTGGTGTAGGAGGAGAAGCTGAGAGAGGTGAGCATGTTCAGCCAAAAGGGGAGAGGGTAAGGGGGAAACCTGCTGTCTGCAAATACAGAACAAGGCTCTTCTTGGAACTGCATGCTGTAAGGACAGGAGGCAACAGACACAAGCTGAAATCTTTCCCCAACCACCCTGCTAGAAACCAGTCCCTTCTCCTAGGCACCAGCCAGTAATAACATGAATTATAAACCTACTTACCTGATATCTGGATTGAGGAAAAAAAAACAACAAAACTTCAGCACTGACCAGACAGCCATGACAGGGCAAAATTCTTTCCCTGAATCCCGAACAACCATCAGAAAGGCGTCAGACCTAATCTCTCTCTAATTACAAAGATCAAGGGTAAGAACTCTTCATCTGACTCCAGAATGGTACCCCAAAACAGGTTAAAATGCCCAGATGCTTTCAGAGGAAGACAGGGGACCCTTCACAGTCTGTGTTCCTTTCCTCCTGATGGGCTGACCCAAAAGGCTTATGACACAGCCATGTGTCCGACCCACTGCAGCCACCAAAGGCTGAGCTGTCAAAGGAGACAGGAGAACAGCTTGACAAAACCCAAGTTATTATTTTCTATTCTTTGCTGAGACAAAATACAGATCTTCAGAGTTCTGTAATCTGAAAGACAAAGTCAAGAGTAAAAAGTAAATTTTTTGTTCTTTCAAGATGATATTGGTTAAACTGGAGCTTTTTCTCCCCCCCACCAAAAAACATATGCAGAAAACCAAGGGTTTTGTTGGCCAGAAGTTCAAAATCCAAGAGAAAAAATCAGCCAGCTATTTGTTTTCCAGCCTAGGACTAGGCTGCATTACAAGTGTTTATGCAAGTGATGTTAAGTGGGCTAGGGATTGCTGTTACTACTGCTTATAGCAGTGGGGATTTGTAGCTTGTGAGAGACCAACAACATAACAAGCAGATGAAATGTGTGGACTGTTGCCTCTACAGTACCAACATCTTTATAAAAGAACCATCTTTTTTAGGCTTTACATCAATTCTGTCACAGACTTCCAGGAATAAATCGTCCCTCCCCTGCCTTGCTAACATGTCAACCCAAGCATCAATCTGTAGGCTTAAGTCACTTAAAAATGTTGATTCCAAAAGTCTTATTTGTTTACCAAATAAACCAAAACAAAAACAACAAAGAGATTAAATTAAACTATATGTTTGCTTTCCTTTTGAGAATATATGCATCTAATTCTTGCCACCTTTTGGAAAGGGAAAAAAAAAATCAAGAACATCTCCCTTGAATTCCCTCCAAAAGCAGCCAGGTAAGGGACAGCTAACATATATTCTTAGTTGAATTAAACCAGCTATCATACCTTAAAAAATGTGCACAATAAATTAAACTGTAAAGAAGAGATTTATACATGCTATTTTTCATATTATCCCACAAATATCCTGTGAGCGGCTTGTATAATAAAAGGTAATTCTGTATAACATTGGAGCTTCTTTTTTTGCTTTTTTTCCCTCTGCCTGAGAGGTATGCATGAACCTGACAGCCATACAAAGAAATTAGCTGCATATTTTAAATTATCACTCTGTCTTAATCAAATTATAGTTTTTAATTAAGATCTAGTCAAGAAAAGTAAGGACATAAGAAATGCTAATACTAGACTTAGATATCTATTACAGAAGAGAAATCACCAGAACCATTTTGCTGTTGTGTCTTGCAGATCACTGGAGCAAGATCATCCAGCAATTAATACCATAGACATTGTCATGAGGGGGTTAAGGTGTTAAGCCCTTTACTGCTGATCTTGCAGCGTAAGTTTTTTGAGGAAAGAGGGATAAAAAAAGAAAGGTTCTCCTTTTGGAGAATTTGTGGTTTGATAGCTGGATAGATAGGTATCACTCGGAGCTTTGAAGAGAAGCAGAGCAAAGATGTAGGGTGCTTCTCCAGACCAAGCTGAATGCCCAAAACTGGTACCTAACACATTCCTCGGGGGGATTGCAGAAAGGTTTGATGATGTCTTGTAAAGACAGGTGTACAGAAGTGCCTGGAGGGATTTTTCAAAGCTTGAACAACTTCTCTTATATACTTAACTGCTGCTTTTGACAAGTTCCAAATCCTTGAAAACGAAGCAAGAGTGATAAAATACAACCAGCATATGGTCACGACCCCAGTCACAGCCCCTGCTCCAGGGAGGCTGCACATCGAGCCTCCCTGCCTGCTGCTTCACCCACAGCACAGTGGAGACAGAGATGAGTCAGCTTCACAGCTTCAGAAGCCCTTGGAAAACCAGCCTGGTTAAAATCACTGCATTCCCACAGTGTCCACTTTCTTTTCCGGGATAGAAAATGCTGGAGTCTGTAATTTTAATGAAACCATTGACAGTAAGGAATTAATCACCTTTTATGTTTGAAGCTACCCTATAGCCTGCTTGACACCCTCTATCTTCACTACTGTTCCCCAGTAGTTTTCTGCTGTTATTCACTCCCTTCTCACTCTTCAGGAGGAAGCACTAAGGGGGAGACAATGTCCTGGCAAATCCTGTAGGCACGGAGGGGTGGTTGTGCTTGCTGTGCTCAACAGCTCTTATCAGAGACTGGCTGGACTGTGATTAGATTCATCCTGAACACAGTTTGACTCTGAAGGATTACCAACTACCTGGGAAGCTGTTTTCTTCAATTCCTGTCACATCTTTAAAGCAATGCCATGTAGGATGAGGACTGGTTAATGGTCTGTACATAATGTACTAGCAGACAAACTTTATTGCAAACTTTTTCATGTGGCTTAAATGCCACCGTGTCTATGCCCAGCTGCAGCTCCTTTTTCCTGGACTTCTCCAGGCTACTGGCTAAAGTGGGAGTAATTACCAGGGGGCAGGGGTGGGCGCTGGCGGCCTGGGATAGAGAGAAGGGCTGTGGGAGGGGGAGCGGGGCTTGGAGAAGGTGCAAAGGCGTGGGATTCCGGCTGGACCTTTCCTCCTTGGCTCACCGTCAGGGTAGGGGTTGCTCTGGTTGCAGCTGCCTCTAGAGGGCTCATTGCCTTGTCGGAGGAACAGCAGCCTTTGTTCTCGCGTCTGAAAAATGCTCCATGCATCGCACTGTTTTTCAATCTCCCCTTTATTTCCACTCAGATCTCGAGTGGCTTGACCTCAAAAGCGGAGGCATGATGTGTGAAGGGTCTGTATTCCCGCACTGCCATCACTGGCGTACAGCGTGCACTCCCCATCGGGGAGGCAATAGGGATGTGCACCCTGTCCACCTCCCGCCTCCCCTTTTCATCCTTCAACTCTCCGAGTTTAAGGCCTTAAATGCTGCACTTCACTGCACTTGAAGCCTGCCAAACATCTGCTCTACCAATACTTCTTCTGCAGAACTAAGGCACGTGTGTGCTGTGATTCTTTGTTCTGCTCCTCAATATGGGGTGACACAAAAGCATAGGGTTCCAAGACCAATGCCACAACCAAGTCTTGCATCTGAACAAAATTTCTGATCAGAAAAAGGAGAAGCCCAGACAGAATTTGTACTTAATGAACCCCTGCTTTCTGATGGCTTCCTCAATTGAAGGACCTGTTTCCAAACATGTGGAAGATATTAAGGACTGGCTTGCTTCTCAAGGATCAGTTGCTAAGTATATACCACATATTTTTAGAGAGCTTTTTTTTTTTTTTTTTTTTTTTTTTTTTTTTTTTTTTTTTTTTTTTTTTTTTTTTTCTCCCTGTGGGCAGGAGCTACACCTGCAAGGAAAATTGTGAATATGCTGTTTTAACAGTGTTAGCACTGTTTAGTCATTCTTGTGACTTTCTTTGTGAACTACATGACATTTGTCAGTTTTAGATATCATCTGAAGTTGTGTTGCCCATTTTTTTAGCTTTATCTTACTGCAGGATAACTTTTCAATGCAAACGATTTTAAATCTGAAGCCATTTGTTTTGCCTAAATTTTAGAAGCTTCAAATGCCTCTGGAGTTCATCTGCATTTGGTTTAGACTAGTCAAAAGAGATGAGATCATCTCACTGTCCAGAACCTCCTTACAAGGAGCTTTTGCCATCTGCTGCCAAAGGAAACAGAAAGGGTCTTGTTGGCAAGGTCAAAACAGGAACAGGCCATCAGTCCCCCAAAAGACCACGTGGTTTAGCAGTGGTGCAAAAATCCCCAGCAATTCCACACCATGAGTGTCAAAAACTAAGTCTGATAGCACAAGTTTACCAGCACATCCTTACAGCAAATTGATCTTCTGCTCCTGTTAGGAGGGATCTCCATCCTGTCCTTCATCCCAGGGTGTACACTCTGTTCCCTCAGGGATAAAATTGTTTGGGCTCATTTGTCTCCTCTTTCCAAGGAATGGGAAGAGCTTCTGATGGGGAACAGTCCCTGCAGTGAGGAATGAAGATTAGACTCTGGCTACTGAAGTTCAATCCTCTGGCATAAATCAGTGAACACTGTACACAATGACAGTATAAAAAGTCTTTATCAAAGCAAGCGTGTGAATCAAAGCAGCAGACAAAAAACAACCACCAAGCATCAGAAAGGGAACAAACATTTGACTCGGCAGTGCTGTGTGCCAAATGCCCCAGCATACAAGAGGAGATTGTCATATTGTTGATGGTATTTTGTCATAATTATGTGCAATTTGTTTACAATGTTGTTCAGCAGAGATAAAATAATTATCAGTCTTTATTTAGCTTCTTGCTACAGGGTGACTGTTTCAGGACTGAAACAGTCTTTTTAATCTGCACTCTTTTTAATCTGCACTCCTTAGTGCCTCCATGGTGAGAGCGTAAACATTTGTATGGACATAGGAAACTGGACAGTGTCTTTCAGAGGCTGCCAGATTGATTTCATGCATTCTGGAAGGATTAATTCTCCAGTGACTGTTCACAATTGCTTTGGTGACCTTGGTTGATCAACTTTGTCTTGTGGCTCCATGCTTTGGAAAGCCAATTTGCATATATACTGCCAGTGATTATTCACTCATTATTTTTATTTGGGAACCACACACAGGCCTCTTTAGAAAAGCTGTCCTAGAGGCACTGCATGAGCATAAAGCTTTATGATAGTTCTGCCACAAAGGTTTTTTTGGTGTCCAGGAGGTGAAAAAGATCACTCCAGGATGTGCAGCTGCTGCAGGGCAAAAAGACAGATCCTTTCTGTAAATGGTACAATTTATTTATTTATTTATTTATTATTTTTTAAAAAGGTACTCATAGGAAGACCCATCTCTTGAGGGAGTAGAGAGCAACACAGTCAAGTCCTCATAAGATATAACACCTTTCTCCTTTGGGACCATTTGGTATCAGTGTATTTATCAGATAATCTATGCTGCTCTGCATCATTTCATCTCAGCATCTGGAGATGCCATCAAGCTGTCAGGAATGTGATATTCACTGTGATTTTAGAACATTGTGTTGACTTTCTCTACTTAAAAAGAAAGCTCTACTCAGTAATGGTAAGTTTTATTGTAGAGACTCTACTGATTTAAAGAAAAAAATAGTTTTTGGATAAAAAAGGGCTGGTTTTGGCTTCCATGGACTCATCATTATGTTCTAGGACAATTGACTGTAACTGCCTGGAACAAAGAAGGTACAAGGACAGTTGAAGTCCTCCTGTTAAAAATCCTCTGCATGCTTCATTCTCCATCATATTCTGCCTGCAGGCTACAAGCAGACATCTGGCCAGAGCATGGCATTTGACTGTGATTTGGGGTCAGCTGTGACACTGCAGAGGCTTTGCACCTTTCCAGTGGTGCACAGAGGACCAGAGGTGGGCTGCACACTTCAGCTACCCCAGAAGTTGCCTTAGTCTTTGTAATGGAAGCCAAATTCAACAGAAAAGAGGAGAGCGAGCCCTTACCTGAAAAAGTGTGCACATCTCAGGCTACCAAACCTGCCTAGCCAACAGCCCATCAGGATTCAGTGAGCTCAAGGTTTCTGAAGCTAGGTGCTGCAGAATTCATTCCAGTTTATGAAGCCCCCTACCAACTTGGCTTAGGGTTAGTCAAATACCCCAGCACTTATTCACATTCAATTCCACTTTAAATTGCTGTAAGATTCAAATGCTGTGATCACATCCCACAGCTTTTAATGGATTTGACTGGCCTCAGTCTTCCCACTTGGCTCAAGATGAAATTTTTAATGAAGTCTTAGTAGAATTGGCCCATCCTGGAAAACAGGTTTATTGCAAAACTGGCTATTACATGTTAAAATGAATTACACAGACATGAGGATCTTTACAATCCTCATGCATATTAATAGTCAGATATTTCCTCTGCATGTTTTTGATTTTACAATTAATTGAGCATTCATCATTCTTTCCCCTTTAAATGACATTAGGTAAATACAGTATAGCTTAAAAGAATTCCAGGTAGTAATGAGACCTGTACTGTGTTATGTTCCCAGCTAGTGGTGGGCTTTGCGATTATAACCACCAGCTGAGTTTTCATTGCTCTGTTTCAAGATGAAAGACTTACAGGTAGCAATTTGTTTTGTTGCATACCCTTTACCATAAGAAGAATGCATGAACCTGTGTATGGACCAGTTTCCTATGTGTGTGTATTTTGTTACCCGTTATATTTCAATCTCCTGGTCCCAAAGCTTCCAAGTGTCTCCAGAATGTCCTTTCTCTTTTATTAGCCTATCAAAACAAGATGCAGAAGAATGGCTTTCACAGAAACAGGTCCGTTTACAAGCCTTCAGTATAATATGAGCTGCTTTAATAAAATACTTCAGCAGTGATTTTGTTCCTTCAGCCTTCATAATTCTTTGGATCAGCTTTTAGGACTGTATTAAAGTCACCACCAAAACAGTGTTCTAGCTAGTAAAATAGCTAAAAAAACCTTGTTCAAAGCCCATCCTCACTTGTGCCTGATTAATAAGTTCAGTTTTATAGTCTAATTACATAAACCTTATTACTGTGAATATAAACTCAGAAACCAGTTTAGTCACCAAGTAGAATGTAAGCCACATTATTGGTACAGTTCATAAAATAAATAGCTTCCAATAATACACTAAAGCCTTCTCCTTCCTCCTGGTGATGGAAATGTTAAAACAGAAACAGTGAGCATTGAAAAGGTTCCCTTCTGGCCCCACACTCATTCAGGGTGATGGAGTTACCCTGTAGCAAGGGTAGCAAGCCTAGTTCCCTTTCCCTGATAGAAACCCTGTGTTTGGTGCAGGGAAACCACTTGGAAAAAAAACGGTTTTGGGTAATTTCACCTCTGTATTTCAATGAGCCTAAATTGGGACAAACATAAGTTTACTGATATTTCCTAGAAATGTCTCAGTGTTAAATAATTCTGTTGGTACCTAGAGTGACTGTCAGTAAAATTTGCTACATACAGTTTTAGTGTGTTTATATATATATTAAATACATAAAAGTAAAACATATATGGACAAATTTATTTCTTAGATGCTCCTCTGTCAGATGCTCAGTTTCCATTTCTGTAGGATAAAAATGGTAGTTAATACTATACAATGAGGCAACCATATTCACTTGGAGTTCCAAACATCATACTAAAGCTTATGGGCATGATATATGCAGAATGCTACGTAGTGTTCTGCTTACATTTCAGAGAACAAAGCTTTAATTTTTAATGCTGCAGAAATATCACTTCTCAGAATTTAATGTGCTCTTTATCACTGTCTTCCCTATCTTCAAGCATATCAGCATTTCCTAAGTGTTGCTAAAACAGTTGCCCAAGGTACAGCTGAACATCTGGATCACTCTCTTTTTCCATTAGGCTAAGTATCCAGCATGGCAGGATTAAATGTGCTCATCCCCAAAAATAAATGTTCTGTTTGATGCTAAAAAGGAAGTGAAAGTTTCCTGAACACTTCAAACTTTTGCTTTGAATTTGTATAACAGGGCAGAGTTTCCAATTGCTTCAGCCAGGGAAGCTGATGCCCTCTCCCAAAAACTGCTTGGTGGACTGTCTCCAGAGGCCACTACTTTTCTCCCTGCCAAAACAAAGCGTGAGCACCTAGGATACAATTATTTCCACTTCAAGGAAGAAATGTTTTATGCAAGCTCTCTGCTTAGAACAAGATTTAGTCACTGGTAAACCCTACAGTGAGTCAATGGTGCAATAATGGATNAAGTAATAAATCACTTAGATAAGAAGAAAACAAAGAAAAAAAAAAGGCAGTAAATGGACTGAGCTTTGAGTATTAACACAAGTATACTTAGAATAACACCATCTTATTCAAAACAGTATGATCAAAGGTGTTTCACACCTTCACTCGAATTTTGGCCATAGCTCTGGATTTGAGAAGGTGCTGGCACCTGGTATTTCTTCTGCAAAAATAGCTTGCCAAAAATATCCTCCCACTTTGCTGAATTTCCCCATCCCTGAAGAAACAACTGTGTGTCCCTTGCACACATATGTTATAAAAGAGTATAAGCCAGTTACGAACCACTCTCCACCAAGTGTCAGACCTAAGACATCTCTATTTTTGTATACAAAAGCTATTACAGACCATCTGCAAAGTGTTTTTTTTAGTTTCTGTAAGATTTTTAAATATTATTCAGAACAGACTTGCTAGACTGTCTCTTTTCCACTAACCTTTGTTGCAAAGAGAATCCAGCCAAGTCAGAGGCACAGCATTCTGCATACTGAGAAGCCAATCTACATGTTCTGCATGGCCTGGCCTCCTGGTGCCAGGTGGAGTAGCTCGCCCAGAGGAAGAGGACAAAAGTGCAGCAATGAAATCCATCAGACCAAGGCAGCAGCCATGTTTTGCGGATTTTTGTCTTCATATTTGGTCTCCAGGCTTTTCAGTACATTGCCTAACAGAAATAACTCTGTGTGTGGAATACCTTTGGGGCAGGAAAGAACGGGCTTCCTTGCACAGGGAACCTTTTCATAGCACTTTAAAACTTCCATCAGAAATTATTTGACTCAACACATCAAAATTATTAACTTGACCCACAAATATTGACCAATGAAAAATGCCCATTTTTCTCTGCATACTCTCACCCTGACAGATATCAACAGTTAATAAACTATTTTACTCATTTTTTTCACTTCAACAAATGTCCCTTAGAGCATAATTTTAGCTCTTTCAAAAGAACCACTTAGATTAGATATCTGAAAGTAACTTTATGACTATAAAAGCTTTATTAACTCAGACTTGATTCACATCAACATTTCAAAAGGGAGTTATTTTCACTTTCAAATGTTCTTACAGTCTATCAACATTTACATCACTCTCAAAGGTTGGCTCTAAGTCAACAGCCTAATTTCCCAAGTCAAGTAGCAGGACATTCACTTATGCTACTGTATGGGGGAAGTTTGCACTGCAAAGCCCTATGTTTTAAAAAGTGTAGACAACAATTTGACAATAAATTGTCCCTGAATACTAAGCACAAACACACACACACACACAGGGACAGAGAAAGAAAGCATTTTGCAAATAATAGGATCAAAAGCAATAAACACTCACAGCATTCATGCCCATTTAAAAGGACAGATGGAGGTGTTTGTGCCTATCAGGTCAATAATCCACAATCTAAGAAGGATTTATGTGATAGACCATAATGGCTTAAATCCACTTTAAGAGGGAAGGTTACAATAAGTTGGAACAATGCACAGCATATTCAGGGGCTTGATGTGGTAAATAAGAATTAACACAGTTATTTAAAAATCAAATGAACAGGTGAAATAACGGGTTTTTAAAATGCTCCTTTCCAGTGATCTTCAAACTACCTAAACTTTAATACCAGATGTCACAATAGTGAGTCAGAGGCAGGCTGGCAGAGCAGCCTTTCCCTGGGGAGCAGTGCAGGGCCCAACCTCCCTTCTCTTCCTGACTTGAGAAAGCCAAATGTGCTACCTTGGGATACAATGGGAAGATGCTTATTGAACATGTGTTTTTTTTCTTTCTCCCTTACTTGACCTCTTAGAAATCCCTGACCTTTCACAGACTCTCACCTGCCATGAAGCAGCACAACCCCATCTTGAAGGAGGCTGGTCAGGTGCTGATTTCCAAAGGAAAGGGGAATGGTTTCCACCTGGTCAGAGTGGATCATCTAGCTTGCTACAGGAGCAGGGTGGGTAGGGTTTTTGAAGATTTTGCTTCCTCTGTTTGCTCATCAGTTTGGCAGCTTGATCTTGGGTCAGGCAAATATGTGACAAGGATTTTATGTGTTCCTTTCTGACCAAGCAGGTGTATAATTTCTCAGGTGCACTATGAATCTGATTTAATTAGGTAGGCATTTATTTTATTGTTATATTTGGGTGTGAGTCAACAAACTGTACCAAATCTGAGTTAAAGCTCTCTTCTACTTTGCTGGGTGGTTGTCTGTTTCTGTATTCTCTTCTAAAGAGTCTTTCCTGTTTACAGATTCTTGGCCTCCTTAGATTTTCCTATCCCATTTCTTAAATTTCATTTATTCTTCAAACTGTTTTTTTTTCCTTCTAACTACATAACATATTTGAAACCTTTTATACTGCAGTCAGGTCAGCAGTAGTTTCCTTTCTTTCTCTGGTCATACTATAGTTGTTATGGTGGCATCTGTGAGTGTTGTTACAAGGCATAAGCTGTAGAAGGCATGCCCTTCCAAGCTAACAAAAGAGGTATATTTAATGGTGTTTAAAATCTAGGGTAGGTATGAGGAATACAACCAGCACCTGTAATAGAGAGGCATTTCTCCTCATGCAGGGCAGTGGGTGCATTCTCCAGCATTCTGGTTGAACCAGATCATTTCAACTTTCAACCCAAGAGGGCAAAGCTTAAAGTACTCCTCTTCCTCTTGTTGCTGAGCAAAGTTAACTGAGTGATATGTGAGACACATGGATACACGGGATCTCATTGTGTGTCCTATTGAAATCGATGAACACTTGCAGAAAAAAAACAAAAAAGCTCCAAGGAATGCTATGAGCTGCCCACCACACATTCACATCACTCTTTTTCGTGTTCTGCCTGCAGCCCTGGAAAGCACACAGTTAAACACACTGAGCTACAGTTTTTCTTTCAAGAAGTTCAAAAGACTTACACCCACCAGCAGCAGAAATTTGTGGGAGCTGAACAAAGGAAGGATGCTAGGAGTTAAATGCTTGGGGTTGGTTGTGTGTGCTTGTTCCCCCAATGTGTGAAATGTATGTGTATGTATAAGATATAAGCAGCTTGAAGCATGGAGGGCTTTTTAATTGAAATGTGTTCTTTCTTTAATATATGTGTATACAAATGGAGCCTAGTCTGTTCTGAAACATGTTTGAACTAGAGAAAAATGAGGCCCCGGACTTCAGTGTGAATTTGATTGTTTATTCTATTTGTATACAGTAAGGCTGGAGGGAGAAGGGGAAATAATAGTAATTTAATTGATCAGATGCTTTCTGTAAGGACAATACCCCATTTTAAAATTTTTGTTCTATTGTTTTTTTATGCAGTCCTTGTTTCTGTGTCTTTAGATAATACCTGTTTAGGAAGATGGGAGGAGAAGAATCTTTCGGGTGTCCAAGAGAACTTATGTTCCTTCCAAACACAGAAGTTTTGTAGATGTTGCTTTATTTTCTCTCTCTGCTGAACAAAAGGTCAGGAGCAGCATCTTTGAATGTATGAAGCCTCTTCTCAGTTTCTAACACACTGTCATTCCCTTTCCCATTGAGCAGTGAAGAAAAGTCCTACATAGAAAAGCTGAAGAGAAGAAAGGGTTGGAGAGGTTAAACAGTTCAGCATGTCTGACATTCATAGCTATTCAGTGGAGAATCTGAGCAGGTATTTAACTTAGCCTCAGAATTAAAGGCATGTTTAAATAATGTTTGAAATTGGGTCCAGGATTACAGCTGAATGTGAAGAAGGTTTTCTGACAGACATAGCAAGAGAAAGAAGTAATTTTGATTTGAGATGATGAATATTTAAACAGAAAACCATAGACTTAAGGACTAAAAAGAATCACTTGTGGTTAAGAGTTGTCTTGATTGGTCTGAAACAAGGGGGTATTTTCAATTTCAGTTTTCTGAATAATTTTTACATACATTTTGATAGTAATTTTAAGTGGATAAGTTGATTTGTGCTTGAAAAGCAAAATAACCCCACTATCACAAAAATCTAAGTACAATGTTTTTACCTTTTTTGCATGTATGCCATATACCCTGAGCCAAATGACACCTATTTTTAAGAATAAAAATTTTGGTAAAATTGACCCAAATTTCAAAAAAACATTTCTGTAACTCCGTATAGAATCTTTCTCATTTCAAAGAAAACACTTTGTCCAGCTCTGATCTGGATGTTGCAGAAAACATTATTAGCACTTTACCTCTGTAACCTGCTTCTCTGCACAATCCTTCAAATGTCAGGGTATATGCTGGCTTAGAAAGGTTATCCCAGCAAATGTATAACTGTGAGTGAGCAGAGTAGCAAGAGAGGCAGTGTGTCAGTGTCAGCAGTAAGGCACCACTCTGTGATGGTGGAGCAAGGGAATGCTTGAATGGAGTTATTTGTCATGTACTAATGTGGTGATGAACACTGAAGTCTGGATAAGGCTGAAGGTCAAATTTTGATATATACAAGGGGTACATGTTCACTGACTGGGGGAGATTGAACATCACTATGCAGGCAAAAGGGTCTTGCAATGAGGTAAGTTAGAAGAAGCAATGGCAGAAATATCAAAAGGGGAACTACTGACCCCATTGAACTGGCTAGGAACTTTGCCATATTAGGTACTCCAGTCCTTTCTCTGTATTATGGGATCCAGGGTACTTTGGGGTTTGCATGTCATTGAATAGGAATTTACCTGGGCATGTATTCTGCTTTCTTCCTTGCCTGTGTTCACTGCCCTGCCCAAGCACAGGCTTTTTCACACAGAAGCTCAGCTATGAGGGATGTCAAACCTCATTGTATCGTAAGAGGTCCCTGTCTGGGTCACAAAGAGATAAAATGTTCTGACATACTGCAGTAGAATCTCATCTCCCTAATGGTTAGGAACTGTGGAAACATGAGTCTCTTCTTCCTTCCCCTGTGAAGGATTACCCAGGTGGTCTTGCCCCATAGGCAAATCTTCTACAATACCATATCAACAACGAGGAACTGAACTCCTGTTGATTATCTCACGTTTATGAATGCATTCAAAGTTTCCATATGTGAGGGGCAGATTATTTTAATCATGAAACTTTAAGCTGCTATTTATAACAACTAGAACTAGCTACATCTGGTGCCTCTGAGCTCAGTCCCTTCATGCAAGGGTTCGTGTCTTTACTTGCTGCAGAATATTAGTATTTCCATACGCTCCGAGCCAAAGGCTGTGATACCTCGTGAGTCCCTCAGACTGCAGGAACCTACAGATTTATCCTGAGCTTGCAAATGTCCTAAAACAATATCAGAGGTAGAGAAGAAAACAAATAGGGAAAATCGGCTTTAGGTGTTTTGCCCTGCCATAATATCTTTTTTCTCCAAGGTGTCAAGGGGGCAGGGTGATATAAATTCCCTTAAACTGCTGAACCTCTGTGACAACCCCCTTGACTTTACAGCATATTGCTTATGGATCCTTTGCATAGTCACTGGAGTTGTTTTAATCTCAGCATTCAAACTGACCAAAGATGTTCCAGCAGCTTTCCTGGAGCCAGAAATAGGCTCTCCATAGCTGAGAATTCAGCTTTTATTGCAAACTGAACTGCAGGTGTTTATCAGTAGGTAGCTTGTGTTTATCAAGAATTTCAGGCTTTCTCTGCCTTCTAATTAAATCAACATAATCATATAATCAACATCAGAAAAATCGGGTCAACGTACACTATTCATAAATTATTGCAAAGCATCTGTCACATGCTTAATCTGCTTTTAAAAGTGGGGGGCTGCCTTTGCTTAAGCCTGTGTCTTAAGCTACTGATTTAGCCCCCTGTTTGACAGTGTGTGATGGGAAAGCAAGATTACTTATGCTTGTATGTATAATATGCAGTGTAGAAGCAGCTGACTCATTATCAAGCAGGATCTCTAAACAAGTTGTTTTTATGTTGGAACTGAAAAACTAGGATCCACAGTAGCAGCCCTTCACATTTTTAAAGATAGAGCAGAGGTGGATTAAGGAATTGCTCACTCTTTGGTCTGTCATTGTCATATATCATTTTAGGACATAGAATTCTCCATGTTGACGGACTCAGTACATGTCCCACCTTCTCTCAAAGTAAACAGTACAATTTCCTTCTTCACTTTGTCTTCTGCAGTCATGATAATGTTGAAGTGCTGGGGGAAATTGCTTTATGTTGCATGCACTGTTAAAATGGAGGAAGACATAAAAACCAAGTGTCTGACAACATTTTGGCCTATGTACCTGTATGAGCTACCAAAACTTTGGAGGTAGACAACTGTA
>WEIU01000686.1:135990-169347 GCA_013389925.1 Aegithalos caudatus | reverse complement strand
TTTTTTTTTTTTTTTTGACATGATAAATCATTTAAAGTGGACCCTTGCTCATCTGGAACTCTTTTATTTCTGACAGGAAGCAGAAGACTTGATGAGAGCATGCTAAAAAGGAAGCAGAAGGGCAAAAAGAAGAGGGAGGGAAAATTAGCAAGTCAGTTGTCAGGTCCAGAAGTCCTGTCCTGAAGAGCCCAAGCACCTATTGAGAGCTGCCAGCAGAGGAGACCTGTTGCTAGTGGCTGTAAGGCATGTTCTTTTAATGCTAAAATGGGTTTCCACATGACACTCTACATACTTGTCTGAGATTTTGTCCCAATTTGCCATTTTGGTATTTTGGTTCCAATTTCGTATTTTGGGGGTGAGAATGAAGGAGGCATACACAAATTCTCAGGTATAAAATCTCAGTCTGTTTTTTTCCCCCTTTTACTAAAAATGATAGGACCCATTTACAAATATGCTTGCTGTAGATGCACAACACATTTTCCTAGATGTCTTAGCTAAAGAAGAAAAGTAGAGTGAATTGTTACCTCACAAGATTGCCCCTACTTCACTGTGGGTCTGGCTAATAATTAGATATTTGTGAGAGCCTATACCTGAAATGGCCTGTGGTTTACCTTGCAGTTCTCTACATGGAGATGTCCTGCACTTCCTACTTGCAGACAGAGAGTGTTTAAGGTTTTCTTTCTGGTTCCTTATTATGGGCATGCTTTATGATACAAGTACATACTGTTGTCTCAAAATCTTACTAGAAGCCACACTTCACCTAAAGTTTATCAACCTAATTGTTTCACATCATGCCTTCCTATTTCAGAAAATTTCACCAGGAGTAATTTCTATCACTCTTTGTGCAAGAATTTGTCAGAGACTGAAATTTTTATCTTAGTGACTTTGACCTCTTTCAGAGATGCAAGATTCCCTTGACACTGCTGTAGAAATGTCACTACTAACATTAGATTCCAGTCCATGTTCTTCTTTCTGATTACTTGGGCTTTCAAGCCTTTTCTTGTATTTGAAAACAATGATTGCATTGGCCATAGAGATTTTGAAAAATTTTCATTTAATGTGATTGTTCATATTGGTTGCCACCATTAATTGTAATGCCTGAACAACAAACCTTGAATACCTTGATTTTTTTTTAGTTCTCAGTGTGGATTGCCCCTTCAGTACAATGCTGGCAGGCTTTGACAGCATTTATGAGCTTTTAGTTGGCACTGTTGCAAAAAAAAGGAAATAATTGAGCTCTTGCAATTATATAGGTGCTAACTCAATAATTGCTGAGAATATTATACTGTGAACTGGCTTGTTTGTGAGATGCTTAGAAGTAACTATGGCATAGGCTTAAAGCAGAATCCCAGAAATTAACTTAGTGACCATCTCTGTTGCTGCCATTAGCTTACTTGACCACAGTGATTCTGTTCTACATTACAGTGCTTGTTCTACCAGGCTTTATAGGACTGACTACCACACTCAGCACCAAATACAGCGATGAATAGATGTGCTGGGTTGTTTAGTAAAATCATAGCAAAACATTCAGACTGATGATGTAAGCTTTTAGATCTTGAAGTTTATAGAGTTGCAACACCTTCCTCTTCCAGGCCTCTTGAAAATATTCTGTATTTTAATATATTCATAGTGCAGCAGTCTGCATCCTTACAGGTGTTCAGTTAGCTTTACATTCCTAGTTTCATTTGCATGTTCTAAGTATCAATTCAGATTTGTTGCTTTTCTTTATAGAAAGAAATTCTCTATATTTACTTTATATGTGCCAGTCTTTATAGAGGAGATTTGGTAAATAGAGTTGTACCCAGAGGGCTATTTATCTGACCCAACCACATAGCAGATGAAGCAAGTTGCATTAAGTAATGACGAAATAAGCACCCGAGTCTCCATAATATAAAAAATAGCTAGAAGGAAAACACGACAAACTACAGAGGAAAAGCTGCTTGAAGGAGACCTTGAGCCTTTGGCCATAAACATAGCCTGAATTTTTCAAGGATTTAGGGAAATCACAAGGACACTAACTTACCTGTAGATTTCTCATGCCTGTTGTTTCTGGTTAGCTTCTTTAGTAATTATGTTCTGATAAACAGAGGACTAAACAGGCAAGAATAGAGCTAAAGTCATCTTAGGACTTATTGAAGATGCTAAAACATGAAATGGTTACTTTCGAGTACAGTGAGTCTGAGCTGGCTGATGTCAGGGAGTGATATTTAGTAGATTCTATTAAAAATATGTGTGTAACTATTGAGTATTTTTAACTGATTAAAAAGCAGGGGTTCATAAGTCTGGTCTCTGGAGCTATTTCTCCAATGAACCCATTTTTCTTTTAATAAAAATAATGTCACTTTTTGGCAGGGTTCTCTATAACCAATTGATAAGTCTATTTAAGTCTGTTTCCCAGAGTTTTATTTCTGTATCCTATTTGTCACCAGCTAATGAACAGAGCAAAGTATCAGTTGCTGCAGCATGTGGTTTGAGCAGTACTGGACTCACTGGACACTGATTACTAAAACAAGTGAGTTGGTAAAGCTCCAAGAATCAAATTTGGTTTTGAAATTTGCTTTTGAGTGTTGTTAGAACCACTTCTACATGTTAGTCTGTGAATCAAAGGAGACATCATTACTGTCTCTGTAACTATGTTTAAAAAATATATCCTTGGGCCACTGCCACATGTTATGCTTAGTAACAATGAGAAAATAACAAGCTGATTAAAACTCTAATTTTTATGCTCTATTTATTGGGGTTTTTTAACCAAGCATCTAAAACCTTCATGTATGATTTTAGAATTCCATGCACACAGGAAGGAAATTATCCTGACAGAGCTGACAATTGAATGTAGGAGGCAAAAGGTAAAAATGAGAAAGAAGGAAGCACTGGTGGCATCACATAGAGGGGGTTTTTTTTTTTGTTTGTTTGTTAAGATTAGTGCTAAGGTAGACATATATGTTTGTTTAAGAAAGCAAAAGAAAGTTTTGTAATGGTGGATGAAAAACAGAACAATGAAGTAACTGAAGGGGCAGATTGGTGAAAGTGGAAAAATTTATCTGACAATCTTGCAGTGCAATAGTGGAACAAGTGGTATGTTTGAAGGAAATAAACTAGTCAAGCATCCATTTTTCTAAGTACTGTCCTAAGCTCATCCTTATTCTGCAGAACAGTGGAAATAAGTAAGACTGAAGTGAGTGCCGCAATGAATAAGAGTTCTGCTGAAGTTTCTAAAGGTCTCATCAAATTGCCACTCCACCCAATGCATCTTCCTGCTCAAGCCTGGGACTATTAAAGAATCCCCTGTAACTAAAAGAAGTAGCATTTTGCCTATTACAATGCAAGTGGTACTTTAGACTAGGTAAATACTTCCTGGTTCTTAACGTGATATTTAAAACTGCAATTCCCATTTCACATTTTATAATTTAGGTATTAATCTTTGACTCATCCCTGACATTCTCCTTTACACCTACAAGTACTTTGGTGTACAGTATGTTTTGGAATTTAACAAAATTAGATATACTGCACTTTGCCAGAGAATGACTAGAGATAGAGTACTTTTATCCAAAGCTAGCCAAGTTAAAAAAAAAGCAACACTTCTGCAGCTTTAGCAAGACCATGTGTGTCAGGGCAGCTATTGCACCCTAACACAGAGGGTTTACATCCATTGCAGAGGAATAAACTGTGCAGATAGGAGAAACATTTTTAACCTATCACTAAATTTCATTTTAATACCTTTCTTGTGTGTGCATCTCTTTGTATGTACGTATCTTCTCCCTGTGGAATGTTATGCTACGAGTATTTCAGATAGGAAAATTCTGCTTTATCTATTTAGTGGATGAACTTTCTGTATTTCATGATCTCTCCCAATATTTCCTAGCCTTATTTAGTGACCTGTAAGACATAGATCAGACAAAGAAATATCTCAATTCTGTTTTTCTTTTCCAAATTGATTGTGTATTTGCTAGTGGAAATCTAAGAAATTTAAATTCTATGTAGCACATCAACAACATCTGGTTTGGGAGCCAGATGCTGATGTTGGCTTCCTCCTAATGTGCCATTGCACTTACGTCATAGCTGCTAACTCCTGCTGTAATCAAGAGGTGGATGTGTGGCAGAGATCAAGACCCTGGACACATTGTCCTACCTGTAATTTGGGTTCCATTCTGTGCGCTGGAGCCAGAACAGTTATGTCCTGGAGGAAATAGCTCTCTGTGCAGTTTATGCTGCTGGCCTTCAGCTTAATGGTTTTTGTTTGCTTGGTTTTTTTCCCTTATGATCATCAAAGTTAGCATCCTCAGTCTTATGTTGTTGGGTCTTTGTGCATGAAGGAATAACAGAAACTGAAAAACTGAAGAAAGGATAAAATGTAAAAATATTAATCAGAAGAGCACTGACAATGAAGGAAATCTTGAGAAGGGGGTGAAAGATGGTGTGGATATACCTTACTGAAGTGTGTGGAGCACTTAGGTATTGTGCTAGTGAGTTGAAACAATGGCAAGACACAGAAAGACTGCCCTGCTCTCCCATCAATGGTAGTGGTCTGTCTTTCTGTCATGCTCTCTTTTATTCTCCTGTTTGCTTCCATGAGCAAGGAAGCTCTTTTTCTATCAGCTTTTGCTACTGATTTTAATGAGAAAATATTTAGATGGTAAATTCTTTCAGGCACAGATTATTTCTTCATTGCCTGCCACAGTGGGACTTTTGAGTCATGACTGCAGACATTAGGGACTCAGGGAAATTATGAGAAAGAATGGTAATGGAATAGTGCAAATTGTAAATGATTTATTTCCTGAAGATTGTTTAAAGCAGATGTACACAATGCTTAGTTGAATCTCTCAGCAAAATCCAGATCTGCAATGAATAGAGGAATGAAATGCAGCTGGGATAGAGCTGTCCATTCTAACCACAGCAGAAGGCATGCATTCAGTTAATTACATCTTGGATACGTGATCTTGTCAATCCCAGGTCATGACTGGGCTCCTTCTCCCATCCAGCTCTAGGTTTAGACAGGGCAGAGTTTCACAGCATAGCAGACTGCTGGGCAGGAAGGGAGCCTGTAAAACAGCAGTGGCTACAGAACTGTTTGCCAGAGCTGTTTCAGTTGTTTGCTTTGCCAAGCAGCTGCTGCCAGGGAGTTTCAATTCCTTCCAGAAGCAGCAGTTGCTGCCCCTCTAATTCCCCCAGAAGCAATGGAGACACAAGTTCAGCTTCTGTGACAGAAGAAAACCCAGTGCCCATAGGGCTTTTGGCTGCCACTTTTGGGAGCAGCAGCATTTGCTGTTGCCTTGCAAGGGGGCAACTCAAGCCATTCTGTATTTCACTAGCCAAGTTTTAGCTTTTAACAGGCTCAGAGTACTTATTAGTCACTCCAATCTGAACAAACATTTCTCTGTGATTATCTGTCCTCTTTCAGTCCTATCTTATCCCTTTGGAGTCTACTGCTGAATCTTGGACTCACCATTTCTTCCACCATTCACCACCTTCATTTGGTGAATGTTATTTAAAGGAACAAATCTAAGCGGTAGTGACAGACATGCTCAGAGAGATAAGATGACAAGAAATCTATGACTAGATGGGAATTTATTTATTACAGAACACATATGAACTCTAAGAGTAAAAAAGTAATGGATATTAAAATGGAAGGACACCTTATTGGAATAGTAACTGCAATAGTCCTGTCATGCACCTAGGGAGGACTAACCCCATGCATCAGTATAGGTTAATGATTGATCTACTGGAAAGGAACTCTGCAGCAGAGAAGGACATGTAGGTCCTGGGGGACAACAAGCTGTCAATGAGTCAGCAGTGTGTCCTTGTGGCCAAGAAGACCATTGGTATCCTGGGGTACATTAGGAAGAGCATTGCCAGCAGGTCAACAGAGCTGATCCTCCCATGTTGCGGCGTGTGGCAACAGTATTCATCCAGGGATGTGTCCAGAGAGGTCACACCTACCGGCACGGAAACAGACGAAATGAGCCTCCTTTTAAGCTGGTTTTATTTCCTCCCCACTCCCCATCCCTGGGCGGGGGCCAGGGAGAGAGGCAACAGCCGAGAACCGGGAGCTCAAGAGCCGAAGAGAGAGAGGCCAGGCCAGAGTCGTGGGTTTTATCAGGTATTCAGGGGAGGAGTAACAAGGACAGTAGGGTCAGATTTCAGCTCCCTCAAAATGGGAGGACTACCACACGCCCACACTACTCAGCCCTAGTGAGGCCACAATTGGAGTACTGTGTCCAGTTCTGGGCTCCTCAGGACAAGAAAGACATGGAACTCTTGGAGTAAATCCAGTGGAGAGCTATGAAAATGTTTAGGGGTCTGGAGCAAGTCTTCTATGAAGAAATGCTGAGAGAGCTGGGTCCTGTTTATCTGGCAGAACAAATGACTCCAGATGGAAACATGGGAAGTTTCACTTCAGTATGAGAAAAAACCTCTTTACTTTGAAGGTGACAGAGCACTGGAAAAGACTTCGCAGAGCAGCTGTTGAATCTCCTTCTCTGGAGATATTCAAAACCTGCCTGGACATGGATCCTGTGCAATCTGCTCTAGGCAAACCTGCTCCAGCCAGGAGTTTGGACCAGATTTTGTGACCCAAATAGGCTTTTCTTTTTGTACCAATAATGACAATATATGGCTTTGTCACAATTCTCCAGAGGACTGGGAAATCCAGTGGATTATTACTTAGTGAAAAATCTTTGCAGAAGACAGACAGGGCTTGAATAGCAGAGTGCTAGAGGGCCTAGACAAATAGTTATTTTAAGCATCTCAAATGTATTTCTTCATTACGAAGACAGTGATCAACCATGTTCTTCAAACCATGTTCTCACATTTCAGAGTCTCATGGAGGCTTTCTAGTCACCTACAGAGGACTATAATTCTTCCTTCAGCGAAGTAACTGAATACATTATTTTTACGTGACACATTCTAGTTACACCATCTTCCTCAATTATTCATGATATGCATCAGAGGAAAAAAGGGGCAAATATTACAATTTGCAGCAGAAAAATTGGGAGATTTTAAGAAAAGAAATTCTAATCATAAGGGTCTTGGAACTAGGAAGACATACCAGGGAGGTTGTGCTCTCTTCCAAGGGAAGATTTAAACTGTAGGTTAGAGAAACACCAGTGAAGAATGAGCTTGGTGAAATTATTTCTGCTGTGGTGCACAGGGATTAGAGAATTTCTCAAGCCTCCTTTTGCCTTGCATTTCTGTGAACCTGGGCTTTTGTTGTTGTTTGCTGTGTGTTTATTGATCTATCCCACTATACTCTTTCCTATTTAAACTGCAATTCTGCATCAAGTACTGCTTTCAAAGACCTTTTCCTTTTTCAGTAATCTTTTTCCTGAAGAGTGCACTACATCTCTCTTTTATTAAACACACACTATCTGTATGTTCCAGTCCTCACTTCCTCAGGCTTTTAGAATTGTTTCCAGCAAATTGTGTTTTCTTATAGGCTCTAGGCATTGAGAGAAAAGTTACAGCCTAGAAGCAAAAGTTTGTGTAACTAAAAAAAAGTTAATGTCTCCCAATATGCAGTAGTCACGTGGGGCTTGCAGAAGATGGGCATAAAACCCAGACTGATTTCAGAAGTGCCAACATTTGCCTAGAGGTGCCCATCATACACATTAGAGATGTTATATGCTATAGATACTGTTCAACTAGTCCCTTTCATAAGGAATGCTCTGATTCAGTTATACATCATAACATATTTTCACGCTAAACCATGGACAGAGCATTTTTACAAGGGCATGTAGTTCTAGGACAAGAGTGAATGGCTTTAAATCAAACAAGAGTGAGTTTAGACATGATAGTAGGACGAAATTCTATGCTTTTAGGGTGGTGAAGGACTGGAACAGGTTGCCCAGAGAAGCTGTGTATGCTCCATCCCTGGAAGTGTTTGAGGACAGACTGGATGGGACTTTTAACACCCTGGTCTATAGGAAGGTGACCCTCCCATGGCAGGAAACAGATGATCATTAAGGTCCATTTCAGCCCAAACCATGCTAGGATTGATTCTCCCTTATTTCTACAGCCAGACAGCTCATTCTCATTTCTTACAAGACCCACTGAGGCCTCTCTGTGAGTTGCAGATGTTGAACCACCACAAAGAAGATTCTCGCTAATACTTTGTGTCTGTGGGCTCTTAATAAAAGAAGTGAGGAATGGAAGACAGGATTACTCTGAAGTAACCTCTGGAGTAACTGGTGTTTCTTGGCCGCTGACCATGTACAGAGCTCAGGGAGAGTAGCTTCCAAGCTGAAATATCTCCTCAGGTGTGAGAAACTGGAGCAGGAGTGGTGGTGGCTCAATTCAAACTGTACTTGTCTCCCTGGTCAAGTCCTGAGAAATTTATTGTTGGATGATTTTGTGGAAAGTTGTTCATAGAACTCTGTGACAAAGTATGTTTCTTACATGGTTCATGGGCAATTTTATCCTAATATTAGAATATCTTGAATACCAAATCCTTGCCACAGTTAGTGAATTTCAGTTTAGGACCTGTTTCAAAACAGAGATTAGTTTTATCTGTGTGTTACACTGCGTGGACTGAACTTCTTACATTCCTGCACCTACACAGGTGAAAAATACAAGCCAAATAAGAAATATATGGGAAAACCCATATCACAGGATTACTGGCAAGGTTTTATAGCATGCTGCAATATTCATTCCATACAGCAGTTGTCTCCTTTCTCTAGATCTATCCTATTCCTTTTTGGCACATTGCTATTTCTACCTACCCACCACTTTTAGTTCCAAATAGAAAACTAAAGTTAAAAGGAATTGACCATGCCTTTGCAAGGTCCAATCCCTGAAATATTGCCTAAGTGGCTCATTTACTGGAAAAGTTTCTGGTTAGACCTTCATCTAATTGAACCATGTTAGGAGGGCGCAGGTATTAGCCAAGGGTCTATGCTTGCCAAAGGAACTAACACTGGGAATGTGAAAGAGAGATGATTTAGAGGAAGCACTGTCTGGCTTTAGTCACCATTGTAGTGCGGCTGTGCCCACTTACCTCTTCTGCAGAAGTTGTTTCCTCTGAACATTCTTTTTGAGGGAGCTAGAGTTGTTTAGCCTGGAGAAATGGAGTCTTGAGGACACCTTATTGCTCTCTACAAGTGGCTGAAAGGAGATTGTAGCAAGGTGTGTGTCAGTCTCTTCTCCGAGGAATATAGCAACAGGAGAAGAAGAAATGGCCTTAAGCTCCACCAGGGGAGGTTCAAGTTGGACAACAGGAAAAATTTCTTCACTAAAATAGTGGTAAAGCATTGGAAGAGATTGCCCAGGGAGGTATTAGGGTTACCATCCCTGGAGGCTTTCAAGAAACATCTGGACACTTAGTGCTATGGTTTAGTTGGTGTGGTAGTGTTTGATCAAAGGTTGGACTCAATGATCTTGGAGATCTTTTCCAACCTTAATGATTCTATAATTCCAAAAGAAATACTGCAAAATGCATTATCCTAAGTATATTGGTACTTTTCACTTTCTTCTTTATGATGGGCATCTCTAAGAGGCATGAAATTCTGCATGACTTTTAATGTTTTCTCTATATCTACTACTTTCTATAAAGCTACTCAGCCTAGACTGTAGGTGATACCTGTCCTTGCCAACTGGTGATTGTTGTAAGACCTCTTGCTTGCAGAACACTATGATAAAGGATATAAGAACTCAGGCAACAGCAGAGCTACCCTATCTCTTGAATTTAAAGAAGTGGATTCCTTACACACTTGAAATCACTACTTGAGATACCTGGAGAGACATTCTGATAACCTGGGAGTTTCTATTATTGTTGTAATAATGACATAGACAGTGTATTAGCACACAATATCTCTCTTCTTGCCTGACTCATGTTTCTAAGTATTTATACATTTATGCGTATCTATATGTTTACATATTACAAAAATAGCTTTATATATTTCTTTAAAGCTGGTCTGCTTGAAACAGAGATGATTTATTTGTGCATGTCTAGCTATTTCAAAGGAGGTAACAGAATGAAGTTATTGCCTGGCAATCTTACATTTAATAATGATTTTACTGTATGGTGCTCATCACTGAAACAGGTATAGCTAAAAGCTGTAAGGAATAGAGAAGAAGTCAGATGATCTGGACAACCAAATAACTGTAAGCATGTTCTCTGTTACAGAACAGAGAACTGTTCATAACACAGAGCTGTAAGCAATGGACACATCCCTCCCTTCTGAAAAGGAGATTAAAGAAATCCATATTACTTCTATGTTTTCATTATTTTTATTTTAATATTTTAAGCCCTGAGTTAAAGCTGACTTTAAGTAACTTCTAAAGCTATAAGGGGCTAGGCACAGGGAGGATTTCCAGAGACCACTTCATAACTTTAAAAGCTATTTCTATGACAGGGATTGGAGCCTGCAAAAATATTAAACACTGTCACTTTTTCTGGTTTGATAATCAGTGCTTGATTTCTCCTCTCCCTCCTTCTTTACAAAGACATTGAAGTTTTAATACTGGGCATTCTAAGACTACAAATATGACTGTTCAGACAAGATATTTTTGGCCTTTTTTAATTTCCACAATTGCTTTTTCAAAATCAATATTTTTTTTTAATTGGTCACTTGAGCTTTTTTCAGTGACGTTGAACCTCTGATACATGTCACTTCAAAAGCATTTTCCAAACATTGTAGGCGTCATGGAGCAATTTTAGCATAAAAAGAAGAATATAACTAGAGATGGCGGGGGAGCAAATTACATTTTATATACATAGTATTAAATGCTTCCATTAGTTGCCATAGGGATGGGCAGAAGTTGGTCTGAAATGACAGCTTTTCTGATGCTTGATGTGTTTAAAAGGAAAACACTTGGGGGGAGGGGGTTTTATTGTTATTATTACCCTGGGATACTTTTATAGGGGAGGGGGAAATATTAAAGTCATATTTCTCAAAAAAGATGCTTGGTGTCTACATTAACAGACCAGGCATCACCTTCACCTCTGCAGAAACACTGACCACTGCAAAACGTGCATCTTTGTAGCTGCAGGGCAGTAATTCCACAGCTGCTCAGAGCTTCCCATTTCCTTTTGTTGTGCAACACAGCAGCTATAACCCCTCCTCCTCAGCAGTGTCTGTAAATCTGCTGCAACAGTAACCCGTCCCGGAATCAATGCTGCGCACACTCCAATTACAACAGGACTGGTGTGAGACCTACTTGTCAGACTAGGCTTTCCAATTTGCTCCCTCTAACATCCACTTGGCTCAACTACTGGAAATCAACTGAGAGAAGCCCTGGATTTATAGTTACAATTTGAACTTCCACGTGATTGTGTCAAAAAGCTCAGAGGTGCGAGTCACATATCTCAGCGTGTGTTTTAAGCCTGCAGCCGTCTGATGTTAAAGCTGTTGTTCATGTCAAGCGTGACCAGAAGTAGGATTCCAGCTGTACAGTTAGCTGGCATTCAGGTCCCTGGAAACTTCGTGTGGATGGTATGTGTGCCATTCAAGGGACACTTCCTGGCTTTGCTAACTGAAAAATGTAAATGCTTTAGAAATTACTACTACGCAATATGCAGATAAGAGTCAATCAAGAGCCTAAATAATAGAACTTTGTGTTTCAGAAGGTAGACCAGAAGAGAAGACTCTGCATCATAAGGATTGAAGCTGAGACAGTGTACATATATATAATCAAAGTTCACTAAATTCACCATAATCTAAGTTCACTTTCCATTGATTTTTAGTACATTTTTTTATGAAGCACTATGAAATTATTTTTTTAAATCTGACTTCTCCGCTGTGCCACAAGTACCTTTTTTCTTCATTCTCCCAAGGGCAATGTTTTATTAATATTACTCATCACCCTGTGGAACACTGAGCAACCACTGAATGTTATTTTGAGAAGACCACTCAGATGGTGAAATGTCATTTGTCAGGGCTGTCTTTAGTCTGCCTGACACTTGTGTCAGTTTATGGGGATACACCTCACTGATGTGGCTCTAGTGTCTCTAATAATTAGTAAAACTTGGGCAACAGAAAAAATGCTCAGTTTTTCTTTGCAACAGGGTTGACTGAAAACAAGTGCAACCAACATGAAACATTGGACTGTCCTTGCCTGTAGTGTTTTAGAAATGATCTCCAGTCTGGTGTTCTGTTAAAAGATCTCCTCTTTTGTCAAGCTGAAGAAGCTGGAGAAGAGGATCTGCATTAGCTCTTCCGAAATGCAATGCAAGTTTGGTATTAGTCCTACAAATTCCTGCTGAAGGTGCAAAGAAGGATTGCTAAAAGGCAAGAAGAAATTCTTTTAAATCACGAACAACACGAAGTTTTAAGTACTCCCCTGAGCCTGCCATGTATGGTGAAGGAGGAGGAGGAGGATGTGGGCAGAAAGGCATGTCTGAAGAGACAGGAGAACTCGTGTAGCCCCCATCATGTTAATGGAACATGTAACTGCATATATATTCCTCTTTTGAGCCATACTCTTGATGTCAGACAGAAGTAACTTGACAGCACTACAGTTTCACTATAATTAAGAAAGAAAGAATTAGGTTCCTCTGGCTTGTTATCGCACTTGTCGTTTTTGACCTTACCTAGACTTGAATTATGCAGGATGAAATTCTTCAAAAAAAGCACGAAGAACACAGCAATATGTAGTTGCATATACTTACATGTATAAAATACTCAGCTTGTGCCCATTGAAAAAATTGCATCCAAACTAAGTTAAAGGTACAGGTAAGCTTTGGAATAACTTTAGTAGTGAGGTACAGTAATATTTTTCCAGGAGTTCTCAAGATATCTGGACAAATTTTTCAGTTACATTCACCTGTTTCATTACAATTCCTGTAAATATTCCCATTGTAAAAGATACAGCTCCTCAGTTGCTCCAGAGCAACATAAGGTAGAAATGTAAGACAGGCAGCTATATTCCCTGATGCTCTCATTGTTGGTCTGTCTTAACAGGGAGGTTAATCTTAAAAACCACAGACCAAACCATAAGAGAAAATGATGCAATTTTTGGAGGATAATACAGTATAAAAACAGGAAAGGAGGTTGGGAACACCTGACATAAGAAGGACACAGACCTGTTGGAGCAAGTCCAGAGAAAGCCACAAAGATGCTGAGAGGGCTGGAGCACCTCTCCTATGAAGACAGGCTGAGACAGTTGGGGTTGTTCAGCCTGAACAAGAGAAGGCTCCATGGAGACCTCTGAACATTCCAGTACCTAAAAGGGGGCCTGCAGGAAAGACAAAGAGGGACTTTTTACAAGGTCATGTAGTGATAGGACAGGGGGGAATTGCCTTTAACTTAAAGAGGGGAGGTTTAGATTAGATATTATGAAAAAATCTTTACTATGAGGGTGATGAGGCACTGGATGTGGATGACCTATCTCTGCAAATGTTCAAAGCCAGGTTGGATGCAACTCTGAGAAACCTGATTTATTGGAAGGTGCCCTTCCCATGGCAGGGGGCTTGGAACTAAATGATCTTTAAGGTCCCTTCCAACAAAACCATTCTATGATTTTACGGTAAATTATTCAGCAACTGGCATTGATATGTATTATTTATCTATGTATGAACACTGCCTATGAATATTAAATCAAATTGTGTTATTTGAGAACTACACCTTGTAGATTCATTAATACTTCATAATTATGTCTTTGCTTTACATAAAGGCAGTTGGCAAAACGTTATTTGATTTTGTTCTATCCAGAATACAAGTCTCAACATTTTATTGAATGTAGTCATATTACTGTATTTATGTCCAGGTGCTCAGTTACTTTCAATTTGTTTATCACATTTAAACCACTAACCAACTAAAACCAGACTTGTGAACAGTCTGCTTTTGGTGCAATTTCTTAAATGCCATCAGGAAACTGTAAGCATGCAGTTGTTTCCAGTTTCCTGGTTTCCCCTTTCTTCCAAGGAAGGTTAAGACTGAGACAGTACTTGCATTAGTGCAAAATAAAGACATTTCCTCTTACATATTTGGCCAGCCACACTATCTTGTGCAGGAGGATAGCTCAAGCTTTGGTGACTGCTCAGTCCCAGAAGGATGGATGATTTTATTGTCTTTGTTTCCAGTAGCCAATTTAGATCCTTTTCAAGTTCCTTTGGAAGAACTCCTTGGAAAGTGAGCAGGAATTAAAAAGCAACACTTTCACCTTCTTAACTGTTGAATGCTGGTGTGGCAGTAAAGGCAGGCTTAACCAAATCATCTATTTTACTAGTTTCCTCCAGTTTCCTTGCCACAGATAGCTCTGTGTGTCACTACTTCCACCAAGTTGCCTGTGGGAGAGAACTAGAGAAAGTTCCTTTTCTTCCATTCCTGTGTAGTTTGTTATAAGAAAAAAAAAAATAATCCGGTCATGTAATTGAGGAAAATTATGAAGGTCTATTAAAGCAGAAGAATTTCTGCCTGTATAAGGACTGGAAGATGAGGCTTTAACATACATGCTCTCCCAAATTCTCTCTTCTCTGTTTATCATATAATTATGACTTCAACTTCTCCTCCCTCAAATGAAGGCGTATCAAACTGCCATACATGATCTTAGAATAGAGTTTTACTATGCAGGATAGCTAACCTTTGTTCTCAATGACAGCACTTTAAAGATTTTCTCAACTTGCTACTTTTTGAACTTCTTGTTCATGATGCATGATGCTGGAGCTGCCTCCTTTCAAGCTCATCTCTTTTGCATTGGAATGCATGCAGTTCTTGCTTTGGACCTAAATAACAAGAATGTGACCCTGATGCCATGAAAGCACTGCCCTAACCTTCCACTGATCTCAAGAGCCAGAGCTACCTTTGCATTCTCCTTAATGTTTCTGGATATTGATAATTTTTATGTCAGAAGCATTAAAAGTAAATACTGTGGCACTGGAAGTACTTTCTTCTGGACACTTCTCTTTAAATTCCTGTGTGGTTTCAGCCTAAGGATCCCAAAATGGAGTTGTACAAAATTGGTAGAAACCACTGAAAGCATCAATGGTAGTCTCTATCCCTGTAAAAAAATCTGTAAACCTTATTTGAATATTTTTGTCTTTTGCTGTTTGTTACGTGCATAATATCTGTCTTGCATTACAAATAAGAAATAGAGAACATATTTGTGTCCTAATTTTGGTAGCAATCCTCAATTTTCAACATATCTAAGTGCAAGACTAATAATTATAATTTTAAAAAGCCCATTCTTTATAGCTTATAGGCTTAAACTTTTATATTTTTCTTTTATTCTGAATGTATCCCTCAGGAAACAACTCTGTAATAATCACCTTGCCTACACTTCTTCAGTCACACATTACATTCTCTCTCCCACTTTCTTTCAGGTTAATATTAGTGTTTGTCAGCAGCAGACTCTTTTTTCAAGGTTCTGAGTCATTACAGTAACAGTTATGTTCTCAATAGAGAGTTCAGAGTAGGAAAAAAACCTCAGCCCAATGCCTACATGTATCTGACTGTTAGAGAACCAGAAGGCTACTCACTCCTTTCTCACTCCTTTTAAATGCCAAGTGTTCAATTACGTTCCTCTGGAGATTTGGGAGAGGTTTTTGTTGGCTTTCTTTTTTTAATTTGGGAAAAAGTCAGATGTGATGTAGTAGGTTAGTAAAGCTCATAATGAGGAATTTTGGCTTCAGATTTTTCCTAAGTGTTACAGGCTTTTTCCAAGTATTTCTTTAGCAGAGTTCGACTGGTTGGTATTATGGTCTAGCTCACAAAGCATTCCATCTCATCTAGTCCTATATAGATACCTGTGTATATTAAAAAATCACTTCACCCATTATCCTAAACAGGGATCTATGCTGATAAGAGGTCCAGTCAATAGCAGAGGTTTAGCAAGTTTGGCTTCAGGCCTTGACAGAGCACAGAAGAAACAGCTAGAGTACAGTTTCTGGTTCTGGCTACTGCTGCCCTTCCCTGTCCTGTCCCCTGAGATGCTCTGGTGTTTTTTGGAAACAAGTCAGAGTACACACCTCAATGGACTGTGCTTTAGTACAAGAGCTGAACTTTCCCACTGAGCCTCAGGAATATGTGAAGCGAGATCTGGGGATCATGCTTAAAACAGATCTGTTTCACCTGCACATTTCTCTAGACATGTAGGCTTTCCAACTGAACTGGATGTACTGGATTTCTTTTTCTGACAGTTGAGCTCTTCCTGGACTGTGGGTCAAATCTGAGCCCACACTACCACCCTAGAGATTTTCTAATCAGGCAGGCAAGGATTTCCCTCGTGATGAATGCTACAGAAGCATATAAATATATAGGCGCTGTTACCTTTCTTGTTGCTAAGTGCTCCCTAGTCAGAAAGAACTCTTAGCAGTTGTCAGAAATGCTGCACTATAATTTAAAATAAACTGTAAATCCCTGAGAAGGATGAAAGTATCAAGATGGATGACCTTGCAATGGTCAGTGGAGAGGCTGCTGGTGATTTTAATGACTTTGCTTCTCAATCATGGTTGAAGATGACAATGCATATTTAAACGGACATAGCAAAGAGGATCAGGAGGATTCATCAAAGGCTAAAGGATAGGTGCTATTAAACATTTTCCAGCCTGCAAGCTGGTAGTTTTTTTCAGTTTCCTTCTGACTGAGAGATTTTATCCCAAGGAAAAACCAAAAGTGTTCCATATTGCTTGCAAACACACAGATATAGTCCTTGGAGAGAGGGATGTTCCTGTCTTCCATTTTCCTTCTGAATCTCTATGCTGCCAGCCTTTCTTCTTTTTCCCGGTTTTATGTTAAAGAAAGCCAGATGGGATAAACAGGCAACTGGCCCTTGTTCCATAAGATAATGGATCCGAGGCCAGCTTGGAGGGACAGCTAGATAGCTATACAGCTATTGCTCAGTAACCACCATGGCAAACACAAACCCTCCAAAATGAGAAGATGGAGGCACTAGCAGCTCTCCAAAATGCAAAGAAATCAGCTTGCAGTGTTCTTGCTGATTGCTTTTGCTTTAATTTGTGTTTAGGAATGAAAATGTTTGTCACATCTCTGAAAACAGGAGCACAGTTTGGTAAACCAGATCTACCACTAAGGTGGCACAGTGAGACACCTACTCAATCCAACTATATTTAGTGGAGTGCCAGTGTAGGAACAGCCATACCAGACACCACTTGGAGTTCATGTAGCTTCTTCTTATCTTTGATGCCGTCTGGGTGCTCTAGAAAATAATATAAGAAGTCTCAGGAATGGGAAGCCACGTAGTAATCTCTTCATGGGGATTCTTACTTTCTATCCTGCTCCAAAAAACCCTGTACTCTGAGGGTATATTCATCTTCTTGGGTTTCTTCTTAAAAACAAACAAACAACCAAAAAAATCCTATGCTACGTGACATAGAGTTTTTTTGATACTGAAAAGAAAATCCAAATCTGTCAGAACCCAGTTCTGAGCACCAGTAACGTTTGGCAGCAATGGATTTCAGAAAGCATTTATTTCTGACCTTTTGAGCAAAATATCTGCACAAATGGGAAGACCAGGTCTGACTGCTTATTGACACTTCTCTTGACCAGCACTCCTGAGTTTAAATTTATCAAAGGATCATTTTATCACTGCCTTCTTCAATTTCTTACTCACTTCCAAAAAGGCTTTGGGGAACTTCTCAAAGACCTGCTGGAAAAAGCAGGGTCCTGATCCTCTTGTGAGAAATGCCCATGCAACTTAATAGCATAGCCCTTCTTAGCCCCTAGTGCCAGGCTTTATCGGGATTCCAAACTATGTGCTGCTTCAGTAATGCTAAACTAGATCAACTAGAATCCACAAAGAAATAACTGCTATATTTCAGTTTATTACCTATTCAAACTCACTTTTAAACTTTTAAAAGGCAAATGATAATTGAAAAGGTCTCAGTAGAAACATATTCTGCTTTCACGGTCTATGGATATGTATATTTAAGCTATCATGCCATGACACTGTGCTCTTTGATTTATATTTTTACTGATGCTTTGACTGAGTAGTTTGTTGCCATGTACTGCTAAATGAAGGAAAAATCAAAAACTGCATCAGACAACCACTCTGAATTTCATTCTAGAAAATAGCTGGCAATTATAATTACTCACCATGTTTCTGGCTCAGAATAAAAGTGGCATTGCACAAAAAACCACACTGAACATTCATCGTGATTAGAAAATGCTCCATACCTTGGAGTGCAGTGGAGACATAAGAATAATTTTAAATGCAAATTAAATTGTGGGGGTAGCAAAGAGAACAGATAAAAGACAGTAAAACAAAGCCTTTCACTTTCCTCAAATTAGCAGGCTAATGTAGTATATAAAAAAAGCAGTTCTACTCAGATCTGTGCTAAGAGCTTTCATTTCATCATAACATAAAACAGCAGATCCGTCACCTTTTTCTATTCAGTACTCTTGATTTCGAGGTTGAAGTGAAAATTAGAAGCTGTTCTTTCTGGCTCACAGACTGGGTTGCATTTGCTTAGTCTTATTCCATGACAGTAGGATGGGAAGAGGTCAGTAACACTGGTAAGTACTTCTGCATCTGATTTTATTTATTTATTTTAAAAATATTTCAGTGCTTTGGCTTTTTGTCAATGTGCATTCCCTAAAAAAAGCTACATTGTGTATTTTGTAAAAGGCTGTATCTTAAGCAGAAATGCAATGATTCCTTGAGAATGCTTATATCAGATGTTAGAGCTCCTTCAAGAATGAATTAATTACTTGAAGTAGGAATTCTGTAATAGGAAAGGTTTCTCAATATTCTCTATATTTCATAGCATTACTGGAACATTTTGCGTGTTGCTTTTTCTGTCTGCCTTGTCCAACAAGCAGTACCAGATAAGAAACGAATCTCTTCTCAAGATGTTACTTGCATTATATTCATAGCAAAACAATCTCATTACCCTTATGGTAAATGATGAAGTAAACAGGTATTTTACTTAGCAAAAGAAAATTATTAGATAAAACACACTGTTATGTTTAAATTTAACCATTATGAAACATTGAAATATCTCAGAATATGAGATGTAACAAGGAAGATCCTAGTGTAAAGCAAATTCTTAAGGAAACTTGAAATAGATTTTTTTTTCCTTGGGAAAGTTTTTATCAAATCAGATCCAGGGGCTTAATTTTTTAGTACGAAGGGCGAGGGGGAGTGGGGGAGATGAACGTAGTGTCACCTCCTGTTGCTAAGTAACAACATCTCCTGGCCATTTTTATCTGATAAAGGAAGTCCAGTTGACGTTATGCATTATTCATCAGAGTTCCAATCAAACAATCAAAATTGTTTGCTTACACTGGGGACATTTAGTAAGATCAAAGAAACCCTCCTTGAAACTACTGGAGCTTACACCACTGCCAGACAGCCCTTGATACTCTGCTGTAAGTATCATTTCTGGTTTGGGAGTGCTACAGTAAAGTGAATTGCTGTGGAACGTAAAAGTTTTCTCATCAGGACAGACTTCTGAATTTTAAAAGGACTGCATGTTGATTGATTAGAACTGAATCAAAGGAAAAAGCTAAAGCTTTGGAAACCTGGTTTCTTGATTTTTCACAGCAAAATTAAAGGAATTACTTGAAGCAAAAGTCAGACTCCCTGCTCCAAACCTTTTTTCTAGGTTTGCATGGAAAAGGACTAGAGGTATTTTTGTCCATTTGTTTGAAAATACTCGTTGTTCAGAGTTGTTTGCATGCTTATTATGATTATATGCTGTGGTGAACTGTGGTGTGGGTGAGAGAACGGGGTTGTGTGTTTTCTGCAAATCTTGTTTTTTCTATGTGAGTTTTAAGAGTACAATAAAATGCGGAACGTAGCAATGAAGCTGGAGAAGGATCACAATATATTTTCAGGAACTCTACCCAGGCATAGGCAAAGATAATTCAGTGTATATCTTGGAGAGTTGTAATCTAGGATCTCGGCAGATCTGAGATTCAAAAGGACGCCAAAAATATGAACCTTAGCTACAAAACAGTGCTAGGAGTATCCCACTATTTCTTGATGATTGCTCTTACCACATATTTTAAAACTGAGGTGGAATGTTCTGTTGCTACTTCTGGTCAGCAAGAGGAGAGAGGGAAGGCAAGGTTGGCTTCTGGTCCATTTAGGTGGAGTGAAATATCCAGAATACTGTCTTCCTTTCTAGTGCAGCATTTTGGCATAAGTGTCAAGAATGCAATCTTTAATGTGGTCTGTTATAGTAGTGCCTACTCGGAGGCACTGGCTGTGAATCTGGCTAAAGGAGGTCCCTGTCCTGATTTCTGATTTTCTTTTTAAGAGCAAATGTAACAGGCAGATGAATCCAAGTGTGTGTCTTAAGCGACGGAGACTGTGACTAGAATACAGGTGATTGTACAAGGAAGATACTAGGAATCTTGCTAATACTGCAGTAGCACTTTTCTTTTTTGTGTTTAGACAAGGGTTTGAATCAAACATTCTAAAATAGAAAAGGATGCTTATGAAGTTCTATGAATAGTGACTTGAAAATACTTTGACCCTAATATGCCAGATGATACTTTAGTGACTGCCTACACAGTTCTTTCCACAAAGAAACCCACCAGCTTTTTTTCTCTGACATCTTTGTAATCTTTTCTAGGAATCTGACTGATCGTTCATACCGGAGTATTGTACACAAACACAAAGCACCTTCAAAATGGACTACTTTTTGGATGTCGAGTCTGCTCACAGACTGTTTTACAGTCAAGGAGCCCAAGGTAAGAAACTCTGGCACTGACTCAGAAAATTACTTAAAATTTAACTCTACGGTTAAAATGCATAGGGCCAGACAGGGGGGCCAGATAGAGACCAGTGACCAATACAGGTGTTGAGAGGATACAGGGTAAGGCCTTCAAAATGCATGGGCTTTAAAAGGGACTACAAGAAGAATAATGGTGGGGTTGATCTACCCTCTCAGAGGATAAGGAAGAGCTGTGAGAGCTGTTGGGTGCACTGCAGGAGCAAAAAGAGCTGCCAGGATTCAGGTTCTGGTGTTGCAGAACCCAAATGGACAAGGCAGAGGAGACAGCAATGGCCCGCAGCTTGCTGAGTAAGCCTGTGGTGCCCTTTCCCTTCTGCCTTTTGCTTCTCAGTGCTGTCAGAATCATAAGGTGATGTTATTCAGGAAAAACCAGTTTGGGAAAGCCCTGAGGCAGTCCCCCACACAGTTTGCAAACAGCAGCTCTCACTGGTCTGCTTGTCCCCTGTGAATGCTGGCCCCCACAGAGTGGCAGCAGGGTGAGAGGGGAAGGGTAACCAAGATCCACTGCTTTAATGTAGTTGAGACTTGCTCACGACATAAATGATATTTTTGGTAAAGTCAGTTCACATATTTCTCACCAGCTCTGTATTTGGAGAAAACTTGCGATTTCAAAGAGAAGGGTGGTTTTTTTTTTTTTTGTTTCCTTAAACATTAAACACCATATTAAATTCAAGAAAATTGTAAGAGCCAAGTAGCTTTATCAGTCATTTTTGTTTCTACATACTGCCTGTTTTTTGAAAATGGGATCCAGTTTTCTTCCACTATTGATTTCATTGGTTCCTAATCAAATGTAAAGTCTGGACAACAGAGTTTGGCCTTCCCTCTGAAGGGGGATGCCATGATCCCAGGATACATGGGGAGCAGTACCACCTCTGACCTTTGGCTCACCTGAGGTGCTGCTGCCTAACACATGCTGTGTTGCTTAGCTGCTGCCTCAGTTGTAATACATTTTCATCTGTACCAGTTGCAGAAAGCCTTTCTTGTCAAAGCACAGCTTCCTGCACTGAGCAAGAGAAGCTAACACTAAGCACCACAAAATCAGGGAAAAAACAGCTGAAGATAATGGCTGATTTTGATTTTTTTTTCTCCATCTCTAAAATGCAACAAATACCTGGGCATTGCTACAGAAGAAATACTGAAATATGTTTTTCAACTGTCTTTGAGCAGAGAGGCTGGACTAGATGACCTCCTGTGATGGCTTCCAACCATAACCATTCCATGATATCTCTATGGGAACAAACCATTTCTATTCCATTGAAACTAAAATTCAGGAATATACATCTCACTGCTTTACAAACTATAGCAATGTCCTGTGCACTGCAACTTACAGAGGCAACCGTGGAAGAAAGAATATGTGTCCATGCAATGAAAGTCTATTACAGTCATGTGCACAAGGTGACTAGGAAGGGTTGTGCAAGTCACCTTCACTGTAACTATTTCCAAGCAGGCAAGATTGAAAAAACATTATCTTACCCATACTTGGAGAAATTATATTGTTAGCACATATAGAAATGCTTGTACTGATCAGTTATTAAATCCAAAACAAAGAAAAAATCCATTATGCAGAACTGTATTCCTTGATACGAATGTCATCAGAAGGGGGCTGACCTCTAGATGTGTCATGTGGACTTCTATCCCTTGGCCAAAATAAATAGGAACTAGCATTGAGACTTGGAGGTTTTATTATTCCCCTGCTTGTGAATGTTTTGTGAAGGTCACCAATTACACACTTCCCCTGTGCACCAGAATTTCCCAGACCCTAACTACCTCCACAGTTAGAAACATCAATAGAAAAGCCATGCTGCACTATGGTTCTGTCCCCTTCCGCTTTTCACCTTTCTTGTTGCTCGTTTTTACTGCATTTCCCACAGCTCCTGCCCTTTGCATCTCTTACCTCCACACGCTTGAGGTGAGGCCTCTTCCCCAAACTTTACTAACCTCCGCCCTCTTCATATTTCTGTGCTTGAGGTCAGCTGCTCTCCAACAAGCTGAGTGCCAGCAGGAAAATTGCTCTGAGCACAGAAGAGACAATGCTTCTGCTTTACATTCTCAAGTGCTGCAACACAGCAGCCCCCTGGCAACAGGCAAGATGCTTGAGGGGAAGAACAGATGAACAACTGCAGTGGCAATAGGATGTGAGAAAAAATGTGGCCTGTGCAGAGAGAAGTTTCAGGAGGCTTTCACTGAGCCTCTTTGAGGTATCACAGATGGCTTCAGCAGGCTGAAAAATAAGCCTCTGGAAGGATTATAATCATCAAGCTTTTCTGCAGTAAATGCCTTTTTCACTATCTTTAGCCCCAAACTCCTAAATATGCCCTTCCTCTCAGCTGCTTTACCCCTAGTACAGAACAAGGAACTCAAACCTATCGAGTGTGCATTCATGCTGCCTATACAGCTTTGCTAGCTCCTGTCGCCCTTGTACATTCTTATGCCAAAATTTAAGGCTGTCTTCCAAAAAACAAGCACTTCTATATGAGATAATGGCATGATATCTCCAAGCATGGGCAAAACCAGCATGTTTCTTTCCTTCTCCACCTTCTGAGGAACAGGCCAACTGCATTAGCTTTAACTTTCTGAAACCGCCTCCAAAACACACAGAATGTGAGGCACTCATCCGCAATAAATAGCATAGCTCAAGTAGCTAGTGTGGAACTGAATAAAAGGTCTGCAAGAAAGTATTGTCAAGAGATCTGCCTAATGGGATTGCAAGTAACTATTTGATGTTAATATAACATGACGCTATTAGCAAATCACACTATCAAACAGCATGTGTATATGCATTAAAACTGCAATAAGGACTGAGTGAAAGAAGGCTACAGTATTCTGCCATTTAATTAGAAACAACATCAGAAAACGGTACATATATTAGTACTGTAGTTATATTATTAGTTATTACATTACAAAATGCTCTGTTTACAAAATGTAGAATGGTTTATGACCCACTCTCTTCTGTGAGATGGTTTATGACCCACTCTCTTCTGTGAGATTTGAGATTTGAAGATCTCTGCCCTTTAGTACTCAAGATCAAGACAAAAAAAAATCTTTCAGTGTTTTCACATTAATGACATTACAATGTTACAAATAGCAGCTGTAAAGCACTCATTCTCATTTGTAGCCATTCCTTGTGAGTGGAAGAGAAGAGAAGGAATAGGACTGCAAAATGTTGGGAAAGAGTTATGATGTCATTGACAACCGATGACATCAAATTCAAACTGGCCTGGGGTCCTGTGTAGTTGAACGTGTGATACCCTGACCTCAACAAATAAACTGAGAGAGGGCTTTATCCTCCAGCAACTAACCCACCTGTTCTGTACCCATTGCTGCCTGCACCAACGCCCACACCTTGTCCCTACTCCTGCAGAAAGATGCAAATTGCCTTTGCTGTTTTAGGGTGGGAGGAGAGAGGTGTTACTTTATGAACTGCCACCTCTTCCATCCTCTCCTCTGCAGGAGCAGCCATCACCTCACTTCTATGGGCTGAGCACACAGCAGAGAAATGCTTGCCCATTCTCTGTATCTGCTGTTCAAACATCTGTTCCCTGTTTCCTTCAAGGAAAGTGAAGCAGGAGGGATGGAAAAGTCACAAAAGCTGGATCTGGCAATAGGATTAGCTAGATTTAGAAAACTTGGTAAATGAAGCCAGCTGGCTGTAGTCTTCAAATACAAGCCAGAAATATCCTAAGCTCTGCAGCCCTCCTGACTGTCTCTTCTGTACTGTATGTTGGAATCTAGGAGCTGGTGGGATGTCCTTGCCAAGTGCGTAATGCCTGGTGACGCATCTGCAAATCAGAAACAGGAAAGAAAGACTGTGATCCCTTGGATCCAGCCTCTTGCCCTTGGAAAGCCTGAATCTGAAATTTAAGCATGAAGCTGGACTTTCATTTTCAAAAAAGCCTTCTCCCTCTGAAGTGTCTGGAAGATACTGGTTATTCTTGGCTGCAAATGTATTCTAAATACAAATCTATCATGGCTTTCAACTGCAAGGGATAAAAGTATATCATGTGGCCTGGAGTAGGATTTAGCTACCTTATCCCTTAGGTGACCTCAGTGAAGATGTTTCCTAAGAATTCTAACTAGCTTGACATGTATCAGAAAAAACATCATTTTAAAAGCAGGGTTCACCAAATCTTAGACATCTTCCTTGGGTTAATACAAGTCTTGCCTCTACACTGATCATGAAATCCTACACAGTGAACTTGAGTGAAAGGCACCTTTGCTGATGGCATTCATTTGCATAGAGGAATGGCATGTCAACAGGCTAGATAGGACCTAATTCAGAAAAGGGAGTAACTTCCCCAGAAATGGGTAAAGCTGTAATCCAAAGCTGTAAATGTGCAGATCCCATCTTGGCTGTACCCTACTTTGGAGAGACATTGTTGATTTTGAAGTTCTATATGAAAGTTATGCTTTTGGACATTCAAAGAATGACCTCACATTTGACAGAGCTGAGCAGGCAGGCATAGAGGAGCAGCAGAAGTGAGCAGCTCCATAATGGAAAGTCACCAAAACAGGCAGAGGCAGCACCCTCACCTATGAGAGGTAAAGCATGGCAGCACACGAACCAAGCAGGTCTGGTGACAATCACCAGGTTCAGTCAGCAGTTCAGACCATCAGACAAGTCCACGGATGAGGCAGGCATGAGACTAAGCAGGACATGAAATCAGCAGGCTGGATGTGTATCGGCGAGGAATGTAGCCAGCCATAGGCACACTGCAGCCTTGCTCGGCAAATGGGTAGTGGCCACAGTGTAACTCCAAAATCAGGGAGAAAGCAGCTGCTGAGGCTTCTTGCTTCTTTCTCAAGAAGCTCCAAAGCTGGTCAGGGCCTCTTAAACCACTCTCTCCAACAGCTGTACTATGTCAAAGAGCCTGTCTTGAGCACAGCCAACTAAACTCTGTGCAGGGAGTGCACACAGAGCTATTGCTATCTGGCTTTCACCTAGGCTCCATCAGGATTAAGAGCTGAGGAGCCCCTCCTTCCCTCCCACTGTATACAAGGGAGTTGAGCACCTGGATTCTCTCTAAGAGAGAATAATTCCTCCCCAGTACATTGCAAGTGAAGGGTTTAGGTACCACTATAAAAGGGGATTTGCCCATCACAGACAGAACATAGCACTTTTTCTGCAGCTATGATCTGATGGAATGGGGCCCAACACTCACCCTCTCTTGGTGCCTCTAGCACCACAGCACGATCTGACAGCATGGGCTGCACAGTGCATTGTCAGGATGCCACTCTGGGCTGCAGGCATCCACCTTTGCATCACAGTGGGACTTTCAGGTCCTTGCTGGGAGTTCGAGTTCAGCTCTCACATGACTTCTGACTCAATCAAATAGTTTCTAATTCTGTGGAGAGATGTGCATCCACTTTTCCAGTCTTACATCCTTTTTCACCAGCAGGGCACGCAAACTTAAAATTAACTGTGTTCATTATTTTGAAGATTCTGCTACATTCCTTGAAGTTGCTTGCTAGGAAACTATTTGGTAAGATACATTAAGCCTGTTTAAACAACTGAATAAAACCCTCTTGAAGCTTTACCTTAAACTATGCATTGTACCTATAAATAAGTTACAGATACACTTACATTATATATGCTTTTATTGGTTGCAACATTCCTGTAATTTAATTGATTAATTTACATTCATCAGGAGCATAAGTGAATAAGAAGTGGAAAGTAAAAACAAAAAACAAAAAACAAAACAAAAAAACAAACAAACAAACAAAAAAAAACCAAAAAAAAAAAAAAAAACAAAAAAAACCAAACAACAAAACAAAAAACAAAAAAAAAAAAAAAAAAAAAAAAAAAAAAAACAAAAAAAAAAAAAAAAACCAAAAAAAACCAACCAACCAAACAAAAAACAAACAAAAAAACAACCCACAAAAAAAAAAACCCCAAAAAAACCAGAGTACATATGGTCAGGGTAATAATTTTGTATAGACACATAGGCCATGACTGCTCAAAAGATTTCAGAAAATACTCTCAGGTATTGTTTAAATTTCACATTTTTATCTGTTAGTCTATATTTCCACAGTATTTCTTTCACTGTGCTTCATTTTTGCTCATTTATTTTAATTCAGTCAGTGCTGATTCATTCTAGATGTTTGATTTAATCACTGCTGACTCTTCATTGCTACTTCCCTTCTGCTTTTGCATATTAAATTGAGTCCAGTATTTTATAAAAACATATTTCTGAAGAATCCCCAGATCGTAATCTAGAATTATTGCACTTGAGATGTCCCTCCATCCACCAAAATTTTATGATTAAAGCATCTGATATGTTAAGATATCTTCAAAGTTATGCTTTCGGGTCATTTTTTATTCATGTGATATCTGTAGTTCTTAGAGTGACATCAATAGCAGAAGAATTAGTGACATCAAATGTGCATTCTTAATAAAATGCCCCTACCTTTAAATACCATTAAGAAACTGATCAACCTTTTCCTTATCCTTTTAAAACGTTTTAGAATCCTTTTCCTATCTCCTATTCCGCCATATCCCCATTATTGAACAGAACAGCCTATGCATTTGGTCACAGAGAAAGCAAGTTTCACCTAAAAGGTACAAAAGATGTTACTTAGGCGTATTGTGCATACTTTTACCCACAAACCAGCAGAACAAATATGTGTGTAAACATGGATATCCTTTCACAAGGGTACTGTTGTTTGCAACCCTTGGGCCTGTGGCTGAATATGATGTTTCCATGTACTTTGTTTCAGATTACTGATGTCCATCAAGACAGATTTCAACAGATTTGCTTTAGAGACATGGAGCAATCCATATGCATGTGCTTCTGTGTTTATGTGGGAGACACAAGCCTATAAATCTTCCTTCATAAATGACAAATTATGTCCTCTCCACATGTTCCACTCTCTGCCTCTCCTGCCACTCATACTCCATTTCCCAAATCTAATCTTTCAAATGTTGTCCTTTCATCTTCTTTTAAATGCAACTGATAAAGTGAAGTGGCATTAAACCAGACCAAAAGATTTTTTTTCTTGGTAAACATTCAATTGAACCCACTGCCTGGTTTGTCTTTAAGGAATAATATTCATAGACTAATAATGCTTTAGCACAAAAGGAGCATCATGTGCTAGATGAATCAAAATGTACCCGAACTCATATTTTTAAAGCTTCCATTTAGCCAAAAATACATTTCTGCATGCATTAACTGCATGCAGATATGTTATGCCATGGTGAGCCCTCTCCACAGAATCATGAAGGAGAAGTGAGTAAGACCTCATATGTTTCTCTAGCAGAAAAAAGCAGCAAGGAAGAAGAATCGTATTCAATCAGCAAGAGTAGGACTGCAATTAAAGTATTTTCACAGCTATTCTACGAAGTTGTTCAAAATTTGCCCTGAGGTTTTCCTCAGAAAAGCCTTTAAGATTTCTGATGTAGACCACCATCCTCCTTGCAGCTATTTCAGTGTTATTTGAAGCTGCTCGTGATTCTATGCACCATAAACACACCCTTTCTACATCTAGACATCTACAAGAAATATTTTAGCACTTCACTTGTACTAAGATAAAAATCATCATATTTCAAAGATTTGCCATTTTGAGGTCAAAATCTACTCTGCAAATTAGGGTTTCTAGGTGAAGACCCTATTGAGTCAAAAATGACCAGAGTACTTCTGTCACCAATGAGGTATTTTGATAAAGGCTGATTGGTAAAAGTGGATGGGAAAATCTAAATGAATACTCCATGTTTTCTCCAAATAATTTTTAGGAAGATGCTATTTCTCCTCTGAAATTTTTCCAATTAAATTTTTTTTCTAAATAATACAACTATTTAAAAAATCAATACTATAACTCTTCAAAACATAAAGGTAGTTCTTGGCAAACAAACATTACTACTAACATTTTTATTAAAATATGTGGAAAAGTATTTTAATGGAAAAAATGGAAGGCATCAAAAATTCTTTGCAAACCACCCTTCATGTTTTCAGTATTTTTCAGCATTATTCAAGAATTGGGACCAGCTGTAGATCTAACTAAATATATTGAAATTATATGTTAAAAATGCCTCTGAACTTGCAATATAAAAATTTACATCTTTTACTTTCCCTTCTCCCAAATACATACTTGTGTTGCACCTCAGTAACATACAAGATTTTGAGACAAACAAATGGGAGATTATATATAATCAGTTCTAACATTTCACATGATGTACATTACAGAATTTTTTACATAGTTTTAAGGTATTTTTCCCTTCATAAGCAATTTTTTTCCCTTTCTAACAAATACTGAACAAGACATTGCCTCAACGTGCCAATTGGGGTGTAAACATATGAGGAACAATAAAAACGGAATGAAAGAATTTAACAAAATGACTGATTTCCCTTCTGCATGCTGTTACAGTGGCTTCTTAAACTGAGCTTTTTGACACTGGTCACAAATCCAGTTGCAGGGTAAGAGGGTCCCTTAAGGTGTTTTGTAAATGTCATTCCATTACTTCAAGACCCTCAAGAGGATACTTCCTAATCTTCCCCAAAAACTATCTCTTAAAAGTGTTTCCCAGAGACTGAGCTGGTTTGTGGAGAGCAGCTGAAGCTAGAGATGCTGGTGGGTTATCTGTGATGGACTGAATAGTCACATTGGGCACATATTGACAGCTTTACTAAAATGTATGGTGAGTCATTCTTGAAATAAAGACTGCTGTGGATTAGGAAAAGAGTGTGTAGAGTTATAGTCATGGAAGGCATAAACATTCAGTGTCACTCTGCAGATACCAGAATGTGATCAGCTATAATTTCCAGTTCTGGGGCTGTGTAGGAACTGATCTTATATTTTTATTGCAAAATGTTTTAATACTTATTAGCCTACTCTGAAATGTTTTCAGTGTTTACTTAAAATTTCCAATCATTCTTGAAAACTCCTTTTGGTAATATACACAAAGGGTAGGTAATGACGGTTGTCAAAGTAATACATAATGATTACTCCAAGAAACATTTTCTAGCATCCACCTACCTGCAGTCAAAATGAATACAAGCTAGATCCCAATATTTTGACCCAAAAGGTAAAAAATTATTTATAAACAATTATATGGAAAAGGCTACTCCTATTATCTGTTTACTATGGATGTATATGTAGTTTAGCGTCGGGATTTTTTTTCAGATATATTTCTGTGTTGTGATCCAGCTAGCCCTGAAATGCATGGGTGCCCTTTCACTGACTTTAACTACAGCTAGATCATGCCAGTTTTAAAAGACAAATCTTTTACATGGTTGTTTTATGAGATGATTTTTACAACGTTGACTTCCTATATAGATAAATCTTCCTGAAGTGTAAATTTGAAGATGCAGAGCACAAAATTTTCCATAGCAGAAATTTTCCATTCTCTTTTATCTTCATTACTGTACTTCCCTATTACAAGGAAGGAATGGTTTACAGCCTACTTGCAGTGTTTACTTTAGCTTAATCTAAATAGTTGACCCCATTAAATCAATTTCAACTCCTGCCCTTTGCTTTTACTTCAAATTCAAATGCTGGGTTAGAAATGAGCAAAAACTTGAAAGAAATCTATTTTAAAACAGAAAATAAGTAAGTTAGACCAGAAATAACCTCTACCTCCAGCAGCACAGATTTACTTGTTTAGTAAACTACATAATACTGCAAATTGAAAAATAGATCATGACAGCTTTTGTTAACTCACACTAATTATATGCTATCATACCTAACACCTTAGTCAGATTTTAGGCATTTGAAAGCTACTGATTGACAGGTCTCATTTGAAACTCTAAAAATCTTTTAAAAGAAAGAATCACAGTTAGTAGGTTGCAGAATATGCTCTTAGTCACTATCAGTCATGCTCTCCAGTCCCAATGGGAAAATATTGTTAGTTATTTGAAGTGTGATGCTTTACAAAAGCCTTGACATAAAAACTCTTATGCTAGATAATGTCCCAACAGCAAGAAACATTTAGGGTTTAGGCTTCTAGGCTCTTACAGGGTCCTACATGGTAGTTAATGTTAATAGGCCCACATTATGGGTAAGGATGGGCTTTCAAGCAGAAATTCTCTTTCCAATTATATATGAGGTGGAGGAGAAAGTACTTGTGCATGGTCCTCATGCTTTCAGTGATCAGCCACATCCCAACTAGTATTTGTAATAATCTTTATCTACTCAGAGAGAGAGTTTAGGTGGATATATTTATAGAGCCTCTTCTCTTTGTGATTTGTAATTTATAGGCTCAGTGGCCAAAGCATTTAACAGTCGCTCATAATTACATTTCACATATAAAACACCTACATTTAAAGGACATTATCAAGGCTATAAGATCCAGAGCTAAATACCTAGGCAATGCCCAAATGAAAGTTGCCTCTTCAACATTAATTCAGCCTCCTCATACATATGGATTATAGTAGGGCTTCTAATTGCATGCTGACAGTAATTTTTTGCTATCCTACCATTTGCTTCATCAGCACATGGAGTGGGCAGTGGTCAGTTAATGAGCCAGTATTAAATATTTTGCTTTCTCCTCCTTGATTGCATGGCACCAAGTAATTTAAATTACGTTCAGAAGATAGAAATCTTAATTTCCTTGTGGGTTTTTCATTGGTGCTTCACTAAAGTATACGAATTACAATATTAATGGATTTATTTGTTCACAAAATTCCTACTGAATGAAAATTATGTTTCTCCCTCTTCCACAACTAATAAATTAAGACACAGAGTGATCAAGAGCAAAAAGTAGTTGTTAGTTTTAAATACCCAAGATGAGACAACAAGAAACCGAGTTTTGGAATAGTTGCATCTTCTCAAGAATATTAATCACATGATGTGTTCCAAGTATGGCTTCCACTGATATCTGCAAATTAATTGACCACTTAAATATTTCCACTAGTCAGGTATCACAGACTCAAAAGCAGCATTCAGGAAAAGAGAGACTGCAGCTATTGAGAAGCTGAGAAAAGAATTGTTTTAGTGGCAAAACTAGAAACTTAGAACACACAATCTGAGGCAGCAACAGAGCTGTAACCTATGTCTTTGGGGCACAAAAGACAGCAATCTTTTCTTGGTGTCATTCAGTGCAGCCCCTAAATTCTGCAGCATGTAGAATATAAGACAATGACCTTATAGCAAACAGCCTGTTCTACTACCTGCTACAGATCGTCTCTTCCATTGAGTGACTTTCTCTCTTTTCTAATCTTTAAAAAATTATTATTATTATTATTATTATTATTTTCCTACCTCTTTCTCCCCCTTTCTATTTCTCTGTTCTCCTCCTATTCTCATCTTTATTTCTTCTTACCAGCTCGTCGGGCAACTCTCCTCACTGTGCCTACTCTGGTGACAGCAACTTCTGAAGACGACATAGACCGGAGACCCATCAGAAGACTCCGGTCTAAGAGTGACACCCCATACTTGGAAGAAGCTCGGATCTGCTTCAACCTTGATAATGGTAAGACCACACCTTCCCTAAACAGCATATGACGTTAATTAAAGACTTCTTTTTGAGATGCAGATGGACCAGATGGTACCTCCTCGTTCACAAGCGATGTGGTGGTTTACCAGACATCCAAAGACGCCAAGGCTGTCTAACTACAAGCACCTGCATATGTATGAACAGGGATCGTTTTCAAAATTCTCCTGCAAGTGCTAACTAAAACTTTTTCCCTGTTTTAGCCAGGGTGAGCTAGTGAGATCACACAAAAATAGAACTGGTTTGCAAACAAAATATATTTCATCCATTCTAGGCGTCCAGAAACATGAAAGTTCTTGAGAACGTTTATGAAGCGATTACAGCTAACAGCAGACTTAGCTAAACCAAATGTTACAGATATTGAAGAACGTGCAGCACAACCCAAAGCCTCAACAGGACTGATTGGCAAACATAACAGAAAATTCTTGACTCTGCAGAAATAAGTAAGAGAGCCATCCTTCAAAATTCAGACCAACTAGTGTTACTATCATGGCCTTCAGAGTTAGTGAACCCCAACATTCCTTCCCTGGTCTTTTTTCCCCTCATTGAAGTTGATTAAAACAAAAGACTTCAGAAGTACTGACAACTTAGTGGCTTTAAGCAGAGTGAGTTGTTTTGGGTTTTTTATTTTAAAAAGCCTGAATTAAATGGCATGAGCTAGTACATTCTTAGGCACATATTTTAACTGTCTAACTTTCAGTAGTACTTTTGTGCTACCCACTTTTTCCTTAATATTTATATTACACTAACCAACCGAAATTGGAGCCCTAATGTGGCAGGCAGCCTATAAACCACAGGGTAAGAACATCCACATAAAGAGCTGATTACTAAACAGAGAAACAGAAACAGAAACAAAACACCCAGCCCAGCTCGCAGCCGGAGAACGGAGTCTCTGGTTTTTGCAGATGATCACATTTTTCTCAAAGACCTGCCGAAGCGACTTAGGAAGGCGAGCCCCGGGCTTTGAGGGATGGTCAGTGTCAAACGTTGAGTGCAGGCTCCTCAGTTCCCTGGGCATTTTAAACTGCCAAGGTGTGGCAAACCATCCCGCTTTACGTAATGGGTTTGCCCAAGGAAAGAGGGCAAGGAGGTGAAGGGATGCACCATTAGGCACCCCACCAAGTCCCGACGCAGCTGTGCTGTGAGTTCTGGACGCCCTGGGCTAGACGAGAGCAGTCCAAGGCGCCGGGCTTGCTGCGAGGGAGCACCTCTGCCGGCCAGGCCCATCGCCGGCGTTCGGCTCCTCAGCCGGGACCTCCCCTGGGGGCGGGAAAGGCGCTCGGCCGGACCCTGCCCGGGGCGG
>WEIU01000686.1:105481-135610 GCA_013389925.1 Aegithalos caudatus | reverse complement strand
CGCACCTCGCCGGCCTCCCCCGGCCCTGGCCCGCGGACCGGCGCCCCCTGCCCCGCGCCTCTCACCTGGGTGAGCCGGGGGGCGGCTGCCCTTCTCAGTTCAGCCCCTCCAAGCTTCCCCTCTCCCAGAGCGCCGCCCTTTCGCCCTGCCTGTGCATCGTGGCGCATCCCCACCTGGCTTCTGCGCTGTCCCTTCTCGCCAGGTGCTGGCGTCCCTCCTGGAGACGCTGCCCTTGGTGCTTTGCAAGTCTCCCTGCCTCGCTCTTTGCCTTCTTCCCCGATGGGTTTGTGTCTCAGAAGTGCAAGGAGACTTACACCTACATTGTCCACTTAGTTTCGTGAGGTCCCCGGTTGTCTCTGTTGCCTTTTGGGACTCTAGATGGGTGTACAGCCTGATGGTTTCTACCAACACACGTCCAGCTCCCTGCATTCACCTCCTCCTGCCCCTTATTGGGATGAACCTCCTGCAATTCTCTACCTGACCTTTCCTTCCCCTTTCTCCACTACTGTGCCTTCCTTTTTGCCACCTCTTCATCATTACTCCCTAGAGATTTAAGCTGTCCCCTTCAGTACATCCTGCACATGATGAAACTATCCTGTTTCTTTCCTACTAGGCCTGTGGTTTTCCATCCTTTCTTGACCTTTCCTTATGAGCTCTGTCAACAGCAAACTAACTACACCAGAGATTACTTGCTCTCAGAAACAAAAGAAAAGAAAGTTCTTTCTCCCGTTTCTCTGCACCAAACCAGACTTCCTGTTTGGGAAGGGGGACAGTGTGAGGGAGGATCTGTAGCCAGCAGTACTGCAGCCTCCCTCATGTCCCAGCAGTAGCACACAAAATGACCCAACTGTGTTACATTCTTTGATGCTGAGCCTGTCAGCTCACCGTCAGCTGTAAAGGGAAAAGAGCTGCCATGGAGTTGCTGCTTGCCCTGCTGCAGTCTCTGCCATCCCTCCTCCCCCTTTTCAGCTGGCAGAAAGTTGGAGATGGCAGAGATGTGTTTTCTTCTCCATTTGGGGATGGAACAGATTCCCCTCCCCCTCCCGTTATCCCTGCTGCAGTTACACCCTTGGTAATGGCTGATGCGCAGTTTGGTTTTACCACTGACAGAACAGTTGGTTACATTGTATGCCATGTCATTATTTCTCTCTGATCGTGACTTCTAAAAACTTACCAAACCATAGGTAAGTTGGGTGGCATTCCAGAGCACAGGCTGGAAGACTGTGCCAAGTGCCAGGTTTCAGCTCTATAAAGAATTGGAAGTGAAAACAGAAAGAGCAGCACTGCATGTAAGGTGTAAATGAGAAAAGGCTGTGTATGGTTATTTGACTACTGAAATAACACTGTGCTGACTTGTGTTCTCTCAGGTAATGTTATGACATGTAGTTATAAATAGATAAACCAGTTAAGAGCAAGGCACCTTCAGGTCACCTGGTGCCTCACATCTCTATGCTGAGCTAGACATGCTGTCTTTGCTACAAGTCCCAGAGGATGTGCAAGTCGCAAAGTACATCTTTCCTGCAATCCACCAAAGAATCTGGTAATCACACTTAGCTTCTTTCTGTTCCTGTCCTCCCCCTGTCTCTCTATAATTTGGGTCTTTACTTGTAAACCTGGGAATAGAATTCCTTAAGAAAAAAATAATTAAAAGAAACAGTAGTGGTGTATCAAGAAATATAAATGAAAAATGTTGTAAGTAGTGCAAGTGTGTGTTTTCATTAATCCATCTGGCAGTGAGTAGTAAAAAAAACACCAAAATTGCTTAGCAACCAGTATTCAGTGAGTGAGCCAAAAAGCAAGTGAAACGTGCCGCTGATACCCACTTCATTTCTGAGCTGCTGGGTTTACTCTTCTGTTTGCTCAGAAAGCACAAACCAAGCTGCCTGGGTTTGAGAACTCTATAGTTTGAGGAACAAGCCACTAGAAAATGTGTTTGGCCACTTTTGCTCATACTTGATAATGTCACACAGCTCAGGCTTTCCTCCTGAAACTTACGTTTATGAGGTGCAGTGTTCTTGCCTCTATGTCTTTGGCTCTGTGTGTGGGGAGGGGGGCGAAAACACCCTGTTTCTAAGCTGGCCAGGTTTCCGTTTGCAGTTTCGTTGTGGTGTCTCTGCCTCTGTGGCATTGAGGGCACCGGGTCGCCCTTGGTGTCCCAGTGCCCTGCAGGCGGAGGGGCCCGACCTCCTGTCCGGGAGCCCGGGGCGCTGTCCGCCAGCCCGGTGCTGAAGCTGCTCCGCCGGGGGTGGAGGACGCGTGTCCCGCCTTGCCTTGTTCTCCCTGTCTGTCCGTGGGCTGGCAGCGCACGTGTGTGCACAGGGGTGTGTGCATCTCTTTGCCTGTGCTGGGGGAAGGTGGTAGGAAGGAAGCAAAGATGTTCCTTCAACCCACGGATACAGTCGAAGCTAAAGTGATGCTTGGGGTGCACAAAAGAACCTCTTCCTTGTGTGCTTATTGCTTGCTTTCCATTTAGTGCATTCCATATCTGCGCTTGCTGCTCAACCACTGCTTACAGAGCTATTTTTCCTACAGCTGTTATGAGTCAAGCTGCATTCCCCAGATATTGTCTTCCATCAGGGCTTGGTCAAAGTTTGGCTGCAGCATGCAGCTGCTGCTTTGCTGTATTGGAACTTCAAATCCACTTTTATTAATGAGCCATAACCCGATACAGTGAATACTGCTCTTCTCCACCCTTAATTGCAACCACTAGTTAAGAACTATCACGTTTTTATCTGCTTCAGCTGTAAGTTATAATTATACCATTACTGCTGTTATCTGTATTGTTGAACAACTGAGATTGCATACACAGAGTCAATTATACAGTTTGGTTATAGCATGTATTTGGTCTGGGTCTTTAAAAAACACAATTTGCAAGTGATTAACAGCGCAGTTTGTACCTCCCCTGTCTTTCGATTATATTACCAGCTCTTGCTTTGTTTGATTTTCCGAAACATACCGGTTTATTATGTTTGTTTCTAAGTATTGATCAACTAACTCACAATTATTACCTAGCATGAGTTGACAAATGCTGTTTGATTAGTAGTGCCTGGTATGGTTTTTTGTCTGGTGTTCCCCAAGTGATTAAAATAGCGTGTTGTTTTCCAAACCCAGGGTTATTCTCTCTATTATTATACATATACAAATCCTATTAATCTGAGTTATGTGCTCATATCAAGAGGATAATACTTCCCAAAGGATTAAAGTTACCTCTTCTGCCAAAACTAATGTAGCTACGTAACATTGTAAAACTATAAATTATTTTTCCATATTTGTTACTAAATCAGTTCCATACAGAATTNTTTTTTTTTTTTTTTTTTTAATTTTCTCAACAAATTCCTCAAGTGCAACACTAGAGGAATGTGGAATGTGCTTTTACTTTTGGGTGGTGGTCTTTTGTTTTCTTTATTGTGATTAGTGATCTGGCATTGCTCCATGTCTTAACATCCATCTTTGGCTTTTCATACACATTTTCTTAAAAGCAGTTTTCAAATTGTCTTTCTAACTTTCTGATTCAGGCATCTAAAAGCTAATCCCAAATTACTTCTGAAAACTTGTCCGTCTGTGACAGTTGCCCAATAGCATAATCACTTTGCTGGTCCTGTGCCAGCTGATAAGTTCAAGTGGTTTTTATCAGTTTTCACCTGTTACAGGTTTTGGTTGAATTCTATTCTTCCTGTTGCAAAATACTATACTTTTTAAATGGCAATGCATGGTATGTAGCTTTCAAGCTTGATAAATTGGCAGAGGTGATGACTGATATGAAAATAGACTGCTTAGAAGTCACTAAATGATCCGAGATGTATGAGCTTTTCTCCTGCCTCCCCCTTCATGCAGCTGCTTAGGAAATCCCTGTCAGAATTTTATTGATGTTTGTTAGGGAGGTGGGGGGACCAACTGCACTGAGTTGATCTGGTCAGGTTCTTTTAGCCTTTCAAGTGCAAGTCATTATTAAAGCTATTTCTATATACAGACGTATACAGATACTCTTTCTCCTCTCTAGCTGAAAAAGAGTAAGCTTTGCACTGCAATCCTCTGCAAAGCTGATTCCAGCAGACTGAATTCTTGTTAAGTGGTGCAAGAAGCTGTCTATATCTCAGTTCCTCAATCATTCAGGAAAGTCACCAAATGTCAGCCTTTGTTTGAGCAAGGCTGATTGTCTGCTTATTTAACCTGGGAATGGAGACTCAGGGCGAAAGCAAGCCAATGCCTTGGAGAAGGTGTAAGGCCAGAATGACTGCAGTAGCTGTACTAGGAGTCAGCAAAGAGGGGATGTTCCTTCAGAAAGAATTAACTTCCATGCTGTGAAATGGGGAGAGGGGAGATTTTGAATGTGAATATATTCTTCCCACCCTGACTTCAAAGTGTGTACCAGTGGTGCAACCAAACAGAAGCCAGAGGAGCAGCAGGAAGAATGCAGGGGCTGGGCTCTGAAGAGAGAGAAGAGAAGAGGGAATGAGGTAGCAATGGATAGAACTCGATAGAGGTGGTGCAGGCTGTGCAAGCCATGGAGCCCAGCTGGCTCGCTCGGCCCCTGGAGCATAGCACAGATTTTAGTGCACTGAAGTCACTCAGTAATCTCACTGAAGTAGCTGGATCCTCAAGTGATTTAAGTCATTTGTTGACTTTAGCCAGGGATCTGAGTCAGACTGTAGGAATATACATCTCTGCTCCCTTTCAATGATGAAAGATCTGTTTTATCTCTTTGTGGTGTGGAGCCACATGTTGTCTTGGAATGTTTTCTGGGAAAACAAAGCTGAGAGGGGAAGGACTGAGTGGTTGTGCATAATTTTGCCATGGGTACAGAAGAAAGGCCCTTGTGTCTAGGAAGGCAAGCGAACTTGGTACCATTTGCTGTTCTTAAGCAGTGACGAATAAATCACACTGGGGAGAGGAAAAAAAATCTACGTCAGCCTGTGTTAGTGCTGCTGCAAGCAGAATTAATTCACAGGGTGTAAAAAGGGAGGAGGATCCTGGCAGAAACTGCTGAATGGCTGAGACAAATGTTCGCGAGCTGGGAAATGTTCATGGTCGGCTGTTTCTGTCATGCAGAGCTGGTGGGGGAAAGCCAGGACACAAAGGGTGACTGTTAGTTTTAGATGTGGGAATTTACCTGGTCTGAACCAGGCACAAAGTTGAAATCAAAAGTGTCTTAGATTTTCAGTGTTCTGGCACCTTCTATCCTCTGTTTGGGCCCTAGGGTTTCTTGCAGCCTTCATGGTAGGCTGCCTCGCTGTTACTGATTGTATTGTTGTATTCACTGCATTATATAGCTCTAGACCTATGCAGAATACTTTTCAGTTATCAAAATGATGTATGATTTTGCTTTCTAATGGAAAGATAACATTATTTGTGTATTAGCCTTATATATGTTGATTTGTCTGGAAGGATATGATACATTTTGCTGCAGTGTACAAGGAGGAGCTTGTGAACTTTGTTACTTTGTAAAATAAGAAAGAATATTTATATAGCTCACTGAGGTGGGTAAATTGTAAATAGGTGAAAATAAAGTGAAATTACTTGACTCAATTTTCTGGAGGAAATCTCCATCCCATTAATTTTTAATTTTCTCTAAACCCCATCATTTTATTTAAAAGTCTGTTTTGAAGTTGCTGAGTTTGCCCCTGGTCATCCTTACAAATGATTTAACACAGTTAATCATCTATGCAGTCATTTGAAATGCTATCACATTTGGAGATGTGTTATTTCTTCCCTGTTTATCCAGTGTATGTTTGAATATATCTGTAATAAAGTACTCTATGTGGTTTCATGATATACGAATAAATTCCCCCTAAAACTATATATGAATTTCAACAGCTTTGGATTTATGGACCTCACAGATTAGAAGTAATGTGGAAAGGTTAATCTGAAGGACATAATAGTGTTTTTAAAAATACTTTAAATTATAGTGGCATTAGGATTTCAGGTAGAAAAGATTGGTCTCAGGAGAACAGGGGAGAGAGAAATAGGCAGTAGCAGGCTTTCTAATACGTGTGGGAGGTTTTATTTCTTTTTGGAGAAAGATTAGTAAAAAATGTATGCTTGGAAAATTTCCATTTCTTGCTCTGCTCTAATCACTCCCTCAGATTATTGTCATGGAGATCCTGTCATACTTAGGAACCCAAATCACAGGTTTTGGCAAAGCATTTTTTAATACATTTATAAAGGGGCCTGAAGAACTGTCCTCCTTTGCCATCAGGTGTTGCTTTACAAAACCTTGTGCCTCCCCTTTAACTGACTGATGACTGATAGTCTTAATGCTGCTTAATTTGGAGTATAGCTGGAGATCAGATGTGTGCCTGTCATTCATTTCCTGGCTGTTTTCCAGCCCTGGGAGCACGAGTACACATACCAGGAAAAATGAGCATCCAAGCTGAAAGCCACCCTTCATGTGGCAAAGACAGGCCATTTGAGATTAACTGCCCTTCCCAGGGCTAAGTGCAGTGGCTGAAAGCACCTCTGTATCAACAGGCAGTTTAGAGAGGAAGCAGACTTATCAGCAGCTGAGGTTTTAACTCTTGTACCTGACTTGAGAGACTTAAGACTGTGACCTTCACTGAGTGCCAAATAGGAATAAGTTTACATGTTCTCCAAGTCCAGTTAAATGGGAGAGATGCCCTTGCTTCACCAGCTGTCATCTAACAGGAATTTTTGATGCTGGCTTGAGTGAAAAAAATACGACTGAGGACAGTTTGAAGGGAAGGGTGAAGTTAAAAAGATGGAACTGGCAAGAGTAAAATCATACAAGATGCATTTCTCTGAATGCTGGAGATGTTCTCATGTTCTGATGTTATTTGGCCCTGCACATTTGCATCACCTTTCTGTGTCGGGGGCAGCTGATGCACGTGCAGTCAATGGCATAGACATTGCTGTCAAACAGCTGAGGCAGGAGATGGAAGGAAGGAAGGTATGTGCTTGCTTTGGGATCAGGATCATGCCTCGTGAAACTCTGCAGTATGTGTGACTTGAAGGCTGCTGTAGTTCTTTGTTATTAACTCGGTCCTTCAAGAAAATTGATGTTTCAGAATTTGCCTGGATAAGAAGTTCTCTCTGTCTTTGTTTTTTGCTTGATGATCTTTTTGGGTTAACACAACCAAGTACATTCCTGCAAGCTGGGATGATGCAAAATCCTTTTACTTTTTTTTTGTTTCACCAGGAATCATAATTTTCTTCTTAGAACTAAGTCTTTAGAGAAACTGCATTTTTCCACAACTTCAAAATTGGCAACCTGTTCAGAATTATTAGCTGTAAAATCTAGTAAAAAGGAAAGACCTAATCCTCAGTAACAGGTATAATTAGCTTTAATGCTTAATTACTCTGAGTCAACTAATTGGTTTCATTGGGACTACTCAGAGTAATTCTCAGAGCTAGGCATGTAAGTGTCTTCAGTATCAGTCTTAAAGTTGTTTGTAAGTTTTTGCAAAAGTCATTGGTCAAGAAAGAATGTCCTGGGCTGTCTGTTTTCAAATAAAAACTGTTGATGTTATGTTAATGAAATATTGTGTTATTAGAAGTTATTTCTTGTGCTTCTGCTTTAGACCATAGAATCAGTGTGAAATATTATATTTCCATAGTGAAATAAAACTTGGCTGCCTTCATGCCTTCTTGGTGATGAATCTTCGTGATGGTGTATCTCTTGTGGATAAGGTGCAAAAAATGTCACTTTTAACATTTTCATCATACTAATGTGATGCATTTTACATGGTAATACAACTTCTTTATATAGTCCACTAAAATGTTTTCTTCATTCAGAATACTATTAGGGTAAAATTATTTTTAATCATGCAATAACCATTTTTAATCATGCAGTCTGCTGCTTTCATTTATAATGCATTGGTGGTCTTATGTTGATATGCTGAAGCCATAGCTAGATGCTCAGTATAACTAGATGCTCAGTATATGGTCACTTTCCCTAAGTTTCATTGTAGAGACAATGTTCCTGAATATTTAAAAGAAAACAATTAGTGCTTTTACTGCAAACTCTGTAATAATTTTCATATTTTGAAATTCCAGTTCAGTGCATAAGAATGTGAAGATGACATCCAAACAAGAATTTAAGGCAGAGTTGAAAATTTAAATGCTCATGTTTCTTCTGCATTCCAGATTCACTGTGGTTTCAATCTGGTTATGAAGTACATGAGACTGGGGAAGCATGTGACAACAGCTTGCATATACATGTGTTTTTATATATATGAGCACATGCCATTTTAACTGTGGTGGATAACAACTGCAGTGCATATTTTGGTTAATCAGAATATTCTTGCTATGCATAATTTATGTTGCAATATCATTTTTACGGTTAGTGGATACAGTACTTGGACAGACAGACATCTGGTTAATAGTTTATAAGAAAATTAAATACTTGATGTATTATTAGAATGAAAGAGAAATGTTGGAAAGTTGTTTAAAGCCTGACTGATGCCCAAACTCAAGCTTGATGCCCCAAATTTGGAGAACCTGTTTTGCCTATGGCACTTGTCTACCAGTGTGTGGTTACTTCTGTTCTGTGGGTAAAAGGCTAAGGAGTCTACCGACAGATTTGAGAACTGGCATGTATGCATGTCCTTGGGGAGAATGTTCCTATGTTCCCTCAGTCAGTCAAGTGTTACAATGCTGTTAAGCCATCAGAAACAGCATTGAAAGGCTCCCTTTAAGCTAGTCCCATTTTGCTACAGCTTTGTATTTAGCCTTAGGAACCTCTCTCAGAACAGAAAATACCCCCCCGTTAAAAAGAAATGGGAAATTAATAGTTATACTGCAGTATTCCTTGAGAAAGAGATAAATCCCATCTGACATCTGTAATGGTCCTTTGTTTTCCTTTCTGAGATCATTGATAGTGCCATTTTCATACATCATGTTTTTCTTCTGTTTTCTCTGTTTTCTTGCACTGGAGAAGTGCTAGAAACAAATGTGGAGACCTTGACAAGGCTGTGCTTGGTGCATGAGGCGTCTGTTTGGAAGAGAATGGCTCTTCCACATGCCCGGTCTCCATTGCAGGAGCACATGGATGTGAAGGTCATGTTGTGCAGTGTGCTGGTGAAGAGGTCTGTAGCTGACTGTCTCATGTCTCAGCTCCTGGCTTGTGGTAGTCCTCCCATTTTGAGGGAGCTGATATCTGACCCTACTGTCCTTGTTACTCCTCCCCTGAATACCTGATAAAACCCACGACCCTGGCCCTGCCCCCGCTCTCTTTGGCTCTTGGGCTCTCTGGGCTCCCTGTCCTCGGCCGTCGCCTCTCTCCCTGGCCCCGGCCCGGGGACGGGAGGGAAATAAAACCAGCTTAAAAGGAGGCCCGGCTCGTCTGTTACCCTGCCGGCAGCTGAACCTCCCCGGGGCACGATGGTTACTGTTGCCACACGCTGCAACACTGGCTTCTGCGGGGTTATGTCGTTGTTGGCATCTCCCTTTTCCTGTTGCCTTTTCCATTCTCCGGTGTTTATCAGGACTATGTATGTGGGCAGCAGCAATGTGTTGGCCTGCAGCTTCCTGAGGGTTGTGCCTGCTGTGTTGGCAGAGGTGCCATACCAGCATTTAAAACTCTAAGTTGGGAACTATAACTTTAAATGGTCACCGTGCATCCTTGGGAGCTCTGGTAAAGAGCTATTAATCTACGTGGTGCTTCCATGAACCCATTTAAGGCAATCTTCCCCCAGAGCAATGATCACTCCTGCTCTCTGCATAGAGACTGCTCTTCTGGTTGTGGGGAGAGGTGGTTTATTGAAAATACCAAGGTGGAGAGTTAGGAATAAACTGCATTAAGCTGATGAGTAGTCATTGTTTATATTTAAAGCAGTTTAGCATGTTATCCGTTCATGAACAATTTAATTTTGTCTTAACACTTTCTTTGTTCATCATCCTTAATGACTTACACTACACATTAAGGCACTTTTTAGATGTGCTGAATGTTTTCCCAAGAATCGTTAAAGATTTTTTTCAAAAACTACTTTTTTCAGAACTATTTTTTTCACAATTACATACTACATTGAAATAGCAAAGAAAAAAAAATGAAAAGTAATTGATCATTTTAATTTTCTCTGTGTGGAAGGACAGCAAAATCTTTCAAAGCTAATAATAAAAAATTAACTGGGGCTAACTAATTACATGTAAAATGATAGCCTATAATTATAAGGCAAGAAGAAGTCAATAAAGCTCGATTTGTAATTTAGTCTTATCTCAAGGCTCAGAAGAACAAACCATTCTGTGAGATAAATTTTATAAGATTGCTTCAAATAATATTTTTGAGCTAATAATTAGTTGATAAATTTTATTTTTTTTTAAAAGAAAACAAGATAGGCATCACTGAATAACCTTGGAGTTTAACCTTGCAAGCTTTCCCCTCTGGAAGCAGTTGGTGTAACAGCTTTGTCAATATTAAAGGAGACCCAAGGGCAGAGTGGTAAAAATATTTGGTTGAGAAGTATCATTACACAGATGGAATACAGCTTTTTGTTAACATGCTTCATGATGTAATAGTAGGAAACCAGGGGAAAGAATCACCAAAATTAAGGCAACGCAGGACATGTGTTGTCATTAAAACATGTCAGGGCTTACTAAACTTAACTGCTCTCAGTTAGTGCTGCCCTAGGCAGCAGAAACATGATGCCAGCAGGTACCCACCAGAGTGGCTGTAATATTACCTAGAGGTGTGTGTCAGCAGCCCGAGGAGGAGCGTGCAGGGACCATCTGTTAACCAGCATGAGTCTAAAAGGCTTAAAGTGGGCAGCAGAGGGATCGCTCTAGAAGTTGTGCTACTTACTCTCTCAATTATGCAAGTCAGTGGCAAGTAGACAGGTCCCAAGCAGTGATAGGTGTTCCTTCCTGCATCGTAGCTGTTTCAGGAGATGTTTCTTCCGTGGCTTTTGGCAAGGCTTACTGACATTTGTAGCCAATTGTGATTTAAAAATGCACCTGGTGTTGAGAGGGAGGAAAATGCAGAGCCTGCTTCCTTATAATTTTGGAGATACATTCCGCTTTTAAACTTCATTCTTCCCTCTGTTGCTAAAATAAAATCTTGTATCAGCTATATATCAGTGTGCTTAATAAGGCAGCATTTAGCTTTCACTACCACTCACAACAGAAAGAAAAAGATTGTTATCAGCAAGAGGTACAGGGATATACTGAAAAAGTGAATGTAGTGACAGTATTAGCCCTACATAAAATCCAGGAATGTTTTAGCAGAACATCATTCAAAACATCTGACTCCCATGAAACTTTCTGTTACTGTGTCAGAAAACATTTGGTCCTGTTGGTTCACTTACGTGGGACCATGAGATTATGTGTATGTGTGCAAGAAAGCTTTAGTGCATTGCAGCCACTCGTGTATGGCCAATTTCCTTTGTTGAATGGTACATTGTGGGTGGTTTGCCTTTGGGAACTGGCTGTTTTACTCCTTTTAGGATTTTACACTGAATTTAAGACAAATTTTGAAAGTGAATTGAGCAAGGAAATGTAGGTTGAATTTTGTAGAAGGTATTCTCAGTAGCTTAGACCAGTTTTTATGTTTTGGTTTAGCTGGTTTGCTCTCTTAGAAAAAGATCCAGGACTGTATACAAAGGTGGCCCTCATCTATTTGTTTCATTAAGTGGGAGTGATAATATTCCTGCTGCTCATAGCATGACCCCTTAACATGACTCTATCATTCACTGACCACAAGAACATAGCTGTTGTCTTTCCCCTTCAAATGTGCCCTGAAGACTGCAGAATAAGTCATTTCCAACCTCCATATGCATCCTTTCCTTGAGGAGGAAGCTCAGAAGACCTTGAAAGGATACAGAAGGAAAGGATTAGGATGGTGAAGAGGACCTGTATTGTGTCTTTCTTCAACCACAGGGCCTTTAAAATTAAGTTTAGTAATTGTATTTGTTAATGATTTTTCCTTTCCAAATTTTGATTGAGACATTTTCTGGGAAGAACGGATATTTATAATGCGAGGGGGAGAATGGCCAAAGTGGTTTCAACCATTCAGGTACACTTTTTTCCCTGCAAAGGATTTTGGACTGAAGAAAGGTGTTCCTCTGTGCTAGAATTGAATGTTCTGTGTTTTGGTTTTTCTGCCTAGAGGACTGTATTTTTTAAATGTAATATCTCACACTGCTTCCCATAGGACATTGCCAAAGCAGTTTCTATAAATCCCTATGCACAGAGTGTTTTATGTGAGACAAAGGTATTTTTTTTCTTGATATATTTTTTTGCACCTTGCTGTCCGGCTGCACGGGTATTTAAGTATATCCTTAGAAGTTTTTATTCTCATCTGCAAATGAAAACCTTGAGTGCTAATCTCTTTCTTCTGACAAAGTCCTCTGATGCTTTCTCCTCAGGAATCCCCTTCCTTAATTCTGTGCCATTCTGTGTGGTAAGGGGAATGCTGTCTCAAGGACTTATCCTCCCTTTGGAAGTCTGCGTCACAGTCATCTTTCTTTCAAGATTGGAGAACTAATATGTTTGTAACAGAGCTTCTCTGTATTGATATTTGTACTGGATAAAGAGGTGACTACAAAATCCAGTAAAGGTTCCTTTTCAACCCCTTGTGTACTGGCTCAACAGTACTCTGAAACTACATTGACCTCAGAGCAAAGGATGAAGCATACATTTTGTGTACAGAAGTTTCTTATGTCATTGCCGTATCTTGTTGCTGCACTTACATGATTTATCCTGTGAGGATTTGTGTTGTGATTGGTATTACATGCACCTCAACTTAGAAATCTTTTCTGGTATCTTCATAATTAAGTAAAAATTATGTATTTGGAAATTTTTTCAGACTTGTTTCTCCTCTTTCTCATTCAGGAAAATAATACAAAATATGAGCAGGTAAGTTTCCTTTTAAAGACATTTTCAAGGTGTTCACAGTGGCTTGAAAACAAATGAAAAGTGTTCAGAAAAGTACGTCTGACTTTTTTCATGTTCTTTTAAATAACATGTCTATCCTACGGCCCTCTTATATAATAAGATTTTTAGTCCCAGATGGGTAGGGAATAGTTATCTGCAGCTCTGCTTACTTTTTTGCACTCTATCAGAATGAGTCTCCCAAAACAACCCTTAAATGGTTGCAGGGTAATTAAGGTTCACTGGTACAACGGTAACTAGATTCTGTATTTAATTAGTCTCTCTGTAAAGCAGAGTTGCTGCATCATATTTGAAATACTCTTTGATGATATTAATGAAATGTCTTATAGGAACCTTAGCTTGATGATCAGTGCAGTTAGTATTTAAATTTTCTGCAAATTGAGCTTCTATTGCACAGATAATATAGCTTCTGGTAGATCAACATTACAGCATCCTTGTTCAAATAGATACATACTCTATTACAGTTCTGTAGCCATGGGAAAGAACTGCTGCCTCACAAATGGCTTACTGTGACTCTGGAAGGACCCAGTTCAGGAAAACACTGATGCATCATGATTCATCATTAATAATTATGTTCTGAATTCTTCTCTAATTTGCAGAGCAAAATCTGCTCTCTGGAGACCATCACAGAATCATAGAATTGTTTGGGTTGGAAGGGACCTTTAAATATCAATTAGTCTAACCCCCCTGCAATGAACAGGGAGATCTTAAGCTTGATCAGGTTGCTCAGAGCCCCATCTAGTCTTACCTTGAATGTTTCGAGGGATAGGGCATCCATCACCTTTCTGGTCAACCTGTTCCAGTGTTTCACCACCCTTATTGTAAAGAATTTCTTTCTTTTATCTAGTCTAAATCAACCCCCTTTTAGTATAAAACCATTGCTCCTTGTCCTACCACAACAGGCCCTGCTTAAAAGCCTGTCCCCACCTTCCTTGTAAGCCTTCTTTAAGTACTAAAAGGCTGCCATTAGATCACCCCATAGCCTTCTCCAGGCTGAACAACCCCATATGTCTCTGCCTTTCCTCATAGGAGAGCTGTTCCATCCCACTGACCAATTCTGTAGGCCATCTATGGACATGCTCTAAAAGGTCCACGTCTTTCTTGTACTGAGGATGCCAGAGTTGGATGCAGTATTCCAGGTGAGGTCTCATGAGAATGGAGTAGAGAGAGAGAATCACCTTCCTTGACATGCTGGCCACACTGCTTTGATGCAGCTCAGGATGCAGTTAGCTTTCTCAGCTGCGAGTGCACATTGCTGGGTCATGCATAGTTTTTCACCCACCTGTACCCCCAAGTCCTTCTCCCTGCATCCCCCAGCCTGTATTGATATCTGGGGTTGCTGCGACCCAGGTACAGCACTTTGCACTGGCCCTTGTTGGACCTCATGAGTTTCACATGAACCCACTTTACAAGCTTGTCCAGGTGCCTAATAATTTCAGCACCTTCTTGCTTTGTCTGTATGTTTCAGAAAACAGTAAACCAGTGCCAGTCTCAGTAAAAGTGTTGTCAGCTTGCAGAGTAGATGATGTTCTTCTCATAGCTTGCTGTTAGCACTTCTGCCTTGCCTTGGGAGGCACAGACCCTGAGGCTCTGGCACACCTCTTCAGAACTGTTTGTGATATTACAAAGTATTTTGTTTAGGGTCGTGCTGTGTCCATGCACAGAAACCTGTAGGGACCAGACATTGGAGAGAAAGGGGAGAACTCCATCACACCAACTCAAAACCAACTCCTACTGCTCTTACTCATAAATATCCTTCAGAGCCTCATGCTTTTCCTGCTTGCACAATTAGTCACAGTTGGGTCAAATTGGGTTTACTTAATCAGCTTCTTGGAAACTAGGGTCACAGATGTGTGTGTTGGTTGTGCACCCTAATATTTGGCTGGGTTGTTCCAGTTTTAGAAGTGCAGGAGTGTTCCCCTTCCGTCATCATGGTATGCTGCTGATTTTGTGTCTTCCACCTGCCTTGAGCTACGGGTCTACAGAGCCTCATAACAGCTCTCAAGTTAGACTTGTGGTTGCCAGATGTGCTGGGCTGCTTTGTGATTTCTGCCCATACAAGTTTCTCTATGGGCAAGAAAGCCAAATCTGCCAAACATTTGCCAGGTCTTTCCAGATCTGAAGCTACCCAGTCAGAGCAGTAGTATAACCCTCTCCCTGGATAATTGTAAGTCTGTGTACTTTTATTTGCATTCAGAGAGCAGCTCCGCAGAGCAAGCATGGCTCATCCAACACGCCCGAGAAATGTGTGTATTTCTATCTAGGAAAAACTGTATCCCAGGGAAAGTGACCCACCCCAGCCTTACTACTACTCTTGGGATTCTCTCTGGGAAGTAATTTGCAGCTGACCTCATGGTGCATGCACTAGAACAAGAATTTTCTGCCCTGATAAAGGTGCTGGTGTGCTATATACTTCACTGTGTTATCACACTAGTGCACCAGCAAGGTGAAAAAAATCACTTTCTAATGTTTCTCACCTTAGAAAGTTAGCTAATCACTGACTATATTGAAATAGTAGAGTCTGCACCATTAGATGGATACTCTGTTGATATTGACGAATGATGGACTGAATGAATTCTGAGGTATTGTTCTGAAGCCTTGAGCTCTTGTTCTTTTGTGTCAGTTCTTATGGACAGACAATTCAGGGTGTTGTTACTGTTGCAATTCTTAATCATTGTAGAAAATATTGGTCATAGGATGGGGGCCAGGGGTATTTGTGTTCCAACGCCAGTCACACTCATTGGAAGGTCAGCAAAATAATAGAACAAACATGATCTCTGTAGGTCATTGAAACAGTTCTTTGTGGCCTTTTGGAGTGCAGGATGATTACTTCATTGCTGATCGACATCTTTAAAACATTGGGTCTTTTGAATTTGTGAATGAGAGCAAAAGAAATGGATGTAACAGCTAGCAGGTGATTCTCTTTCATTGGAAAAATCAAGAGCCTGGAGTTTAAACTTTTGTAGCAGTGAGTTCTGGGTCTGGATTCTCCTAGGTCAGGCTTACTAGTTAGTGGTGGTAGTGATGGATTCTGTATTTTTTAGAATAATGTGGCCCACATGATGTCCAAAAAACCAAAATCTCCTAGCAAGAAGCTTATTTGAAGTACATGCAAAGGTGAGTTTTTCTCCTGATAGATGGTTGGTTGCTTCAATTTGAGCTTGGTACCCAGTACATAGAAACTCTCATTGTAGCCTTAGTGTGGCAGATAGATTACTCTAGTGTGTGGTGACTTTTCAAAAACTTATGAAAAAACCTATCCTGCTCCCTAATTCAACACTGATCTTCACTGGGTGACCTGCATGTAGTTTTATTAATTGCATGCTTTCATGGAAGCATACTAATGTCCTGGGGGGTTGGGCATGGCCACTGTTGGTTTGTTTGGCAGAATTTGACAGAAAATCAGCAGAAGGTATGACAGTCATGCTTGTTCACATTTGCTTCTTTCTGTTTGGTGCCATGGATCTGAACTGGGATGGCTACTGGGAAGTGGACTTTGTTGGTAGAAGGACTTGGAGGGATGAGGGAGGAATCTAGCACAAATGATTTGTCACTGAAGTATTGAACAAAAAAGCCAGTCTATGAAATATGGAGTATCTTCTGTCTTAAGCCCCTTCACTTATAAAGACACATTCTCAAAGATTTTAAGCTTCAAATACTTATGCATGTTCAAAACTATATTTATTATTAAGAAAATAATAGTGGAGGTCAAAATTCCAGCAGGGTTCCTTTAAAGTAGTAATGACTGTCAGATAATGCGTTATCTGGCAGTTAATGGAGTAGCAGGGGGCCTAGTACTAGAATATTAAATGCCAAGAAATGAAAAAGCCAAATGTTGTCATAAATACTCTGCACGCTGATAAAAGATGAAGATGAAACTGGAGATCCAAGTTTTGCCTTTGTAATCAGGATCTCCTTTTTCATGGAGAGACTAGAATTAGAGGTGCAATGTGAAGGGTAAGGTAATGTTCTATCTAAAGAAGAATAACAGATACTAAACTTAAATAATTATGAGTAATAAAGAAATTACAAGATTTATTTTAATTCTTTGTTTCTTTTTGTCTACCTTTTAAAATTTTAATGTGCTCCTGCTCTGGTGTTCATAAAACAACTTAGGATCTAAAGACCAGAACAGTAATGAGAAGAAGAAAAAAATAACCACTTCTAATCATCATATTTTATTTACAGTTATCTTCATTTAGTCCAATGTAAAAAAACAAAAAAAAACCAAAAAAAAACAAAAAACAACAACAAAAAAAAAAACCCACCAAAAAAAAAAAACCAAAAAAAACCCAAAAAAAAAAAAAAAAAAAAAACCAAAAAAAAACCAACCCAAAACCATTTGTGGGCAGAAAGAGAGGGAAGAAAGCTCTCACCTAAAACTGAGAACATATGCTGAGGACTTTGGGCATTTTTGATAACGTTTTGATACCATTTTTAATACCGTTAAAAAAAAAAAAAAAAAAAAAAAAGAAAAAAAGAAAAAAGAGCTAAAGCAGAATTTTTGTATCACTGCTGCACAGATTGTCTATTATATGATTCATCACAAAACTGGTAATCCTCAAAATCTGAGGCTTTATGCTGAGTCCAAAGGTAATATGCTCCAAGCATTAGGCAGTGGCTGGAGCAACCCCGTTTGTGGCATTGAGACTGCACAGATGAGGGGCTGCAGAGCTGAACTCTGCCTCGGAACCCAGCTCTGTTGTTCTGCTGGTCTGGCTTGGGAAAGGTGGGAGGGAACAGCACTCAGCACCATGCCTCCCAGAGCAGAAGGTCACTGTTTCACCTTTCTGCTTCACAGGATAAGACTTGTTTTTCCCATGTGGTCAGTCTGGACCTTGCTGAGCAGTTGTCCTCCTGCTGCGATGTGCGTTCGACTGGGATAGATGTTTAGTCCAAGGAGCATTGAGATCACTTACATGTCTCAGCGCCAGCCGTGCTCTACTCATGTGTCAGGGAAGGAATCTGCCCTTCAGGGCTTCCCTGCTGTGATGCCATTCTGTGCTGCTGCCAATGTGGAGCTATCCCTTGAAGACAAGAGAATATGTGTCCCTCAATATTTGTCTGAAAAGCACCGATACTTCCTTTCCTATTTAGATCTGTGTCAGTGAAAAGGAACTTCTGTGAGCTAAGCTACTGTACACCCAGTGTGAAGGAGATGTAAACAATGCAAGCCCTTCTGTTAAAATTACCTGTTTTTTTTCCACACTTCCTTGCTGGTCTGTAGGTAAGATTTTTTTAGTGGGTGAGGTGATTGATAGATCTGGTTAGTGGTTAGTTTTTTATTGAGTAATCCAGAATGGGGGATAACAATGCATCAGTTCTACCCAAAGCTAAAAGAGAATGAAGTTCATGCATTTTTCAACCTGGTGTAAGTACTGTCTAGTAAATATCAGTGGTCCTGAACCCCACAGACTTTGGCATCAGCAGGAGCCTGCTCTGGCTTTCTTCTGAGTGCAGTTTTTAAGCTGTCTCCTGGGCGTTTTTTACTCTTGTAAGTAAAGTGACTGAAAATCCAGTAAGTGATCTTTATGAGCATCATTTAACTTCTCTGTATTGCATTTGAATACAAATCCCTGGCCAGGTCTGTGCTGTTCTTTCTACTTCCTAGTTCTCAGCTAGTGCATTCATAGTTTCATGTTGCTCTGCCACCTTTCAACTCCTTTGCTGGAGGCTGAAATTCAAAGCAATGAAGACCCCAATCACAGCTGTTCAGCTGCTGCTCTGCTGGAAGAGGTCAGTATAACAGGGTCAGAACAACATGTTCATTCATTCTCCTAACTGCAGAAATAAGTGACCTCTTAGGAGAGCCCTAATGTGCACGCACGGGATTAAGTTTTGATGATTTAGTCAAGAAATATCTGAAGTAAGGAGAGAGAAGATGGAGTTTCAGGCCAGTCATAGTTCACCATCTCTCAGGCCAGTAGGGTTGCTAGTTAAGGGAATTACCTTTACTTGTATTTCAACAGCCTTGTGAATGAAATATGAGAATTCACCCAAAGGATAAGCTTAAAAAATCCTCTAAGGATTAGGCTTATGATTAACTATTTTGTAGGTAAATCAATGTTGGCTTTTAGGGTTTCTTTTGGTCTTGGTGGTGTATGGTTCAGCTGAAACAGAAACATTGTGCTGTTTCCTATAGGACTTTACTACTTGTTAAAGTATCATCTAATTATCTTTTTACTTTATTAATTTCATGCTTTCTTTTGATGCTGCTTCATAAGATAGCTAATGTTGGATTCCACTCCATTGCCACAGAAAAATAGTATTTAACCAGACGAGAAACACAGAAAGAATCTCTTAGACGTGGAATTTAATCTGCTTTTTTGCTGTACAAGTGTATCTTGAATATGTAAAAAAATATACTCTCATTCATACATTCATACACATCCTCAAATCCTTCCCAATCTATGATGCTGTTCTTGAAATGCCATTTCTACCCTTAATTGTAGTTTTTAAGAGAGATAGAGTCTTTGAGACATTGCTCCAGCTGGTCAGGGTTTTTGCTGGAAGGCACTTGTTAGGTAAGGGTTCATTTTAGCTTGCTGCAGTGTTTCAGCCTTGCACTGCATCTGAAGCTCAAATACCTGTGTGCAGTGAGGAGGTGTTTCCTTCCTTCTTCTTATTCTGAGGTTTGGTTCATCAAAGTGCTATAAGAACATGAACTTCCAGGAAATTCTTTTTCATTCCCAGGGAGAGATTTTGGAAATTAGTACTCAGCCAGATACCCTCTATTTCATTATTTCAATTTTGTAGATTTAACCAGATTTAATCACTGGATGTGACTGCAGCAGAAGAGTGTGTCATTTTTGGAGAACCATTCTAGAGATGGAAAGGGGAAACATACTTCACTTCACAAAACCTCTTTTTAGAAAAGAAATACTTCCCTGTTACCAAATGCAAACAAGTTAGGTGCCACCATCTGCTGTCAGTGTAGCAGATCCCATATTAAGGAATGCCTGTGTGGCCATTCCATCAAATAAGAAATTAGTCATATATTTAGTGTAATTGAACATTTGTGATAATGTGTATTGCTGATAATTCATACTGACAGTAAGCTCTGAAAATATCAACCTGAATATTTTCTGACAAAACTTGCCATGTGGCAAAGCATACATTTGCCTGTAGTCATTTAAAAATTGATGTGGTGTCCTTGAGTGGTTTCCTGAAGCATAGTGCTGATTTATGAGCCAGTCATCTGAAGAAAAAATAGACACATCTCTTGTGAAATGAGTGTTGAATACCTTCCATATACTTACATTTCTTTATATATATATTTTTAGTGCTTGTTGAACCTCCAAGGATGTTTTTGAAGCCTTTCATTATGGTTTGGTTTTTTTTTTTTTTTTTTGTTAATCTAAAAGAATATAGAATACAGCTGGTTTCCATGCATCCCTCACTTTTCTCCTTTCAAATGGAGAGTCTTTTAGAGTTTCGTTTTCAAGGTAATTCTGTATATGGGTAATCTTGAGGTAGACTACAGAATCACAGAGTGGTTGGGGTTGGAAGGGACCTCTGGAGATCATCCAGTTCAACCCCCATGTCAAGGCAGGGTGACTTAGAGCAGATGACACAGGAACACATCCAGGTGGGTTTTGAATGTCTCCAGAGAGGGAGACTCCCACAACCTCCCTGGGCAGCCAGTTCCAGTGCTCTGCTACCCTCAATGTAAAGTTCTTCCTCATGTTGAGGTGGAACTTCTTGTGTTTCAGTTTATGGCCATTGCTCCTCATCCTGTCACTGGGCACCGCTGAAAAGAGTCTGGCACCATCCTATTGGCACCTGCCTTTGAGATACTTACATTAATGCATTAATGAGATTAATGTGATTAGTGCATTAATGAGATCCCCTCTCAGTCTTCTTTTCTCCAGACTAAACAGGCCCGGCTCCCTTAGCCTCTCCTTGTAAGAGAGATGCTCCAGACCTCTAATTATCTTTATGACCCTCCATTGGACCTTCTCCAGGAACTCCTTGTCCCTCTTATACTGCAGAGCCCAGAAGTGGACACAGCACTCCAGATGTGGTTTCACCAGGGATGAGTAGAGATTCATAGAGGTTGATAGAGGGGAAAGGAAATTATACCAACCAATGCATAAAACAAAAAAACCCATCATCATCAAAAAGGAACTCCAAGAAATAGTGACCACCCTGTCAATTCGTGTGGAAGCTCAAATAAAAAGTATTCAAATGCTGACTAGAGCTTGCATTTTGCCTGATATCTCAGTTGCCACAAATCATTTGTACTTTATTTATGCTTGTGTGTCATCCTATCAGATGGGTTCCCTCTTGCCTGAGAGAACACACTTAAATCTAAAAAATCTGTTCCTTTCTTTCTGAAAGAATAGATTTTGAAATTATTTTATAGACTGTGCTGAAACTTTTAGTTTAACCAGTTTGCCTTTTTTTTAAAACAAAATTTTATTTTCTGAGCAAACCAAGGAGGTTTATTTGCATTTGCTAACAGATGCAGTGGACAGTTGTAATTTCCATACATTTCCAAACAAGCCAGAGAAACAACCTTTGAACAAGCGTTAGTAGAATTATCAAGCAGAACATTTTAGCTGATTCACAAACAGCTCTTTTTTTTTTTTTTTTTTTCCTTCGCACAAATCTGGATTTATCACTGTGTGCATTTATGTCTTATCTGTCAGGACATTTCTAGATGAAAAAGTGAAATCAATTTAAATGGACAAATAGGAATAAAGTAGTGTTGCTGATATTCAGCAATGAATGCTAAAAAACAATGCTGAGGCTGCTTTCATGGTCAGTGGAGAGCTCCCTTTTTCCCAACCAGTCCATTGGGCTTCTTCCTGCAGAATCCTAACCTTTGTGCAGACAAAATCCTTAATCTTCTGATGAAGAGGCTGGGATTTCATGCTTTGGAAATGTACTTGATCAAAGAAAATTTCTTAGACAGTTAAAGCTGGTAAATATCTTCAGTCAACTTGTGTGTTGCAGGCCTTGGGCAGCTCTGAATTCAAACAATATGCTTTGCAGTTCAATGTTATCAGTTTCTGGACATTCTCTCTTATCCCTCTACCCACGGTCTGAATTCCAGATATTTTGAAAACTTCTTGGTGAAGAAAGTGCCTACTCTTGCGATGTCTTTTTTCATCATGGTGTTATACAAGTAGTTTGCTGCACTCCATCACTGGGCATGAGACATCTGTTATTTTAACTGACATGGAAAGCTCAAAGTTGGCTAGCTTTAAAAATTACTTTTCTATACTTGCAGGAAATTATCTTCTTTGAAGTTGGTTTGCCATACTGCTTCTAAATCTGGGAAAATACTGTTTTGCTCTTTTGCAGCTTGATTAAAATTTATGAAAATTTTAGAACTGTAAGACCTTCCAGAACATGGGGGAAAAAGTAGAATAGCCAAAATAGGAGGGGGCTGTAATGAAAATCTTTTGACTTAGAGTGCTGATGAACTGAAAATATATGCTGTTTGTACTCTGACCAAAAACTTGAATCTGATAAAGGCTGTTATTTGAGAGAGGGTGATGGCTGTGGAAGAGAGCCTTCTAGATTGTTGAAAGAAGGTTTCAGAAATATGATTGCCTTCTATGGTCGGACATCTGTTTCATGCATGAAATCCACCTATTTCCTCACTCTAGCAGGAACTAGGGCCTGCATAGAAAACCATCTAGTAAAATAATAGGTCCCAACTGGGTTTGCTGCATGAGTTGTCTGGATTACTTAGGGAGGGTATGCATGTTTACAGCTAGGAGAGAAAAATCTTGTGTCATCTTGTATTTAAATTGGATTACCTTACTGTGGAAGCACACCTAAAGCCACAGCAAGGGCAACATAAGGATGGCTGCTCTGACATCTAATTTCAAAGAGTTGTCACATCAACAAAAGATCATTATTCAGGACTAGGAGGGACTTCGAAAGAGATCATTGTGTCCAACTCTCTGGTCATGTAGCCTGTCTGATGTTTGACCTGTTCATTCTCTGCTTTTGCTCAAAAGCATTGGGCTTTTCTTTACTTCAGGAGCGCTACTGGCAGCATTACATTTGATAAAGGTATATCAGTGTTTTTGTTTGTATGCATTTGTTTTCCCAAACATATGTAAAAGCATGAATCATACAGTGGGACACTGTTACTGATGTACAAACATTGTTTCCCAAAACTGAAACAAGCTGTACTTGCAGCTTTTATACTTTTTTGTACATCTATATCCTCACTCAAGAGAATTTTGTTGCTTTTATCCATTGACTCTGTCCCAGTTAAAACAACTAAAGTCATAAATGTAACCTTAAAATCTTGTCTATACTTAAGTATTTCATTGAACTGTGACCCAAGGTCTGCTCTTGCAGCAGTCCCCACTTCAGTTAATTGTGGCTGTTCTCACCTGTGAAAGCAGCTTGGTTTAAGATTTCAGCAGCTGGATTTCAGCCATAGCAATTTCTCCTGTACAAGTTATAACAGTAACCATGCAGTGGAAATCCTGAAAATCAGCTCTTCAGGCATTTAGCATTTAATTTGCTTGCTAAACTGTCACTTCCCTTTTTTTAACAGTATCTATTCAACCGTAATTTTTTCTTCTGGGTATTCTTTATTGTAGCAATTTGCTTTTGACTGTGTACTGTTACTTTTTTGTTATTACTAAAGGGATGGGTTTTCAAATTTGTGGTGTTCAATGGTAGGCATGAGCCTAACAAATGAAACTTCTATTCACTTAAGTAGTATCAGCTAGGTCTATGATTAGTGCTTTTGAAAATCCTCAAAAGAAAATGTAATAGGAACTATTTCTCAGTATGTCAGTCGTAAGGTTAGAGGATTTAAAAAGAATTTTCAATTAAGTTTTTTATAAAAATAGTCTTTTTATTCAGGTTTATTTGGACTTGTATAATTGGCAAAGTTGACTTGATGTTGTTTAGAAAATATGCTGCACTCATGCTGCTCAGAATAGAAGTAATTGATCGGCCTGGGTCCTTTTCATGCTCTCCCAGTGCTTCTAAAACCTGTCTCTGTGAGCATTGTTCTTTTGCTCCACCCAGACAAAGTGCCTTCTGAAGACAGGTCACTTGCCTGAGTGAACTTTTAAGGTTGTTCTGGTCTCTGTATATTCCCTGACCTGCAAAGTTGTTTAACTTGAAAACCCATAGAGAAAAATATCATGGTACAAACTTTTCTAACAATTTTTAATAATCATTAACAAGCCAGACTTTACTCAGGTTTTGACTTCAGGAAGCTGAAGACAAAGAGGTTTTGCCACTTTTGTCTTCCCATGTGGCTCAGGATGAAGAATTTAACTGGTAGTGAAGCTTCAGTACTTAAAAGATGATGTGGTGCTTTTTGTGGCTGTCGTGGTGTGGAGACTGAGCAGAAGACCAAGGATTATGTGTGTGTGTACACAGAGGCCTCCCACAATGCTCTGTACAATGATGGGATACAGGTGCCTCTCCCTCTCTTCTACACTCTCATCAGACCCCGTGTAGACTACTCTGTTCAACCCTGGGATCCCCAACATAATAAGGACATAGACCTGTTGGATTGAATCCAATCAAAAGGGATCCTTTAGGAGAGCTAGAAAGGTACTTATAGGATATATAGTGATAAGACATGGGGGAATGGCTTAAAACTCTCAGGGTTTTGATAAGATATTTGAAAGACAGTCAGCACTGTGAGGCTGGTGAGACACTGGAACAGAGAAACTGTGGATTCTCCATCCCTGGAAATGTTCAAGGCAAGGTTGGATGAGACTTTTAGCAACCTGGTCTAGTGCAAATTGCCCTTGCAGTGAAGGGGGGTTGGAACTGGATGATCTTCAAGGTCTATTACAATACAAATCATTCTTAAAAAGAAAAGAAAAGGATAAGAGAGATCTACTCCCTTCACTCTTGGAAGAGTTCCCTAAACTCAGTTTGCCCAGTTATTGCCAGGGATGAGAGTAATAATGAGTTAGGCTTTTGACTATCCACACAATATAGCAATATCCTGCAATTTTAGAGCCACTGAAGTAGTCCTGTGAAGTAATTAGTGCTCTGTTAATGATATGGGAAATGTTATTTTGATAATTGTGGCTATAAACTAAACTATCCCTCTCTCCTCCTTCAACACCTCTCTTTTTCTTGCTCTGGGCCCATCTCTTCATTCTTACACATGCCCACAGGTATGTTCTGACTCTTGATAGTATTTGAGAGGCATAACATCCTGCCAAGCCTCTTTTTGGTTATAAAGCCAAACACTGCGTGTTTTTCATTGCTTGCATGTGCAAATATTAGCCTTGTATAATGGTCCAGGTTGCACTTAAATTTTTCTTTTAATACCATACTGAAAGCAACCATGAGAGGCTTATGGGAAACGTTTGAGAAGTTCTCACTGTTCAATAAGATTAATAACTTAAAAACAAGAACCATTAGCTCTCCAGTCCCTTAATATGACCGTCACTATTTAGATTTGAGCAGCAAGACAAAGGAAAGAGTTAGGGTTACTGTGTTCTTATGACAATCTTTAGCTAGATTAAATTTATCCAGTTTATCCCTGGGAATTATTTGAAAAATTTGAAATCCGTGCTTGTTCATTTTTATCTAGGGGGAAGACCACAGGACATCCTCCATCTACTGTACCCTGTTTTGAAATATATCACAAAACACATGAAATAAGATTGAAATATAGTCTGTAGTGCCAGCTGCCAAACCAAACCAAGTGGTTCCTCAGTGTTTCATTTAAGTATTTGTGTGGTTTTTTTTGAAATTCAAGAAATCCTGATTCAAACCATGAGATTGTAGAAGCTGAAAATTTTGATTTAGCAGGGAATGTCCTACTGGGGAGTGACACTGGCCATTTGTTAGGAGCTGGAAGACTCCTGCTGAGTTGCTGACAGCAGTTACTTATGCCTTTGACAATTAAGTACTGCTCCTGAAGACTATGTAATGCATTTGCATGTTGTATTCTTGAGGCATTGTATGCAGGGGGCAATGGTCTACTTGTGTGCACTATGTAAGTTATTCTCAGAGAAGAGATGAGGTGGGAAGGGCTCTCTGGAGATCATCTCACCTTGTTCAAAGGATGTCCAACTACAGCAGGTTGCTCAGGACTGTGTTGAGTTGGGGTTGAATCTCTCTGTGGATGAACACCCCACAGCCTCTTGTGGATGTATTATCAAATGACCACAAAGATGCATGGCAGTAGGTTTCAGGGTGCTAAAGCACATGAATATCCTGAATATCTATAGCTGCCCCTTCACCTACTTAATTCACTGCTTGTTTCCAGGTGGCCATCTCGAGCCTGGCAGCTGGCTCCCCAAACCAGCCCATCGGGGCTGACCTAAGCCCACTGCTTTCCTCAAAAAGAGGTGGATGGAAGCAGATGGATGCCTGGCTCCACCTCCCAGCTACTTTGATGCAACTTTCAGCCTCTATGAGTTAAAGGACCTCTCTAGCATCAGAGAAGGATTAATTAATGTGCTTGTCTTGGTCTCAGATAGTGTCACAAAAGACAGACCTTTGGTATGTGCTTAAATTTGGGAAGAGACTACCATCTCCCTGGTGTGAAAGCAAAGGAGCTTAGATGTAATTTCTGCATATTTACTTCTTTCCCTCCCTTGTCCTGAAGATAATGAAACAAGGAGGCAGTAGGCCTGATCATAAGTGGAGAGCTTACAGTGCTCCTCTGCAATGTTTTGAAGTGCCTCTCTAGGGCTTAGGTTATTGCCAGTCTCTGAAAACTGTTTGCAAGCATCAGCTTTAGGTCTCTTATGGTGGCAGTAAGAACTTCTCATGACCATTTCTGCAGTGCTTTGAAACAATCAGGTGGAAAAGTGCTTTTTTATTTTCTGTATGTATGTAAAGGATTTGGATTGATTTTTTTTTTTGTTATGTTAATAGAAATTACTTTTTAAATTACTATTTTTTTTTTGTATAGTGAAGACATGTGAGCACTAAGAAGTGCTAAGAAGAGAAATGTAATGATGCAGAAGCCAGAAAATCATAGGGCTGCTGCTGGCTGTCACTCAGATGGTTTTGTGTGACTTAAAATCAAAGTGATGTATATCGAGTGGCAGGAGTGAGTCACTGGAATGGCGATGACTCAAGTTGTTGCTATGAATTCTGTGAGGAATGTTAAATGATGGGCTCCCACAGTGGCAGTGCTGTAAGTCTCTAGGTGACAAGAAAGGAGTTTAAATATTAGCAGTAAGACAAAATTAAATTTAAGATTGCATTGTGATGCACTGAAAGCAATAAGACCTTTGCCTTTTTTTTTGGTTTCATTGCCTTGGAACATCATCTAGGAATGTTACTACCTCTTCTCATGTAATGCTGCCAGTAAGGATAAGAGTAAGGAGAGTGATGTTTAATACAGTACTTTAGTTTGTAGTTTTTGTTTATATAAATGATTTAACTCTCTTTAAACATCAGCCTTTCTACAATGAATATTTCTATGAATATACTGGAAAACTAGAGGGAACTCAGGTTACTGATGACATGGAATGAGAGCTCCTCAGTGGAGCATTGTGGTTCCTGCACCTAAAAATCATTTGTGTTTTGGGAGCTGAAGATCTGAGCATTGTCCATGGTACCATCATGCTTTCACGTAACTACATTTCAGAGCAGAAATACAGCTGGAAAGTCTACAAGCCTGTTGAGTTCTTGCAGAATTTTATTTATCATGGACAGAGGAATCAGTTGTTTAAATAAAGGAAAGGTAAGGGCATGAAAAGGACAAAACCAGCCCTTCTGATATAGCATTTTCAATGGAATACCAGAAGGCAATTTGAACTTGTGTACAGAAGCAGAGCTGCAAAAAAATGTAAACTAGTGACCCAGAATGAAAAGAAAGTTAAATCCCCACCTACTCCAGCTTTTGTTATTGCCAGTCTAAAATAATAATCCTCACAAAATTACCTTTTTTGTGTTCTATTGACATTTCTGAAGAGGTGAACAGGTTCTGTTCAGCAGTCAGTTGTATGGCATGCAGGCTCATAGTCCCTTCATGTGGTATTGTGGGTGCCCTTCATTCCCGGATTCTGCGAAACAGGATTATGTAGAAAATGTATCTGCTTGTCTTCAGGGTGGTGGTGATATGTGACAGTCCTAAGATGCTGCAGCTTCACAGAGGTCTTCAAGCTGTAGCCATAATGTTTTAATATATTTAGCTCCAAGTGCAAATTTTTGCTGCAGAAAAGGATATAAGAGGAGGATATTTATTCCAGATGGAAAATCAGTGGTGTTGAGAACAAAGGTAACAGTCTTAAAATAAAACAATTTTACTGTTTTTTCTAAAGTTAATGGCTATCAAGTGATTACTCTCAGTGATCTTAGAGCTGTTCAAGACCACAGTGTTCATACAGCTACAGTAACTGCCCTTGTGATCTTATTTTTGCAGTACTTGCATACACAAACACCCTTTTCTTCCAAAGAACATGATTCTCTAGTATTCCTACCTATTCTGTTGCTGTGGTCCTTATGTCAAGTTCACTTTGTTTGTTTGTTTGTTTTCCCTGCAAACTTCCTGCAAATGTAGAATCCCGGTTCCCTTTTATATATCTGAAAACAAGTCATGCACAGGTCAGGTAACAATGTACCTTCTCAAAAAGGGAGTTAGGCACTGGTCTTTAGGTAATGTCAGAGTCCTGGTGCCCATGGTGTTAGTGTTGGCTTGTCTTTGAGAAGGCTAAGAGTTTGAAGCTCTGCTGTATCTCTTTCTGACCTAGTAAGTTCTCAGGACCAGTTCTAGATTTGTGCACTCCAGAGTTTCACCAAAAATTTTATTGGTGACTTTCTTATGTCAAGGATTTGACTGACTATGAAATGCAGTTTTTGCAGTAATACGTATATTCTTCTGGAGAACAGAGATTCAGGTTGAGCTGTGTCAGAACAGGTTGTGACTCATCTAACCAAGATCCTTTTTCACCTGCCTAGGAAAGGTTGAGTTTTTTTGCGGGACTGGGGTTTCTTTAATCCTTCTGTTATGCAACTATTGAACTGTGTATTGATGTGCATGGGGAGAGAGACACTTCACAGGTGTCTTTTGATCTTGGCTCTAACATTTCACTGTGTCTTTTTGTTAAAATAATTCCTATAGCCAGAGCAACTCTCTGTTTACTAATCCAAGACACTTGCTGTTCTTACTGATGTTATGGCTCTCCGCTGAATGGTGTGCAAGCCAGAACTAGATGTTTCCCAAGTACCTTTCAAGACACTGAAGCTCCACAGAAGATTTAACCTTCTCACATAAGAGGTAGCCTGATTAAGAGCTTCATGAAGAAATTGGCAATCAAAACACTTTAGAAACTTTTCAGCCTTGGCTACTCCTACTCTTTCGCTATTCTTAGTGCACTCTCTATTGCCGTCAAGAATCTAGCTCAAAGCTCTGAGATTCTTCTCACTTCATCAGTATCGTAAGACTCCTTTTTTGTGTCTTTATTTTTAGGCATGCAGTTCCTGGCAATTAATGTGCAACCTCCTTTCCTGGGGAGAAATGTGTTTGTTAAGTACTGTGAAAACAGACCGTGTTTTGCGGATGTTCAAGGGTAGAAATTAACTTTTTCCTACATTCTTATTCTGCATTGTGGGCAGATGTTGATAGTGCAGCTGATTCTGCTTCAGTTCTTTCAATAGGATTATCCACACTCCTAAAATTCTGTCCTGCACTTGCTTAAATGTTTTACTGGCCTGGAGCTTAGTCTGATACAATGACTAGAAAGCCTGTTCTGAAGTAATGAAATATTCATCAATGAACGTGTGAATAAACACAGCAGATTGCAGTGGTAGAAACATGCTGTTTAAGGAAATGAACTTTGCTTATTTAATAAATGCCATTTGTTTTTTGTTATAACTTGTGATCATACTCATGTGAAGTACTAGCACAGAGTGATCCTGTGTAGGACAGAAAAAGAACTGCATGTATGAGCAGAAGATGAAAGGAGCAGAGTTGAACAAGGGAACCCCAGGGAACTTGATCGTGCCTGAATAAAAGAAGTGCTGCTGGCTGCCAAGTTCCCTTTCCCCAGCATCCAGAGCAGGTCTGAAGAGGGTACAATGACATTTATTGTTGGTTATTGTGTGGTCATTACAGAACAAGATATAAAGAGCTTGTGATTTGAATATTAGCTAGAGAATACCAGAGACCCTGAGGAAGGAATCACTTAATATGCTTGCATTTTAGTTTTTGCAGCAGCAGAATATTTCTTGAACTCTTGAGAAGTAGTAATGGTTACTCAGAAAGATGAATCAGAGAGGAGTTTTTGTATGGGGACAGTAATGGTGGTAGTTCAGTGCATTATGTTTGTCAAGGAGCTGACTATATCCAGAAGACATAGAGTTCTTTGCTCTTTT
>WEIU01000686.1:71638-96372 GCA_013389925.1 Aegithalos caudatus | reverse complement strand
GTTTTTTTTTTTTTCTTTGTACAGCAAGACCAGCTCTTATTTTCTTTAACACCACACAGATGGTAAAAGTGTTGGTAACAAAGAGATAAAGAGACTAGGATCATTCAGCCAAGAGAGAGAGGCCAAGTGGCAGGTCGCTCAGGTTTGTAGGCAGGTGTAGAAGGACAGGAAAAAAACCCTTTTTTCTCCTGACTGCATCTGCTCAGGAAGAAATCATCATCAGATGCAGGGTATTTAGCTAGTGCTGCAAGCTATCGAGTGAATAGGGGATCCCAATGCTCCCTCCTAATACTACTTCTCTTTAGGGTGCACCAAGTGGGCCTGTTACTGTGGTTTTGGGCTTATCCCCCTACAGTATTTTGGGAGGGAGAAGAGAGAGAAAGCGCATATTTTAATCTCTGCAGTTGCTGTTCTGACACATCTCAGCCTCTACAGAGACATAATGGCACACTAAGCCTTCAGAGGTACTGTAAAGCATAACTGCAGTCTTTTGACAGACTATTTCTATGGCTGGCAGTTGTCTTCATTTATTCATTTATTCCTATTACTTTGTCAGTTATTTGGTTTTTTTTTTTCCTTGTCTTGAAGTTGTGTGGGGAGTTTGGCTGGTTGGTTGATTTTTCTTCTTCGATTTTTTTTTTTTTCCTTCCCTCTTATCTGATGTTATGTATGGAAATGAAGAGTAAAGTGCCTGTTTACCAAGGAGTACTTTTTGGATGTGATACTGGGGGGCCCTACCCGGGAGAGACAGTGTATTTCTGATGTTAATATCCTGCCTGCACTTAGCAGGACTGGGAGGAGACCAAATGAAATAAGTGCTAACTCCACATAAAACAAGCAAAACAAAATGTGAGCTCTCAATGTTGTGAAGACGTGTTTGAGTAAACCTTGTTTGTTGAGAGAGAGGCTTATCAGTGTATTTAGAATGAACTTTCAGGTAAATTGCCCTGTGGCATGACTTGGTAGTGTTTTTTAGGTGTCTTGGGAAACATACTTTGGAAAACCTTATTTTTAATAACTGTATTTCTAAAACAAGTGTATCCTGCATCTGCAAGACTTGACAGATTCATCTTTGTGTCTCTCCTTTATCCGAAGTATCTTGCCACTACCTTGGAGAATAGGGAAGGACAACTGGCTCAGTTCTTGAAGCAGTTAACAGTTTTCAAGTTCCATGATAGCTTCCTTTAAAAATTTAATTCAGAGTGAAATGGAAAGCATCTAGTTCAGCTCTAGAAGGAATTACAGCATGCTCCTAGGTAAACTTTGAAGCCTTTAGTATGAAAGGCAAAAAGTTTTAGATTTCAACAATGTATAGGGGAAAGTTCACAGAAAAGGAGTAGAATTATGTATTAATAAAGCCATTTAGTATTGCATAGGTGTTGGAGCTCTTGCTGAAACCTTTCCCAATGTATGTTTTATAAAATCTGCTTTGAACAGGAGTCCTAATAATTGAATCTTTGTGCATGGACTTCTTGTATAGTGGAGTGGATAAGATTATTATTCACATAGAGCTACTAAATGGCCTGAGGGCATCTTAAGCAAAGCTGCAGGAGGTGCTGAAGAAAAGGTTGGGGCCAGTTAAATGGTTGCCTCTGCTGTCATAATTTACAATATTTCTCCTCTCTTGCAGCTGTAAAAAACAGCAATCCTGCTGGGAACGATAAGAATGTGGATGAAATGGTAATCAGAATAATAATGTGAATAATTTGGAACTTCAGTTTGATTACATAGCAACTGATTCAGTGTAGGTCTTTTTAGTTCCAGCGGTTTGCATACAAGTCTGAATGTTAATGGAGAACTATACCAGCACCCTAGTTCAATAAATGTTGCATAGTTACTCCACTAGTGTTAGAGGACTTTCAAGCTTTCAAGTGTCCTTATCATAAAACCCATTCTTGAACAGTCTAAGGAACTCTATGTTTCTTGATAGCAGTGGTGTAATTGCTGTTGATTGAGGTGTGTGATTGTCAGTCAATTGTGTTTTTGTGTGCCACCACTAATGTTGTGCACAGACCTGACTGAGCCAAAGCTGGGATCAGCGGGCTTAGCTGAAGTAACTGGTTCTATGAATTTGGCATGAAAAGTTTTCCAGAAACATAATACATAATGCAACTTACTGTAAGATTTTAGTATGCTTACTTACCTTTTCCAAGATCATATTGCCATTTGACCACAATCCCTGTGAGTAGGGCAATGGGAGGTGACATTTACACTAGAGTTCATTTCAGTGCTACTGCCTGAGGTGATGCACAGCAAGAAACAAATTATCTTGCACACAAGATCATACGCCAGAAGGATCCTTAGGTGTGCTGCAGTTCCTGTGTCTCTAAAAATGCAGCTTCTGGCAGGAAGTCCCATCATGGTGGTGCTCTTGTTGCTTTTGCTGGGGGGACGCTCTATGCCTCCGAGTGGCACAGTCAGAGTGGGAGAAAGCCGTGAAGATGCAGCGTGTCTGTGTGGGATAGAGCCAGACAAGGGCCAAGCGGAGGAAGTGTCACGCTCTGCGCAGGGAGCGTGACTTCTTTTTTTTTTAATGAGAAGGGATGTGCCCTCTATTCTGCCTGATACATGAAAGAGGGGAGAACGAAAACTCTCTTCTGAGCTTGTGCCCATGTTCCTGCCCATGTTGCCAGTAAAGGGGTACTGGCCTCTTCATTTTCCAGTCAAAGCAGAGCAAGGTGTTATTTAGCTCTGTAATTCCCCATTGCAGCAATGAAATTACCACTAGATTAGCTAAAAAGGAATAATTTCTATATAAGTGATTTTCTCCTTTTTCTGGGAACCTCTACAAATGTCTTCTAGGTCAGCCTAGCTGACCTGACCACCACTTGCTGTGGTGGCAGGTAGGCAGGTTCAGTTTGATATCTGATAGCTACCTTTCTTAATTTTTATCCATGTCAAGGAATGGAAGTTTTCTCTTTATGGGGGAAAAGAAAAAGGAATTAATATATTTTAGTTTTAGGAAAATTCTATGGGGTTTTTTCTGTTATTTGGAGTCTTCCAGCATTTTTGTGAGCATCTACTGCTTGGGGTTCATTCTCAGCCTGCTCAAGTGAGCTTAATGTATGCTCTGTTTCAATAAAAAAAGCTTGTCTCCCTACATATTCCTTCTTTGAGAACATGTACTTTATGTTCACTTTTAGTTTGCTAGTTTAGTTGGTTTTTTGCCAATACGGATAACCAAAAAAGTGCTAAGCTTAATTTGCAGTGGTGAAAAGCTGTCTTGTAAGTCACACACAGAGGGAGGACTGGTTTGGTATAGAATTGGGGTTGTGTTATGCATGTGCAGAAGTTGAGTTCTCTGCACTCTCACTTCTGAAAGCTTCTTCTTGATCAATTGAAGTATATTTTTGTTTGTTTTTAATGAGTAATAAACATTTTTGTGTCTTAATTCCACACCCCACAACTCTCCAACTCATGAGTGACCTTAAATGTAAGTAATCTGAGCAAATTTTTAAGCCAGTTTTCCAGTGTTTAGTTACAAATGTTTCTGGTTCACTACAAGACTTGAAAAAGCCTTCCTTGCACTGCTGCTGCAGTGGGAACAGAGGCCTGGGAGCAAAGGACTTGGTTTGTAGCTTAAAAATATTGCCATTAGCTGTAAAACAATTGTTCCTACTTTGAACAAATAAACTTAAGATACTGTATCAGCTTCTCTTTTATTTTTCATTTATTTTCCTGCTGCTTGATACCCTATACCCCATACCCCATTCCTCTACCCATGTTTCTTTGCCCTGAGACATGAATGTGTTGGTCCACATCTCAGATAGCTGTTGATGCCTTGACTGGTTGCTCTTGTGCAAAAAAGAGATATCTAGATACAGTTGAAATTTGGCTGCAGTCAGGGGGGTCTCCAGACCTGTGTGGCTTGTAATCTGGCTGGAAGCAAGTAGACTATGTTTAGATTTTGTGATAAAGCTGCATATGCACTGGTAATATCAGAAATTAGATAAGATGCATTTCCCAGAGCGTTACTAATTCAAACATGCACATTTATTTTATTAAATAAGGAGAAAGCATGGCAAAATTAACTCAAAAAAAGGGGAAAAGAGAGCTGCCTGATTCTTAGATACTGGTGTGAAAAATGCCATAGAAATTCGATACAGATACTGAATTTAGTGTAATATAGTTCTTTGTGATCTAATTACACAAGAATTGCTAGGGTTTATTTTGTAAATGAAACTATTAGGGAACTTTAAAAAAAACTATTTAAGTCAGCATAAGATATAAAAGCAATTTCCTTTAAACTGGAAAAACAAGAAATCGTAGTACTGTGCATTCAGTCTACATAATAAATCATAGCATATTGAATGCTCAGCATCTGAGAGGTGACATTGAGCACTGGAGACTTTCCAGGAATCAGCAGTAGCTAAATAGTGCGAGTAGGCAAGATATCAGTCTTTTGTTTCTTGTTGGGTTTAAGAGTAGTCCCATGGAAATAAAAAAACAAAAACCGAAAACAAAACCCCCCACCAAAACAAACAAAAAAACCCCAAACAACCAGGATTTCCCTGACCTGTATGTTCAATCCATCTAAACACAAAAAAACCCAGATTTTTTTTTTTAGCTGAATTCTCCAAAAAGGAAAGAAAAATTTTGTCTGGAAACTGTATTGCTCAAATTTTGCTAGTTTTATTTGTAGAAGGCCTGTTTTGAAGCAGTATGATGTGAAGCAAAGGGATAAACTCAGTGGATAGAGGGCTTTGAGTCTGGTCTTTGAAGCACATGGCTCTTACTGTTGTGTCTCACCTTCTGACTGGTCCTCCCTGTCCAGCTTGAATTTTGTACCTTTTGTAATTCCATTGATGTTTCCTATTCCTTTTTCCAGTGCAAACCTACAGTTCATGTGAACCCACCAGAACAAGCCCTTACAAGCACAGGAAAGGGTCTCAGGGCATTATTCAACCACAGGTGGGAGGTGTACAGAGCCAGCCACACTTGCTGGTTTTTCCCATATTTTCCTTAAAACATAACCTCTTTTTTTCTGAAGTGCTCACAAAAGTGACGATATTTAAAACTGTTTAAAGCTTCCTGCATGAATATATCACCTCATTTTAGAACAAAGTATGTCCTGTAAACTATCAAGCTAATCTGAAAAATATATCTATCTGAACTCAACTGGGTATCCTAGCAGAATTTAGAACTAGTTTAATTCTATTGATACAAAATTATACCATTTAATTTAATACATAGGTGGAAAATCACACCCGTAATTAGGCTGTAATTAGCAGGTTTTTCAGTGCTGGTGTAGGTAACTCAGGCAGTTTTGAAACAGATCTCCTTCTAGTCCATGTTTCCCATGGTTTGGCTGGTGTCACGTGGGAGTCTTGGAAAGTCTGGAAGGGAGGTTCTTGAGAAGGCAGAGCCAAGCTTTGTGTGAGGGAGCACAGAAGCAGGACAAGTGACAATGGTCTTGAAATGAGCAGGGAAGGGTCTGATTTGCCAAAGGGAAGTTAAAAAAAAAATAAAATTGCTGTCACTGTGTCAGCCTGCCTAGAATAGCTGTGCAGCCTTTATTGTTGGAGGTTTTCAAATATCCAGTTGTACAAAACTCTGAGCACTCCAGTCTGTGATCCTGGGTCCTGGGCTCATCCCAGATTAAATTAAACCAAATGGTGTAGTCTAGGAGTAACTAACACCCACTGAGGGCTCTTCTTACTGGGGTCTTTGGAGGAGATTGGAAAGAGATCAGAGGAGCATGGATGGAGTGTGGGGGTTTTGAAAGTTGTCTGGTTATGGAGTGCAGAACAGGAGACAGTGCTAACTTATTTGTGAAGGGCAAACATGGAGACTATCAAAAGGTAACACAGTGAGGGACACTTTACACTTCATGCCTGTGACACTATTTGATCACTGCTTTGCTAAACTGAGAATTTGTATTCAAACATACTAATAACTCTTAAAATTGTTCCTTCATCACCTTCCTTCTCATGCCCACTTAATTATGTTGGGCACCTGTCTCCAAAATTAGAAAAGTCATCGTCTTATATGATCTGCCTTACTTAAAGGGAAACACTTAGGTATGCAGAATACTTTCTTGGCAAGCAGTTCTTCACAACATAAGCATGTTTACTCAGATTTATCTGACATTTCCCTTCTAGGCCCTGATAGTCATGTAATTTCTGTTTGCTTTCAGGAGCACATGCTGTCTGTCATGATCCTGTCCTGGATTTAGTGTGAATGGTGAGAGAAAGAACTAGTTGTATGTGTTCCTGTGGTACAGATTTCTGTGGTGCTTGTTTGAGAGTTCTATCTTTTGTAGTCACATTATGAAGATTTAGAGCGCAGAACATCTGTGCAAAGCATGCTGACTCTGCCATCTGAATGATATTTAGCACAAGTCATTCATTTCACAGAAAAGCTTCCATTTATTATATGGGATGAGGTGTCTCTTCTGGTATAATCATGCTTGTTCTCAAAATAACAAATACCTGAATTTCTACCCATGTGCTTTTTCCATTTCATTGACCAATAGTGTCCTTGGTGGGTTTTTCCCCATAGCATACTCACACTTCAACATTTTCTGGAGCAGATAAATCTTGAAGGCCAAAACAAAAATTATTACTGTTCTTCATAGAGGTTCATAATTAGATTTTGCAACTACAGTGCCAGTGTTTAGAGAGGAATGTGGTGGGAGCTCTCCTTTTTCTCAAAATGGCTGCCCTATATACAAGATTCCTAGTCCCAGAGACAGTTAACAAAATCTAGATTTTCAGGTTTCCAAGTTACATTTTACATGTACACATCATTACTTCTATGAAATGCTTTCAAATTGCCCTGATTACAAAGTACTTCTTGTAATCAGATCAAGTTGAACAGGAAATCCCAACTAAGTGCAGTATCTCGTGAGTAATTGCTGTACAAATACTTTAAATAATTTGTGAGCAATTTCTTATGCAGTGGCTTTAGCTAATGTTATTAGGGTGCTTAATTGACTTCTCTCTGTGTTGGGTTTAGGCATAATGCTGAAATGTGAAGAGAAGAAAACATCTGGAACTAAGGTGCAGTGCCTCATTTACATTGAGGCATGAGTGACAATTTTTCTTTCACAGATCTGTAGGAAAATGCTTGGAGAAAAAAAGAGCTTGAAGCAAAATTTGGGGTCTGTTTCGAAATACCTGTTTGGATACGTGAAGAAGGAAAAAAAGATTGTGGGAGAATGTGCAAGAAAAGGGGACTTTCTATGGACAGGGAATTGTTATTTTTTTCATTGTGTGAGTCAGCTTCACACAACCGGAAAAAACATTCCTGAGATAGGGAGAAGAGCATTCAAGTTGGTCCTGAGTGCACACACAAATTCTTTAAGCTATGCTCTCTATCCTGAAATATATATCATTATATGGTGAGAAGAGTCTATTTTTTAAAGTTATTATTCTTTTCCTCTGATAAAGCCTTTACAAATTTTGACTTTGCCTTTGTGTGGCATAAGAAAATTTTACCGGTGTCTTCCACCCTACCTCCAAGTATTGGTACAACACAGGCTTGTTTCCTTACAGGTTTTATTTCTGTTGAGTTGGCTTTGGGTTGGAGGATTAGATGGATTGGGGGCGATTGTGGGTTTTTTTAATGTACTCCAAGCTGAGTGAGAATATTTGGTTGATAAGAAAGTCAGCTTTTTTGATTTGTGTTTAAGAGTTGTTGTGGTATATCATTGATTACATTGTCAGCACCTGGAGTCAATGTTGCACACAAAGAAGTTAATTTAACGTCACTGTGCTTTCTTTTGTCATTTTGATTTAATTGTTGATTTTACATCTATCTCACCACTTGAATATTTAATTATACAGACTGATTTATATCAGTTATATATTTTCTTAACAAAATAAATTGCTTTTTTCTGGTATAATACAGGACTATTTGTCCAAAGATGAGGGCAAAGACCCAAGCCAGTACACATTGCTGTAGCTATGCAGAGATGTTATATTACTATGAAAATGAAAGTAAAATCAGTAATGTCATTCTGTAGGTTTCTGTAATGTCAGGATCAATGTATGTTTGAAGACTATTTCAATTTTAAACACTACGATAGTCACGTAAAAGGGAGCCACTTTGATTCAACTTATCAGTGTTTAGAGAGAATAAAATGTAGGATTTTGCAAGCTTTTAATTGAATCAAGTTGGTTTAAAATAAACTTCAAATTATGTGTTTTATTTTTTTTAATCTTTCACATAATATTAATAGGCACTGTGCCTTGTTCTACAAGATAGCACAGCAGTTATTTATATAAAACATAAAGATAAAAAGATAAAACCAAGGGAGTTATCTTACGTTTGCTGTTCTGTTTTAAATTATTTCCACTTTATAAGCAAAGGCAAAATATATGCTGAGCATTGCTGTGAGGAGAAAAAACCCTCTTTTTAACACCCCCCACTTCCATCTCCCCTGTCTCTTCACCATTAAGATTATTGATGATGAACTATTTGGAATATGCATGAGTATTGCTAAGGAGCTGCTGAAGAGATAGATTTAATAATTAATGCACAGGAATTATTTATTCCCCCAATATATAGTAAAGCTTCATCTTTTCAGTAATGATAAACAGTCTTGATGGTGCTGGAGCATTGAAAACACAAAGGAAAATTAAAACAGTCTCTGAGACTTGTTTATCATTTGAATATGTGGTTTTCATATTTTTTTAATTAAATACTAAAGCTTTTCTATATATTCAATATGTACATATTGTTTATTAGTGTCCATTTGTTAGATTTCAGTGGGACCTTACAGAAACAGTGATCAAAGTGAGATCTTTCTTTTATCAGCAGCTAGTTCATTTCATTAAAAGAATCTGTTGGAGAACACTGTCCCTGATTTGTCATGAATTGTTGTGTAGCTCATGCTCACAAGTATATGACATGTTCAAATATAAATATTATGTCAATTGTCTATTAGATATTTATTTTTCACAATTTGGTCAGTTGCTCAAGTGTTCATGTTTTGCTTTTGGTTTTCTCTTTCTGCAGTGTAGTGCTTTTGCTTTTCTTCATTGTGTATTATTGATATGGGGCGGCATCATAAATTTATCAGACATTTCTAATTCTAGTCTCATTCTCTAAACTGCTTGCTGCTCTTCCAATCCAAAGCCATCCAGAAATTTTAGCTTCCTTCTCCAATTCTGATATCAGAGTAACTGCTAAAAATATTGAATGCACCCAAGCCCAGGAAACACTTCTCCCCAGGGATCCTACTTAAAACATGTTATTGGTTTGTGTTGCATGATGAGTAGATACTTTGGTAGATAGATGTTCCCAACAAATTGATCAATCCAACAGTGATTTAAGGGCACAAAGTCAACAGGCTTAATGAAATACAACACTTGGCATCACCTCTTCTGCTTCTATTCTCCATTCTTTCTGCCATTCCTTCCAACCCATGAGGTCAAGAAGGAAATTAAATTGATTAGACTTAACCTTGTTCTTGAAAAGTCTGTGACATTTGGGGGCTGGGGTGCACGAAGGTGTCATACAGTTATTTGTTTAATGTTTTAATATCATTCCTGCAGACAATCAATTTGACTTGCCTGTATTTCTTTTTCTTTCCCCCCCTTCCTTTTTTTTTTTTTTTTTTTTTTTTTTTTTTTTTTTTTTTTTTTTTTTTTTTTTGACACTAAACAATATTTGGTTTTTACCCAGAAATAACAGTTGCATTTTTTCCACAATTTTTTGCCACCTTGTTCCTAGATAATACTGGGGTAAATATTATCCTCTCAGTGATGTGAATAAAACTAACTTAACTAAATATTTCTTGACCTGTTCTTTCTGTATTTTGACCTGTATTCCTCCTTCATTGTTAATGCTAATTTAAGTACTTAATTATACCTAACTTTTTTATGATGAGGAGGCTTTGAATACTTTGGTATCATTGTAGACTCTCCTTCCCCCTTGATTAATGGACCTGTTAATTAACTGAGATAATAGACTTCCTCTTGTTTCTGGTGTACTTAGAAAATCTTCATTACTTGTAAGATGTTTTGGCTCTTTACCTTTCAGATTTTACCTGTTTTGTTTTTGGGGTTTTTTTCATTCATATGAATGGTGTATGAGTTTTTTTACTCCATGTTTTCTATTAGTTTATCCTGTTTTCTAAGTCTTTGAAGTGTCTCATTACTCCTAATTAGTGTTTTTGTTAGTTTGCTACAGCTTTAAAAATAATAAAATATATTTGTGGTTTTTTTGTTGTTGTTGTTTGTTTTTGTTTTTGTTTTTGTTTTTGGTTTTGTTTTTGTTTTTGTTTTTGTTTTTTTTTTGTTGTTTTTGGTTTTTTTTTTGTTTGTTTTTTTGTTTTTTTGCTAAATCCTGGAGCACCTGCTCATGCTTCCTTTTAGGATGATACTTGGTTTCTAGCTTTACAGATGTTTTCCTACTGGACAGTGCATTAAAGGAAAAGTGCATTAAATGTGAATGACTAGGAAAGAGACATGGACATACTGGAGGCAGGCCAAATAAGGGCCCTACAAATTGTTAAAAGCCTAAAGCATCCCTCCCCTGAGGAAAGGCTGAGAGAGCTGGGAAAGCACTCTTGAGCTAGAAAAAGAGGGCTCAGGGGTAATCTCATCAATGTGTATAGACAACTGAATGGAGGGCATAAAGAAGATGGAGTTTGTCTGTTTTCTGTGGTGCCCAATGACAGGACCAAAGGCAAATGCACAAACTGAAACATAGGAGGTTCCTTCTGAACATCAGAAAACTATTTTTCACTGTGAGGATGACCAGAAAGGTTCTGAAGTCTCCATCCATGGAGGTGTTCAAAACTCAGCTGGACATGGTCCTAGGTACCCAGCTCTAGGTGACCCTGTTTGTTCTGGGGTGTTGGACCAGGACTCCAGAGGTCCTTTCTAACCTCAATCCTTCTGCAATTCTGTGAGGACTTGACATGTCAAGATTTGTGGCACATTCTTGTTCTCTTAAGGCTGTGTCACTGCAAACACTTCTGAAGTGTTATGACTAAGTATAATACTTCAGAGGCTGACATGGGATTAAACTACAGGAATTTTGGAGATTATCTAGCATATTTGGGGTAGAGATAAGATGATGTGAAGCACTGATACTGCCACCTAAATTATTATGTTTGAGCTTTCTTTCTTTAGAGATTCTTGCTGAGTTTTCAGTGTTTTGTGGTTTTGTGGGTTTTTTTGGTGTTTTTTAATGTTATTCTTTGTTCATTTTGTTGGGTTTTTTTTATTTATTTTTTAATTGTCACAAAAAAATATCTGCATGGTTTGAGTCTAAGCTCAGCACACTTGGTCAGACTTGTTTCAGGAACACAGGCTTAAAAGGGCACTTTTGTTCCTCAAGTCCAACCACTATCCTGGACATCACATCCAAGATCTCTCCTAAGAAGCAGTCATCTTCTCTCCATATCCTTTCAGCTGAGAGAGAAGCAGCATGCAAAACTGTTTCGCTGACAACTGTTAGTGACAAAAACAGTGTTCCTGGTTTACTCTAACTTCAGTTATTTATAGGAGATCGAGATTAGTCACTTGGAGTGGCATTAAATGCGACTGTCATTAGTGAGAATTTTTGTGTAGCGCAGTTCCAAGACCTATTTTCTTTCCTCTTTTGCTTGCTATGTATCCCAGTATGTAGTGATGCTTTTTGCCGATATTCCTTTTAAGTGTAGTGTGTTTTCAGGTAAGTGTCCATCTCTTATTTCAGGGGTCCTAGGTTTCATTTGATTTTTTTTTTTTTTTTGTCTATCCAGTTGGCAGTCAATCACAGAAACTTACTTTAAGTCCCATAAATCTCTTGCTTTTCAGGACTTTAGGCTAAAGTTGCTCAGGGAGCAGGTATTTTCTGTTTTCTGATGAACTGGCAAGAAGTCCCCTTGGAAGACTGACATTAGGTCAGTAGTTTCTTCCTTTGTAATTCTGTTTCAATTAAATTGATTTAAAGACTAATCAACCATCAAAACATGGGGATTTACAGGTATCTTAGATGGCCTGTTGTGGTTTTCAGAGCACCCCTCTAGCAGACATGATTTTGTAGTTCTGTTAATGTGTTTGTAGAAAAAGAAGCTCATACAGACCTCAACTTACTTTTATTTTATTTTCCCTTTAAACCTATGAATATTCTCTTAGGTAATCTGTAGTATCCTCGAAATTGCAGGCCACTGTGATGGGGGAAGCTATGCCCAGTGACATTCCAAGAGGCCCCATGGTATATTTAGCATTATTTTTCTCTGGTTTTGGATGAATTACTGGGTGAATCCTCCATGGTCAAGGACATGGAAGATACCTGTGCCATCTACCTTCTCATGATTACACTGTAGTAGTGCCTTGGGTCTGCCTGGGAGAAGGTTTTTGCTGTCATGGCCTCAGTACATCAGTTCTCTTCTCTACTCTTTCAACTTTAGGATTCTCTTTGGTGTGAACACCAAAGCCCACACTTCCTGCCTCTTTTTTATTCTGTCATCAGCTGTTGTCCTTCTACAGAGTTTAAAGAGTTTATTTTTTTAATTTTTTTTTTTTTTTCTCAGGTGTCAAAGTGTTGCAAGGAGAGAGTTAGAAATATCTCCATAACATGACATTAAGGTAGACTGCCATAAAACACAAGTTTAGGAAATGCAAATCTTCCCATTATGAAGCTGTTTTGATAACACTGGATGTGAAGTATACCTACTTTGTCTACTGTAATATGATTGGGTTAAATTTTCTTAACGAATTTTTAGCTTTTCTTATTTTTGTAGATAAAGTCATTCAATACTTAGGGCAGAACAACCCCCATACTGCAAAAAAGGTTGAAATATTTCTATTGTGTGTGTATTAACTTTATTGTTCCTTTATTAAATAAAGGAAATAATGCGTCTGTTGAGGGGAGGGTGAACCTGCATACCTCAAACATTTCAAGGATCGTTGAATAGACCTGGATGACTACCTCTGTTAAAGGAAAAAACTGAGTAAACAATATTATTATTGCTCAGCTGTAGCACAGTTAAAAGATTTTAAGATGGATAGAAAGGGAAAGTTATGACAGGCTTGCACAGATTTTACTCAAGTTGAACAGTGCAAGTTTTGTGGTTTTGTGCTCAATATTGCTGTAAGGCATGTGTTGCTGTTGTATTTGTATCAATATCCAAATATTGATAGCTACAGTTGGAGACCCACACCAAAGGCCCCACATTGCCACCTTCCCCCCTAGTTTTTCCCTAATGTAGCAATTAGTTTTTTCTCTTTCCTCTTTGCATCACTGTGTAAGCTGCTGGAGGCCCTTTTTGTGGTCTGACACAGAGTGGGGCAGACCCTGTTGGCTTTGTGGAGAGGGATGGACATCTCATCTGCTGCAGCTTGGGATAGGATCCAGGTTTCTGCAGGAGAGAAGCTCCTTGCCTACCATCAAGACAGGAGCATTTTCAGTTCAGCTGCAGATAGTCCAGGCCAGATCAGAAGGAGGTGTTCAGCCATTTGGGTTGTTTCCTCCTCAGGCATGGTTGCCTGCTTCTGGGACAAAGGCAATGGACTGGATGGAAGCAAGCTGCCTGCTGATCTGGCTCCAGGCCTCCCACTGGACTGCACTAATATACAGACTTACTGGCTTATTTTAGAATTAAATTTGCATTTTTGGAGTTCATACATTGTGTGTATGTATGAGTGGCTTTCTTTTCCACTGAGAGATATTTGTTGAGTCGCATCTTCAGGTGGTTCCAAGCATGTAGAACAAATGAGCCCAGCTAGGGACTTCAGGGAATACATTACAGTAAAGTTTTAGGTCATCCTTTCTGCTCAGAAAGAGCTTATTTTAGTTCTTCATCTCTATTTAATTTTTTTTTTCTTGCTTTCAAAGTTTGACTAACAAGGTCTACCGCTCTAGTTGTTGTTGCATGGGTGAACAGCCCACACTGCTTGCCACAGTAGGTGTTCTGGACCAACAGCATATCACACTAGCCTGAACTGCATGGAAGTGCTTGAGGGTGTATTGAAGAGTAAGAAAGCCTAAAACTTCTCATTTCTCAGCCATTTATTCTGAAAAGTTTGAAAAGTGAGAGAAAATGCCTATTCAGGAGCAGATACTTTTTGAAAGGGCTTTAACAGTAGTGAGTTGATGATTCAAGAAGCAATTGATTGATTGAATCATAATAGATGGCTTCTAAAATTCTACCTTTTCTCCCTTTGAAGAATTTCTATTCAATAGACTCTCATTAGTGTTTTCTCTCACACTTTTTATTGGCCAAATGAGATTGTCTTCACTCTAGAGGGGCACTGAAACAAAATCTGCTTTTAAATGAGTGAAGCCTCTGTCAAAGCTAATAGAAGAAATCCCTACTTTAAGAAAAGGATGGAGTTTTCATCTAAATATTTAATGATAAAAAATATCATGCTCCTAGCTTCAGTGCTAAGATGACTAAGGTTTAGAGAAGCAGCATGGGTTGCCAAGATGACACAATGAGTTAATGGCAAGGCAAGAAATAAAACCAAGTCTCTGACTCACAGCATGGCTATTTGGTACTTTGAACCCTATTGTCTTGAGTGACTTCTTGGAGGCCATTGAGGAAGTATTTTGCAGAGCAAGAAATAGCTCCCATTTACACATATTTCTAAGATCATTTCCTTAGGAGTGTTATCCTCTCTTATTCTATAGTATCATTTGTTTTCCACTGGTTCTAATGAATTTAATATTTTCCTTGAATCATGTGCTTTGTTGCTGTCTTTGCCAGCTAAGGTTTCTGACAACAGATTTTTTTCTTCTTCTTTTCTTTCTTTACCTGAAAAAAAAGTAACTTGAGTAAAGGTTGCCTTATTTTTCTTGCTTATTAAATCAGCAAACCGGTGAGACTCCAAGTTACTCTCCTAGGTCTATTAGCACAATTTTTGCAATGGAAGAGGGCTTCTTCAGGTTCATAATGAAAGATTTAGCTTAAAGCTTGACAGAGGACAGCTTATTTTCTTCAGTCCAATGGAAATACCTGTGTCTTCTGTGCTGGAGTTTTAATGTCCCAAAAAANNAAAAAAAAAAAAAAAAGCAAACACTGTCCCCCAAACAACCCCAGGTGTAGATTGGTTTTTACTTGGCTCCTTGACAGTGTTCAGATTCTTATCTGTGATCAATATTAGAAGAATTGACTCTCTGTTCAGTGTTTTCTCAGATTTATGGTGTGAGTAAAAATAATGTTTCATGTGTCAAGTTCCCTGATGTATCTATTAATATCCCCAGTCATTCATGTTATACAAGTAAGGAGATGTTAAAAAAGTTTCTTCTATGTTAGATACATCTATTTACACCCTCCTTGGCTCTGTAACAGAGAAGGTGTTATCCTGTCTCTCTGTGAGGTTGTTCAAATTTAGTCTGTTATGAAAACAAGTTTAAGACAGCCACTGGGGTTTTTCATGGTGAGCAAATGCTTCATATAAAGGAATGAAAAATGTGTTTCATTGAGTTCTTAGTATTCCTGAAGCTTTATTATCAGTGCCTTTGTAATTTTTTATTTTAATTTAATAAAGTGGAAAACTTGAAATGCTCTAGGAGAAACTGGCCTTGTAAACAAGGCAGAGTTTAAAACACACCCCGATTAATCTGGGGAGTTCAAGAACTTCCTGTGTGAAGTTGTCCTACAGCTCGTGGCTGCTGGAGAGTTGGCTCTGTTTGCATGGCACAGTAGGTAAAGCAGGTTCTGGTTTGTGTTTGTAGTAGCTGTATGGGAATGACAGGTTGAGTAAAGTGTTCAAGCCCCTTCGAGAAGGTTTCAGACCTAAGCATGAGCAGTGAACTTTGAGCTGTGAAATACAAGTGGTCACTTCAAGTTTCACATGTATTTCTATCCATGTCTATAATTTGTTTCAGGAAATTTCAGAAGGGGTAGGAGGGAATCTTTTGTATATGAAACAAATGCTTTCCTGACTTCTGTCTTGTATGAAGGAAAACATAGACTTCTAGTTTATCAGACACTTAAGGGGACTTGCAGTGCTCTGACATTTGTCCTGTGGCAGAGAATTATTTAATGTGATAAATGATGAATACAGTCACAAACAGAAGAAGAAGCTTTGTGAATAGCAGAAGCTCTGAGAAAATTAAACAGCCGCAGGGAAGACACACAATTAAAACTATCTGTCAGCTGTTCCTTTTTTCTGATTTAAAAATAGTTGTATTTAAAGTGTAACAGGAAGAAATTTTGTGTCTGAGCACAAAGTGATTATTGGCCATCAGATCTTAGTACCTTGTATAATAGCATGTGGGAACTGCTTAACAGCTTCTTAATGGGCCAGTATCTTGTTCCCATTTCTGTCTACAATTGTCGTGTACTCTCCATATTTTGTCATAGGTCTCTGTGCTCATGACTTTCCCTGTTCTGAGGCAGACCTAAATCACTGAGAGTAGGTATATTCTTACACAAAAGAATGAGCAATCAAGGAATTTCTCTCTTTTAATTGCTATTTAGACCAAAACTCTATTGAATAAAGTTATGAACAAGAGATGATTTTGCAGTGCAAATTGTGAAACAGAGAATATGAGTGCCAACCTTTATGGTTTTGAACTTCCATTTTCAGAATTGTAAAATTATACAAGTACTATATAGTAAGGTCAAGCTCAGAAACTATCAATTTTATGGAAAATCCTGCAGGGGCATAAAAATTTGGGCTTGCTTCCAGCAGGGACCTTGTAATCCAGCTGAAACACTGATGCTTGAAAGAATTTCTCTGCCACAGAGGGAGCTCTGTTGCTCATTCTTCCTCTTTTTTGCCAGTGCTGTCAGGCTGACTCTTTGTACGGCCTCTCTGACAGATGAAAATCACTTAGGAAGAAACAAATTGAATGATTGCATTTTTAGTGCACTTCTCTCTTCCAAACGAAAAATCACTTACATTTTTAACATACAATATTAGTAACTCAAGATGATGAATAAAAATATTAAGTAGGAACAGTTGTCTTTTCCCTTCTGCTAGCAAATTCTTAGAAAACCCACAGAAGTGTCTCCTACTACTCTGGAAGCAGCAGTATTTCCCTTCCCAGTGTCATTACTGACTTGACCTGGATCTATAATGGATCCTAAAACTCCCATCTTGGTGGTTAACAGATATTGCTAACGCATGATCTTTTATTTTCTGAATATTCCCTGTGCTTTTGTATCCATTACAGTTATGAGGTAGAATTTTGGTTTTGTTACACATTCAGACTGCAAACTTGCATCCTATATGTACAGTTCTTAAGTAAAATTTGAAAAAATTAGCAATGTAATATAAATCCTACACTCTGGCCTGATGGATACCAGCTGATATCCTGATCATATTAGTCAGTCCTGTTGCTAACTATATTTCTCACCTCATGTCCCAGGGAAGTGTTTTAAGGTTCAAGGGACCTTAAAAACTCATTTGGGTCACCCGACTACTCCCTACATCAGTATTAAATAGCTCTACCCCTATTTCAAAGAGATGTAGCTTCAGCCTGCTCTGTATTGCCACATTCTCACTTGAGTGTCCGTTCTTGATGTGACAAGGGTCTGGTTTATTTTGGTGCTTTTGTTTAATTCCTTTGTATTTCTTTGTGGTCAAGCCACACTGAGTCCCATAGTACCAAACCAAAAAAATTGTCTGGGTTTTGACTTAACCTGGAGGCCGATGTTTGGATTTGGTTTATAAATAGTTTTGCTCAAGCAAGATATATATATAATTGTTCCATTTAGAAAGAATTGTAAATGGTATAACAAATTTTTTGTCTTGCGTAACATTAATGTCAATATCCTAGAATTTGCATTAATGCAAATAATTATGAATAAACTTGTCTATGGGGTTCCCAGTGTAGAAGATTATTTTCCTTAGATTAACGCTTCTGTTGGGAAGACTGAATATTCAAGTTTCTGCATGTTTTTTTTTAATTGGATGTCACTTTGCATAATAGAACTTTTGTGACAGGCATGTTTCTTAATAACATGTTTTTAGGTAACCACAGTGAAACTGCTACCTCTCCAAGTGCTATGTAATTTCAAGTTGTATAATAAACCTGATATGTTTTGGTGTTAAATCCAGGAATCTAAACACTGACAGAATACCTTTCATTTTTTAATTCATAGCCATGTCTGTTACCAACATATTTTTATATCTCATGAGCATTTATATGTTTTCTTCCTATTTTCCAATCACAACCAGTTTCTTTTTAAAAGCTATTTGAAACTGGCCTGCCTTTAAGGGCAATAAGATAACAATAGTGTATAAATTGTTCTCACTATTTATCCAGGGCTTTTAATCTCTTGTGAAAGAACTGGATTTCCCAGTGCAGTTAGTGAGAGCCACCATAAAATAATGTATTGGAAAGCTAGAGTGGGTTGCCTGGATCAGGCTGCATATCAGTGTGGGTAGAAGCTTTTCCCTCCTGGATGGGATGTTCCTAATCCCTCATGTGGAAGCTGCAAATGCAAATTCAGCTCTAGACTTAAAGACGTTAAATTGAGAATTAATATCGGGGAAGAAAGGCTTAAAGGGGATTTTTTCATTCATGCAAAATAAATCCTCCATGCAGTGGCTGATCCAGCTTGATACCCTTGGCAGAAGGGCTGTTGAACAAGCACACTCACTGCTGAGACATCTCTAAAGCTATTTAATTTTATCACCAGGCCCTTGGAATTAAAGGCCAAGAGACAACTGTTAGCTGCTGCTTGTCTGAGTCCAAGCATCAATAGGAATTATATCCTGCCACAGCCTGTCTGAGCTCTATTAAGATATGTCAACTTACAGGTGAAAATAATTTTATTCTAAAGTGTGATGGTGTAGGGCTTGGTGACTTATTATTTTTTTGTAATTCTTCACAACTGGAAAGGGAAGAAGGGCTTCTTTTTGATGGCATCAGGGCATTGACAAGCCATCACCAGCGGGAACAATAGTTAGCACTTTTGCTATGCTTTTCAGCGTTCAAGTACCTCACACGCATCAGTTAATGTTATTCACCTCTCTTGATTCAGCAGCTATTAATTTTCCTCTCCTTCTGAAACGGGAACAATTGCCGGATGTGATTGACAGTTTGTTCAGAGCTAGAATTATCTGTACAAAGAGGGAGCTGTGGGTTGGGGTTACTTAACCAAGCCTCTCCAATCGCCGTGGGCTGAGTGGGCCGCGGGTGCCGAGGCAGCTCCCTGGCACCTGCAACCAGACGTGACAGAGCGGTGGCAGAGGCACAGGAGAACTTTATTTGTCGGCGGCTGGTGGAGAGAGATTTCAATGCTGTGCTTGACTTTCAAAGTTCAAATGGAAATTTGCTGATGCAATTATATTTCAAGTGGGCAACATGAACCAACCGTGTCTTTACCTATGGAGTTCAACTCTGGTTATGAACTTACTTTGGATGTGGCACTCCTGAAGATAATTGTGGACTTTAGCTGAATTTAGGTGCTGTCTGGAGGCCAAGTGTGCATCCACCAATCTGTATGAGCAGTGATATGGGAGACACGGGAAAATTAAAATGTGTGGGGTTCTTTGCTAATAAAACTCTTGGAAAATTCAGGAGAGGGAAAACGTTTCTATAGGGTTATGCTGTTCTGGTTTTTGTTGTTTAAATCATCCAGTACAGCTGAGAGCAGAATAGTAATCCTTTCAACAAATGTGGAAAGTTGAGAATTTAATGAGCCTTTTGTGTTAAATTATCTGAATTGATAACTGTTTGTTCTGTTGGGTTTGGGGGTTTTTGGTCAGACGTTGTGGTTTTATTTATATGGGGTTTTTCGGAGCATAAGCTGAATTTATGTTCAGCTATACTATTAGATCATAATTTATCATTCAAACAAGTGAATTTTTAGAGTAATTTTTCACTTCCCCTACATTAGTTTCACTGTGTTCCTTTTTTCATTTTTCCTTGTGGATCTTATCCATAAAAGTACCTGCGGGAAAAATGATCAACAGCGTAGCTAAAATGTTTCTTGGCAGCATTCTCCTCCCTCCCCAGTTTTGCAAGAGGCATTATTTTTCTACAATGTCATGAAAATTCAGGTCACCTGATGATTTCATCTCCTAAACAACCTGAATTCTGCTTGATCAGCATGAGGAAGAGAAGATGGTATGGCAGAACATTTGCTTATACATGTTCAAAGCTCTTAAGAGAAACAGAAGTTAACTTGGGATGACACAATCCTTTGCCACAGTTCTTTCTTTGTAGTGAAAGATTTTGGCCCTGGAGGTCTGAATTTATAGAGGGATGGGATTTGACTCTTGATTTTTATGGGCTCAGAGAAGAGAGAAGAAAATTCTTGCAGTGTAAGGAAATATGCGTAGCAGCTATGTAACCATGAAAAATCGATTTTTACTCTCAATATTTATTAACACACAATTGGAAAACAGTCTGCGTCAGAGACTCTGGTTCCCAAGTGGGTACACTGAATCAATGAAGACTAATCAATTTATTCTAATCAGAAAATCAAGGTACCCTGCAGAACCAGATAGAACATGCTTTCTGATATAGTGATAACTAATTAATATTTCACACTTTTCCCCCCTTCACTTGAATTTATCACATAGTTCCAGTCATTAAAAAGACTAGATAGCTATCTGAACCATATAACACCATTACTAACCTAAGTTTAACCTTATTTTTAATTAGAAAATAATTTTTTAATTATAAATTAACCTAATTTTTTAATTAGAAAATTTAGAATTTCATGAATAGTCAACAGCTAGCTAAAATCACAGTAAGAGCTATGTCCACCAGGTAGTAATACTGTTGTTTTCCTAGTTTACTTTGCTTTTGGCCTCCTTAAAACTGCTCAGTAGTTTCCTGAGAAACAAGCAGGTGTGTGGAGTTCATTCTTTTCAGAAATGTGCTGAGCCTGAGTTTATTTGCTTTCTAAAAAATTTTTGTTTAAATCCACTCATTAGAAGGCTTTTTATCAAAAGACATAGTGCCTTGCATTTCACCACTTCCATTATATTCTGTTTTGATACTAGTTTATAAAATCACGTGCTGTTTTCCTCTCTCCACTCAATTCAGTTTATCTTTGTAGTTTATCATGGAGCATCTCGGAATAAAGTCAATAAATAGTGTGCCAATAAATTAGCCATGACATCTATTACGTTCAAACCTTTTATTGGCAGAAGTCCCTTGAAGTTCAGGGAGATAGGGAGTAACTTGTTCCTTTCTGTTGGATGCGTTCTTTTTCAGCAAGGTTTAACTGTCCTAGGCCAAGGTTTCTCCACGCTGTGACCTCCGAAGTCTGAGGCAAGTCCTGCCCACCTCCCAGTGATGTCCACTGTCCCTTCTGCATCAAAGTATCTGCTGACTTAGTGTTGCTTTCTCTAGCTTGTTTCTAGTCTCCTTCAGTGTCTCTTCTCCTGGGACCTGTCAGTCTGTGCCTGGCATCTGTCCCTTTTTCATTTGTGTAATGACAAAGCAAAATACAATTTTCTATTTTTTTTTCTTTGAGGAGTATTAATTATTTTTCATCAGTGCCTGCCTTTTGTCAACGAATGGTCCTTACTGGGTTTTAAAGGCATTATTGTATCCTTGAAATTGTACAGTCCCTTTCTCTTAAGGAAGGGAGTATTTGCTTTAGAGGTGCTAATACTGTTCAGTAGAGTTCACCTACTGTGTGGCAATTGTATGTCTGGGCAGGAGTGATTGTTCTCCCTGCAGGAAGTGCGCTGTCGCTTCCAGAAGTCGTTCTTTATTGATATATCCGGCTGCGGTTCCTCTGACAGCTTAGATGGGCATCTGAGCTTACAACCACAAACCAGAAGTGGTACTAATCAGGTAATACTTTTAAAGACAGCAGTCTGGCTTTGCCCAAACGTAACCTTGTGATCCATCTAGGTTTAGGCTAGATAGAAAAAGCCTAGCAGGGAGGCCTCTTACGTTTCTTTTCACTACTGCCTTGAACTCTTTGCTTAAGTGATTTTTACTTCACACACATCTTTGTTTTACTCATGTTTTCTTGAATTGTCATCCTTTGAAGGTTGTTCATAACATAGTGATGAAGATGCTTGCTGGCTGGAATCTCTTTAAGTTGCGTGTTTGCAAGATTGAAGAATGATTTTGGTTTTGTGTGACTGTTTCCCAAAGCCAGATTCTGGAACAGTACCATTCCTCTCCTCCTCCTTGAGTCTTGTCCTGAAGCCTTTCTGCAGCCAAACCTCCCATCATTTTGAAGATGCTGAGGACATCAGTGTGCTCCTGATGTATGTTGTACTTGCCTTATAAATGCTTTTTGTGGTTCTGGTGGGCTTGTATTGGAAGAAATATAGTACAATGAAAAATGTCACTGGGGTGGTAAGGGTGATCAAAACTAGGGAAATATTAAAGAGTAGTTCTTTCTTTTGAGAAAGAGCTACTTACAGTAGGAGTTTTCAGCTGAGCATTATAAAGCTGAGAGGAGGTAAAATTCAGGCATATAAAAGGGATTGGGTGCAAAGCAGAATTAGCAATCAGTTGTCCAGCACCATTTCCAGTATGAGGGCTGGGGACTTAAGTTCATGTGGTGCAGAGTTAAAGCAAACAAAAAGGGAGATGGTTCTTCACACATTGTGCTGTTGTGAATTCCTTTACAGAGGATGTTGATGCTAAAACTGTAAGTGTTTTTGAGGGAAGACTGGAGACATTCATGGAGAAAAAAATCTACCAAAGGCTATAACCACAAAAACATTTCCTTTTTGATTGGATAGTCCCTGAGCCTCCATGTATTCAAGCCCTGAAAAATAGACTGGAAAAGAGTAATTTCCTGCTTGCTCTATTCTTGAGCTGTCTTGTAGGCTTCTATTTTTGTCAGTTATCAAAGCCAAGATGTTGGGTGAGATTGCTCTTCGTTTTGTCCTGTTGTGGTTTTCTGCTCTAAAGCACCTCAGCAATGATATTCAGGAACATAAAACAGAGAAAATAATTGTGGCATCTTTCTACAGGATTATGACAAATGCGTGGGTGGTGCCATTAAGTTTATAGTATTACAGTGTTTCAGTTATCTCAGAGAAACGTCCACTGTGTTGAGTGTTGTCCTGATAGTGTGAAATCCTTCACAGTAGCAAGGGGACCAAACCCAAATCTCTCAAGTCTTGNTTTTTTTTTTTTTTGGGTTAAATATTACAGTATTTGACTAACTTATTCAAGAAGGAGCTGCCAGTTGGGAAGCTTTGGGGGTAAGGTGCTTTACAGTCAAGTGTCAGGTCAGTAAGAGTGGAGAGCTATAGTCTGGGTGTGCAGCTCACACCAGAAGGCTAAGGTTCAAAAACAAGTTTAAGTTCTTGATTAGTTCCAGTGACAGCTGAATCTACTCTCACTTTTTACTTTCTTCATATAGTTCAAATAGCATCTTAGTTCCTCTCTCAAGACTTAACTTGCATTTAGTTAAATTTTGTCTAGCTGTTAATTTCTCCTAATCCCATTTTACCTGTACTCTTATACAAACTTCATACAGTTATTTTAGCTCAATTGCAGTTTTGGAGTGTTTTTAAAACTGCTTTGAAATCTGATGGAAATTTCCTGCTGTGTGATGGAAGTTTTCTACCTGTATTCAGAACATAATTGTTCAGTTAGTTGTATAAGTTATGATGTTACTTTTGAATGTCAGCCACTGTCCTGCTAGCCTAAGAGGTCAATATGAGCTAAATATGGAGAAATAAAAAAGAAAAAGGTGTTCCATGAGACAAATGTGAACCATTGACTGTTAAAAATACTTTGGTGTAGATGATATCCACCCAAAATCAATTTCAGGTGATGGAACTAATGTTAACGTACTGCTTGTCATTTTACAGTGTTCCTTTATGATAAGTTAGAGAAACCATTGGAGTTGTATCAGATTATTATTTTATTGCTAGCTATTTAACTGTTCATTAATAATCTAGAACTTCCTGCCATAAAGAAATACTTTAATTTTAGAAAATGTCAAAGGATTGAAATTTGAAGCAAATTCTTTTACAGGAGATGGCTTTCTATATGGCGGTTGACAAATGATATTGTGAGGTAATTTTTTATATATATCATGGAATTACAATAATTCATTAGTATCCTGGGAGATTATTCTCATTTAAGATATTTAAATTCTTCAGTCAAATACAGAGTGCTCTTTTAAAATGCTATCTTGAACAGTAATACAGCTGAGGTTTTAAATATGGAGTATACATATATGCACTTCACAGGAATATGCTCTTCTGTGTCTTAGCATTTAAAAACTGCAGGCACAGAAAAGGACTGGAAAGTTCATTTATGTATTACTGTTCAGGATATGCCTTGCAACATGGTGTCAGTCTGGAATCCTGCCTCCACAAATTTCACCTGGCACAGATATAAGGAGTCATTTGCCTGCCTCTGTGTCATAGCTGCTAAACAAATTTCAGGGTGGTTGTGTTTGCTTCCAGATAAGCCTAGAAAATGGGAAACAAGTCATGCCTCAAAACAACAACAAAAAAAGTAAAAAATCCAACTATTGTTATCATCTAAAAAATCCAACTATTGTTATCATCTAAATGCCTTAAGAAGCTTGTCATTATACTAGGATTAAATCCAAGGCTTACTGAATCCCCTTTTGTCCCTTCCTTGTGATGTTTGTAAAGCTACCTGGTTTTGCAGAATCTCCATTTCTCCACTGATACTGCACTTTATGTCTTTCAAACAGGACTGATAGACCAGTCCACAGTTTCTGAAGTCGGGTACTTTCCATCAGTAATCAGTATGCTTTTAAATAAGATGGAAAACTTGTTGAGTTATAATCTGAATTTATCAGTTGAAAGGGTGAAAAATGGTACAAGTGACATAGATTATATTGACCTAAGTAGAATCTTCAAAAGAGATGGTTTGGGAGACTTATTTTTTGGGGCTTTGTTTGTTTGTTTGTTTGTTTGTTT
>WEIU01000686.1:47813-60156 GCA_013389925.1 Aegithalos caudatus | reverse complement strand
TTTTACTTCAGTGTGACACCCAAGCAGCTGCATATATCCCTCTGATGAAAAGAGAGATTATCAGCCCTCAGCTGGATTGCATAAGGTGCTTCTCCAACTTGTAACTGTCAAAATCTAAAGATGGAAAACAAACAAACAAAAAAAAAAAGTTTTCATCGTATTTTTGTTTTTCTTGTGGACTTTGTGCTTTCCTTTAGTGCTTGTACAGATGAATGAATTTTTAGATACTGTGTTTTTCTTCTGTTCCCAAATGAGTGCTGCAATGTTGCCAGTTTTAATGAAGCAAAATGTGTGTTTGTTTACTTGATACCATGTTTTAAAACAATTCTCTGTTTCAAAGTTGGAAATAAAACACAGTTTCATTGTATTCTTTAAAATGTGTTCCCAGAATGAAGTGTTGTTTTGCTCTGACAGTTGTGAAGACGCACATTCCAAATACTCCAGGAGAGGAGCCTATGAAATACCACTGCAAATTCTTCTAAGTCAAAGCTATCCTGACAGAATGGGTAAAAAGTTTTAAGGTCTTTAAGGACTGATGCAAGGGTAAAGGAAGATCTAGGTTCTCAGTGGCTAAACACACCATATGAACAGCATCTTCTGTTCTACCAGTTGGAGAATAGTCTAGTTCACAACCTGGAGAAATGAGAAGGAAAAAGTAACCTTTAGTCTTTCTGAATATCAGAAGGCATTCTCATTCAATGAGTACTTCACTAAAATTTGAGCAAATCATAGAAACAGCAAGTGCTAAAGCACAGGCCTACAGCAGTTTATGTATGAGGAGATGGCTTTTATGGGTGTAAACAGAGTGTGAGAATTAAATGCATGCCCAGCTCAGTGTGTTAGAGACAAAGATGTATTTCAAGGGTCACCTCAGTTAGAAACTGTTGTACCTCTTGTTTCCAGTTTAACTTGCCTTTAGGTTATGCTGGGCAAGGATTTGTTGGATGTTATACACATATTTAACCTGACATCCTAGTGAGGTGAGCAGATGATGATACCTGAAGGTGGGTGAATATCCTTCCAATGTATAATCATCTTTAAGCTCTGAGGATTAGCACAGAATAGGTGCTGCAATGATCTGGCAATCAGCCAGTTCAGTTATGTGTAGGTGGATCCTTGCAGATGTGTGTCTATTGGGTATGTGCACAGTGGTTTCAGGAGAGCCTCTTCACTGTAGCCACCTGAGTGCTTAAGATGTGGATTTATTCACATTACTATTGTGTAGCATTAAAGTCAGAAACTGTAAATAGTAATTATGCCTCCCATGCATCTTTTCCTCACACTCTATTTTCCACTTCATCAATACACTCAAGTAATGATATCTCAAGTAATCATTTCTTTAGCATCTCTGCCTGTTCAGCATGTCTTGATTCCATGTCTTGCATACAAAAATCTGGTGAGAATCTATTGCGTTTTCATCTAAATTGTTTTGTCTACTTTATTAAATGACAAGGTGCCTGCAAACCATAATTCACTGTAATGAAACTTCAGTAAAGTACCTTTCTTATAAGTCCTGCTGTCTTGCAGGACTATTTTAAGCTGTCTCTGTTTATTCCTGTGAAAATCTGCGTGACCTTTACTTGGAGAGGACCCTTCCCATAAAACCTGATGCAGTCAGGGGGAGTCCTGTGAGAAGTCACACTCCTCAGAGCATTGCATCTGTGGTGAGCAATTAATTCACACCCTTTCTTTAGCAAACAAATCAGTTCGTCTTGAATGTGCCAGACCGATCCACAAATTTTGGGTGAATTTCTAGACATAATGAAATCAAAAGCTAAGTTTCTTCCACTAACTTCTGCAGGGCCAGATTTTTATCCTTGTGTGTTCTTAAGAAAACACTTTTTTTAGGTACATGATACCAGTGACATTTAAACACCTGATCTTAACATTTCCTTCCGAGTTCTTTAGCCCAACCACCTCCTTTCCCCAGCCAATGAAAGCTTGTCACAGAAGTTAATTAAATATTTAAAGAATAAACGGCTGGAGCAACTTGTTGTGAAGTAAGTTTCAGACAGATTATGAATCCTAGTTCATAAGATGAGATGCTGCTATTATTTCTGATTTTCAAATGAAAGATGATTAGCTTCTGTGGTTCCTAAGAGCACTGAGAAATCCTGAAGTGTCTGAATGAATGGATGATGGAGTAGTGGAGTATTGTACTGTTTTCATTACTCAGCTGTAACTCAAAACCAGCTTGATTATTTATTTTCCTACTTTCTTCAAGGAGAGGAGAATATGAAATTATTGCTTACACCTTGGAAGTTACTAGTGATCTTACTTGATCAGAAGACTGTAAGGGGTTCTGAGATTCAGCTGTGTCATTCATGTCAGGCAAATTTCTTGCTTTTCTATGACTTTAGCAAAACCGCTGACTACAACATATTCCACTTTTTTCCACGCTGTATTTTTTTCTCCTGAAGTTCGTACTAAAGGGTATACAGTTGACTAAATGGCACACTAAGCTGCAGTTTTAAAGCAGTATTAAAACTGTCACTTGTTTTTCTTTACTTAAGCTGATATCAAACCCAGGATAACAAGAGGGGTCAATCAAAAAACTTGGAATTATAAAGCAACCTTTATTCAGCTCATTAAGAAATCTTATGTCAGGTTAGGACAGTTTTTCAGCAGAATTATTTCTTCTGTTGAAATCTCTCCAGAAGTTGTTTATCAGTACTAATCGTGGAAGGTAATTTGGGATTTTCTTTTCTGACACATTTATATTTAAATCTACATTATTTGATATTTTCTCTTATCCAACAAGAAGTGTTGCTGCTGTTTAATGTGAAATTGGATGTACTGTGATCTGCTGAAGATAGGTCAGATGCATCATTAACTTAGATCAGTGCAGTTGTATTCAGCCCAATCTGCATAAGCTGAAAGCACAACTGAAGCATTTGCTTGCCAAGTGACACTTTTTTTTTTATCGAAACACCCACAAATAAGTTCCCTTTCAATGCTTTTTGGTTGTAAATACACACGCACACATAAAAAGAATACATGTTCTGTATTCTGTATTAGCCAACAGTAAAAGTGACTGGCTAGAATAGCCCTGAACTGTAAATCTGAACAATGATAATGACCAAGGTGAAGATGTGAGTAGACATTATTTGCTAGCAAATTATCTCATGAGGCACTCTAATCATGGGAAACTTTGGTCTGGAGTCATTCTGATGCCAGGGGTGGATAGCTCATCCTTCAGGAACTTCTGTTTCAGTAGCAGGCACAATTTATGCCGGTCTGACAGCTGGCTTCATTAAATGTGTGGCTACTGATTTACCAAAAAAGTGTGATTTCCTCCCCCTCATCGCAGCATCCTCCCTCTGTAAGCTTTGTAGATCACATCAGAAATCGTTATTTGGAGGTACAGCAGAGGGTCAGCATGGACAGATACACTTGGGTCATGGTAGCCTGGGAAACTTTATGTTCTTCTAATGGCATTTCAATAGAAAATGTAGAGATTGAGGATGTGCTGAAGATAGGTTTATTGCTACTAGTTTTGGTTTTTATCTTCTGACTTTTAGTTGTTATGGGAGTCAGCTAATTTCAAATACATTTACTCAAATAGACTTACCCAGAGTTTTGTATTAACTTGATTTGATGGACACCCTATTGAAAATAAAAGCTAGCATTAATGACACAAGTCTGTGTTGTGTAGCCAGTTGAAACTGACTTTAAGTCCAGTCCCTGAACAATCCTTCTGTTACTGAAGAAAAGGCATCACCGAAGGAGAGCCCAGCTTTGTTCCCAGATGATATAGGAGTGCTGGGCAGCCAGTCATGAGAGAAAAAGAACACTTTGAGGAGACAAAGTCTGTGCTGACCTCAGATTAATAAGCTTGCACTGGAGTGGATGGGAATGTACCCATCAACATAAGAAGGCAACTTCCCTTCAGGGCACCACCAGTGCCCAATCAGGTGAACTTTTTGGCAGTAGTTTATTGCAAAATGCATTTCCTGATCTGGCCAAAGCACACTGGCATGTCTCCCTGAGAGCTTAGAGGGAGGGTTCTTCCAGATTAAAGTGTAGTCTTTACACTTTGCAGAGTGGCTGAGAAAATAGATAATGCTTTTGGAGAGCTTTTGTCTCCTGCGCTCCTTATGACCAAATATTTAGTTTGCTTCTCCAAGGTACTGGAAAAACACAACCATTCATCTATATTTTTGTGTGCTCTCTGGTTGCTTTGTCACTTAGTGTTCAAGGAAATGGCTCATTGCTCTTACATGTCCCTTTCTCCTTTCCACATCCGTATTACTTAACACCCGGCTAACACTACTCTGAACCTACTTCTTCACATCTCTCTCTGATTTGAAAAAACTCCCAGTGAAGAGTAACTCTTCTTTCTTTTATTTTTTTTTCTTTTGAGTTAGAAATCTTTGTGACTATATTTATGCTTGTTCCACTGCGTTCCCCCTTTGTGCAAATGTTGGTGCTTATGAGTGCATAGGTCGTTGACTGCCTCTCCGTTTGTGCCCAGTGATTAGAGCAGTCCCAAAATAGATTTCTTCATGCTGGTGGAGCCACGTGCACACGGAATGCTTTTCTGAAAAATTGGACTTAACAGCACACATGGGAAAAGACTGCAGCACACTTGACTCTATTTTTGTGATTGTGTGCAGATGCTGTTCTAAATAATGGTGCTAATGAGACTAGGAGAAAAATAATGGTAATGACTGAAAATACAAGGCCAATCCCTTGTGTGCTCTCCAGAGTAACACTCTTCATAAACACTCTGAGTGTCAGTCTCGTTACGATACTGTCCCTTCTGAGCAGCAGCCTCATACCCCTTTGCTGCAAAAAAGCACCAGTAGTTTATCATGATCAAGTCTTCATCTAGAAGGCATGTCAGTGTTTGCCTATTTCCTTCAACAAATATTCTTCTGAGAGGAATTCACTGCTATCTGCACTGGGGTGCAAGGGCTTGGTAACTAATAGCTGGGTCACAGTCTTAAGTGAGATTTAGTTTCTCTACTGAACACCCCCTTTTTTTTTTTTTTTTTTTTTTTTTTTTTGTAGGTTATATTTTGTACTGGATTTCCTGCAGATGATAGCAATTGATCAGGGGAGGGAATAGGGGAAGAACGGATCCTTGTTAATCATTCCATGTGGTCCAAGTCAAGTTTCTTGCAGACTTGCTCTCTGTCACTAAAGTCTTCACTGTTGAAAGAGGAATATAGGGTGGAATCTTTCCTCACAATTCTCTCACTCCTTGTGCTCTCTGTGGCTGTATCTACAGAGGTAGCTTGAAAAGGACTTGTTTCTGAGTACTTGACCCCAATGGTCCTTGAAGGAATTCCCTTTTGTGTTTGTGACTATTACCGACAGAAGCTCTCCCAGACAACTTCTGGACTTTATTTAGAAGTCAGTGCAGTGCAGGGATTGTTGCCACTGGGCTGTTCACTTGTGGGTACCCTTTATAAGGATAAAGGAGCTAAACAGAGCAAATGCAGGCTGTCCCATGCCCACAGGGTTGGAGGAGAGACCCAGGCACTTCTTGCCGATGGTGGCTGTGAAGGGTAGCCTGCTCTCTTTCTCTGGAGAGCCCATTCACTGTGTCTCCATGCTAGAGCCAAAGCCTTTCTCCCTTTACCAATGTTGCAGGAAGGGAAGGAGTCTGGACAGGTTAGATGAACTTCAGCCACAGGGTCTGTGTTGTACAGTACAACAGGAATGACAGCTGCTGCTCGTAGTGATGCCTCAAGGTCCATCAAAAGCTGAAGCCAAATTATCCTAGTATTTTTTCCTTCCCTCTAGAAGCACTACTACTATCAAGATAGTTAGCCAGTGGCAGCTTTGGCCACCAGATTTTTTAGTTATTAGGAAGGACAAGGAGAAGGAAAGACATAGAAAGTATATCAAGTAAGCTTCATTTTCTCAGGCCACTGGTAAAACCAGCTGATTCTGCTGATTTATCTTTTAAAAGCTCCAATAACAGTTGCTGGTGAGAATGTGCTGACAACTTGTAGTTTTTTGTCTATAATTGATTAGTACCTAAGAACACTGAATTATTTTTGACAGTCTGATGAAGTTCTTGAATTTGTATTTCTTGCAAATAGCTTCTAAGCTGAAGGAATGTATTTACAGCCAGAGTTAATGGATTTGAAATCGTGATTAAAATAGATTTTTTTAATCAGCAAGCAGAAATCCTTTACATAGATGGTTCATTTTTGTTTTCTGTTTCATTTGCACTTGCTAGTTATTTTCCAGGAGCAGCATGCATTCTTAGGGCATGCATGACCATTCAAAACATGCTGATTTACAACATGATAAAGCTTTGTAGTAAAAGCCAGTGTTATTTTCCTAAACTGGCAAATGCACAATATATAATTGTCTACATATTTTTATTCCAAATGAATGCATGCTAAGTATTCTCAGCTTTTGGTATTTTTATTAGTTGAGACTTATTAGATTTTTTTTGGTATTTTTTAATCTCCCTCTTATGTCAGGCAATCTGTGAACGGGAACTGATTAGAGTGCAGTTGAGATTCATGTCAGCATTTTGAATTGGTTTATTTTATAAACTTCATAAAATTCATTCTGCTACAAAGTCCATTTATCTCTGCTTTTAATACCACCTGGTAGCTGATGCCTAGGAAAGAACACAATGAGATAAGTATGGAATAATACTTCCCTAGTGCACTATAATGGTCTCTGGAGATCTGTAGCTTATGCTCCATATGAGGCAAATAAGCTTCTCCATGTTTATTAGCTCCTGATAGATCCCTTTTTTTCCCCCTTACATTTATTTGCCTGAATGCTTTATGAAGCTGGTAGGATTTTTAGCATGTCTTCCCACAGCACGTAGTTCCACTGCTGAACTGTGTGTTGCATAAAAAAAGCCTCCTTTTGCTGTTTTTATCCTGCCACATGCTGATCTTATTGATTTCATTTTATTTCTATTAGAAGAAACAGTGAATAGTCATTTCCTACTCGCTTTCTGCAAGCTAATGAGGATTTTAGTCATCACTCATTTCTCTAGATCCTGAAGAGTCTTGCTCTGTTTAAATGCTCTTTATGTGCAATCTGCTCTGTGTTTTTGATTGTCTCATTGTCTTTTTCTGTATATGGAACATTCTGGTTGTCTTGCATCTGTTAACATGTAAAGGGAACCAGTTTGGCCCCTGTTCAAGATGTGAGTGTAGTATACCTTCATACAGAAAGCATTCTCTCTAATTGTCTCTTCCTTGCAAAAGATAGCTTTATTTAGTATTAGAATGCTAGAATTAGTGAAGTGCTTTACAGACAGAGGAGAAAAGTAAGTTTGCCAAAACAAATTTTGTGTTCAAAAGTAAATGATCCATTCAGAAACTCAGCAAGTTCTTGTAGCTAGTGAACAGGTTTTGGCCATACACTGCTCATATTTGTCTTGGGTTTGTAACTGGTTTTCTCCTTGATCTTTCTGGGAAACAAATGATGTCAAGTACCAGCAGAGAGAAGATGCCAGGGTAGTAAGAATCTTACTATAAAATAAAATGGCACTTTTCTTACTCCGTTTCTTGCAGGCCTATTTGGACACATTTTTCATAAAGGTTTATAGTGTGACAATTTATTCTAGCTCAACCCTGGTCTCGACAGACTTTCTTAACAGAACATTGTTAACATATCTTCTATTAATTTAGCTCCTTTTAGTTTATTCTTCACACCATTGAAGTTTGATACACGTCAGTATTCCTAATGTCCCACATCATTACTTTTTCCTTTTTTCATTATGAAAGTCATCATTGTCTGGGCACTGTTTTACTATAACAGTAGATACATGAAATAATTTTTTGCTTTAACATTCAGTCACTAAAAAGGGAGGGAAAAAAGTGGCATAATAATGTTCTCCTTGGCAATGAAGTTTGATTCATCTGTATTGCCATAAAATATTTTGCAGAGGCTCACAGTAGGTTGAGTCATCTTCTTTTCTTAACCTTTTTGTCTTAGCAATGACATTAGTTTTGGCAAGACTTAGAACTGATGGAGTGTGGCCAGTGTATGATCTGTCACTAACAGCAACTTATCTCTTGCATGTTGAGTGGTGCAGTACTTACAGATCTGACACTTTCTGGTTTGGTTCCTTAAGACAGCCATGGCTCAAAGTGGTGTAATCAGGGATGCTGTGACAGTCTCTTCATCTAGGGAAGTGACTGCCAGATACATTGTTTTTCAAGTTATTGCTGTGGTTACTAATCACCGTGGTAAAGCTATGGTAAGGATACAAATTTTTTTGTACCATAACATTTCAATGATGGTTTGCACCACTGATAACAGCCTAAGGCTTAACTGACACCTAAGTTATAGATGTAATAGTTTATTTCAATGAAACTGTGTCATGTACATAGTTCCTGTTTTTTTTTTTTCGTTGTTGTTGTTGGTTTTTTTTGTTTGTTTGTTTGTTTGTTTTTTGCATTGTACAGTGTTCCATCAAGCACAGTTAACAGCCCAGATACCAGATACCAGGAGTGCATCTATTGCTTTAAACACAACAATTCAAATATGAATTTGCTACAGTCAGATGGTAGAAAGCATAAAATCAACACTCAATTTTCACTATAAGCAAGGTAATATTTGTTTCTCCAGAGAGAAAATATTTTTATTAGTTGAATAGAAATAGTTGGAAGAAACAGGAAAGCTTTCAGGCCCATAAGGTCTTCTCATCTAATTTATCAATATAGGAATCTATTGCTCCAAAAACCTCATCCAGAAAGACATTACAAGCTATGTTACCAACAGCCATGTTTAAAATTAAAAACAAGCAATTTTTTGTGTTTTCTGAAAGAAAATTTTAGTGATGCATTTCCTTTCCAAGGCAAAAGCTTTGTAAAGTCAGATGATGATTTTTCATCCCTGTGACAAACCTTCACTGTACTGTATTTAACTAATAGTTTCTCTTTGAATGCTGGCCTTTCTTCCTGTTTAGGCTTTGTGGAGGTTAGCCTCAGCTGGGGATCTGAGCTTTGATTGTAACTGCAGAGTGAACTGGGATCTACATTTCATCAGCTCTAGGTCACCGTAATGAGGGCATTTAGCTGGAGGGTGAATAGACAAGGAGAACAATGGAAAGCAGCTTCACTAACCTATTGAATCGGACTGCAAGTAAATATCAAGTGTTTTACAGCTGTTTTCATAGGAAATGTTATTATAATAGCATGATGTTTTATATCCTGATGAAAAGGATTTAAGGACAGAGACTGGTGATGCAATAATGGATGAAATGTCTGATTTTGTTTCAGTCCCTTCCCATTCTGGGCTTTGTAATTAGAAGCCTTGGCTTTATGTAGAGAAGCTGCCCATTTTCAGAACAAGCTGATGCATCTTTTTCAGCACAATAGTGAAACTTGATGTGACATGAGACATGGATATGATTAATAATATAGAGCTAGAAATTTTTAACAGTATGATTACTTAGAGTTGTCAAGAATGGCAGGTAAAGAAAGCTATAGCCACTCAATTCTGAAATCTGTAGACATCTGCTTTGAAGAATCTTGCAGAAACATCTCAGACTAGTCAAACTTTATATAATGAACCACATTTCAAGACTACTCTGTTGAAGTAAGGGTCTGATCATTAGAGAGAGTGACATGAATCTTAGTGGTCCCAAGTAGGTCTTATGGTATTGCCCAAAACTGCCTGAAATAAAAAACCTCCTATTTGGCTCTCCTCCCTCCTTAGGTGTTTGCCATTCTTGTTCATAGCCCTAAGGGAGCATAGTCAGCAGGATGCTAGGGAGAATGGGTAAGTATTTTGGATCAGTGAGACTGTTTTCCTTCACTGTACCTGTTCTGCACATTCCCACTCACACTTTGAACACTGTTTCCCTAGAAGATGGGGCATTTCTGGCCACTTGGGAATCCTGTCCTGTGACAGGGTGTTGCTTTAGCCAGAAAGGTTAATCCATGTGTTACACAATATGGGAAATGAGTGACATGCTTCAAGCTACTCGGTGGGTCAGATTGATCCCAGCTGTTCCTCTGGGCTCAGAGGGAATGAATCCAGCCCCTTGCCTGCATTTAAAGTCATCAGCTGTTGCTCAGGGGCTGCCAATCTATCTATGTATCTACTCCTAGCCATTTCAGTGGTATTTTCTTCCCCTTACATCAGTCAAAGAATCATTAGCAAGTACTAAGAGACAGCCTGGTCCTCTTGGCCCACAAAGAATGTCGGTAATTAACAAGCTTGTGCCTTTAAAGTGTAAAGAAAAATGAGAGGGAAGTACCACCTTAATTAAGTACCTGAACGATCACTGTTGTCAGAAAGTCGATTACTAAGGATTTATAATTTTGACTAGCACCTCCAAGGCTTTCAAAACAAAGCTAAGATGCTGAATGAGAGGGACAGTCACAGTGTACAATTAAAGGGATGTAAAAGAGTTGTGTTGAGTTTGTATGTGCAAAATATAAAAGTTGTGATGCAGTAACAGGTCTCAGTGTGAATGTGGGTCTTTGCAGATGGAGTTCACTCTCAATCAAGATTTTTAGGAAAAATATGTAATAGGAGTCTGGACTCCTACTGCACTGCATCGTGCATGTGTTATGCTGCCAGGCAGAAATCACAGCCCCAACTTAGGTGTCTCTTTTCCATCTGCTCTGTACCAGGCACTTCTTGGCACCTGAAAATGAGATGCACCGAAGTTCTTGTTTTATTATATCCTTCACATAATATGCTTAAAGCTTAGCTAAGTGACTGCTGTGGCTGCTGGGTGATCTGCTTATTCTTCTATTTCCTCAATAGATATCTAATGATGCCACTGAAGTGGAACAGTATGAATTACAGTTCAGTAGTTCTATTGCAGAGTATAGTGTGCTCTTTGTCTGAGACAAATCATATACTGTTATTTTCTACTGTTTCTATCTGCCAAAAGTTCATTTGAAATGTTGCTTTATCATTCTTCCTATTAAAATAAAAATCAATTTTGTACTTTATACAATTTAATTGATAGCTTTCACTCTGGTTTCTAGACCATAATGAATATGATAACATGTTCCAGGTGACTTCACACAGATCATATCAGTTGGATAGGAAAACTGTCAGCCTGCTCATCTCAATGCAGTTATATTAAATATGGGATATAAAATCTGTGTTTCCTGTTGCACAAGATATTCCACGAGTCTAATTTTTGACTCTTATTTTTCATCCAGCTGAGCAGCATTAACCTATGACAGGCAATAACACCAGGTTGCAGGGGCCCACTGCAAAAGGACTTTGATTAAATTGTGGGGTTTTTCATATTCTCTTTGGAAGAGAAAGAAGAAAATGAACCACCAGAGGCCTAAGGATACAGGTTACCAGCAGCTTGTTGGCTGCAAGAGGGAGGCTTAGTGAAATAATTGCGAGGTTATATTTCACATTCAGTGAAGACTGCAGTCTTTCTGAATCTTGCACATAGTCTTGAAAAAGCAACACCACAGAGAGGCAGTAGACTTGCAGAGCAAACTCAGAAGATACGTACAACTTCCCACAGCCGAAAAAAAAATACATGCATAGGTTTGTGTATTTTTTTTTCCCCCAAGGTGGGCATTTCTCATACAGACAAGGAGGGAAATTAGACCACTGTAAAACTCAAGAAACTATGGATATAGCAGAACTAGAGAAGTCAAGCAAATTGCAGAGATAAAGAATTCACCTAAAAAACCCCATCACCAGCAGCTGATAGTGCTGTAGTTTGAGTCTCTGTCCCCTGACTCAGTAGCTCTGGTGGTTACTGAGAAAGGTAGTTGTCTTTTGTCAATGTGGCACAACTTTGGGACACTCAAAAATTAATTTATGGTCTCTTTCAGCACACCTGTGTTAGCTCCTTACAGTTTTGTATTTTAATTGTCACTCTTGCTGGTAGTTTTACCAGAGAAGCCAAACTAAGTGAACATGGATAACAACTCTTCACTCTCCCTTTCTCCTGGGAACATTTACTCATATTTTGGTCATAAGCTTTAAATTTTGGGTTGTGGTCACAAGCTGGACAGATGTTTACTTGTGAAGGATTTGGTGCATACAGCACACACTGTATTTGTGCATAGGTGTTGGATGTGTTATCATGACTCCTTAGGCAGTTGTGATATGCCCCAGATGTTGCATTACTTGCATTTCACTTTCCGTACCTGCATTCTGCATGGTCTCTGTGCCGTGGCTGGTAGTGCAAAGTTCCTTTCCTGTTTGCCATATGTGAAGTCCAGGCTCTCAACCAATCACTGTTTGCTGAAGTTCTCCAAGTACTTAATTTCTTCTCTTTTCTTTCAAGTTTTGAGCTTGAGTGCAAATGTGTGAACATGTCAAGAGAAAAAAACCTATTTTTGCGTAACTTCACACCTAAGTAAAACTAGGAAGAACTAGCAAATCTCTCGCATGCACACACCCACATCCATGCTTT
>WEIU01000686.1:3811-42057 GCA_013389925.1 Aegithalos caudatus | reverse complement strand
AAAAAAAAAAAAAAGAGCTCTTCCTGATACAAGAACTCCAGGGGCAGGGAGAAGACGCAGGGCACTAAGCTGTCTTTAATGAACTATGACATTGGTATCTAATAAGTTCTCTATATTTGTTATACATTGAAAGAAATGGAAAGAAAGACAGGTCTAAATTATCAAGACTTGATTTATATGTGTTTCTTAAGTACTCATATGTAGTCAGTGAGAGGTCACATCAAGCTGCACTGCTCATCCTGTTACTGAGTTACAATAAATATTTCTGTGGGATTGTGATAAATAAAAGGAATCTTAGCTTACACTACACAGCACGACAATTTGCATATTTGACAGTATACAGTACATCTTGATCACATTAACTTTGTGTCCTGGTTCTGACCAGGATAGGCTTATATTTTGCAATAGCCAAGAGGGGGCATGCCTAGGACTTGGCAAGTATCCTATCAGCTCATTTTCCAGGGATGGGGGAAGGAGGCTCTTCAGTGTGTCGGGGTGGCATGGCAGTGGGAGTGGTTGGGTCCTGTCAGGCTCACAGTAAATGCTCTCTGCAGGTGAATCATTCCCCTTTGATGCACTTTTGTTTTTGCTCTTACTCTTCATTTTCCTATCACTTTTTCCAGTAAATCATTCTTATCTCAACCTATGATCTTTACCTTTTGTATCTCCAACTCTCTTCTCCAGCCCACCACAGGGAAGTGGGAGGGTAAGGAGGGGAGGGAGTGGGGCATGATTTGGGGTGATTCTAATGGGAACAGTAAATTGGAGAATACCATTCCTAAACTGTAGCGTTTTGCCTTAAGTGTTTTTCTTTTAAGTATTTTGTTCTTCTGGGGGGTTTTTTTTTGGGGTTTTTTCAATGATCTTTCCTGTGAAATTATAGACATATTCCTAGATTCAGTGTAAGAAACTGCATTTTAAAAATCTTGAAAGTTGAAGACATTCACAGCTGAATAGGAGCCTCCTAGCCCAGGCTCGTTACCACCAAATTTGATCTCATGTTAGCTTTGAAGATATACAAAACCTTTTAGTTCTGAAAAGCTTCTATACTTTTATGTTGTTTGTAAAACCTGGACTACTGTATTTAGGGAATTCAACTTTTTCTCATTAACTACTTATAAAAATGCACAAAAGTCTTCATGCTAACAATTTTATTAATTGAACATATGCCTGGCTTGCCTTAATGAAAACCTCACAAGCTTTTTTTCCTAGACTTTCAGTTCAGTAATGGCTGCATTTAACATCTCTTTTTCATCCATAAAAGTATCCCTGTTGTGTGAGTGTGAACTAGCCTCATCTGCCATAGAGAAACATAACTTCTGTGCAAAACATGAACTGTGACCTGACAGGGAGATAAACTGAATGCAAAGAGAATTCTGATGATTTTGATTCCCTGTAAGACTTTTAGATCAAATCCAGCATGATTTTCATATTCCCTGTAAAACTTGTAGATCAAATCCGGTCTAATTTTCAGACTCATCTTTTGGTTAAAAAAAGTTAAATTTATCTTCTTCTTTTCTCTCCTCCGCCCCCATCTCCCCCTGCCCTTCTGCCTCGCCTGTTGTCTGTTTCAGCACCTGGCTCTTAAATGCAGTACATCAAACATCTTTTGAAGGGCTCAGAGATTAAAGATTGTAAGTTACAATTAGAACAGCTATAATGATGATCAACTCTTAGTTCCTGCATAATGAATAGGAAAATGAGTTACAGGAGACTCAAAGTTTTAGCCAAGATTTGAAGATTGTGATTTTGGTTAAAAGAAAAAAGAGAAAGAAAAAAAATAATAAGAAGGAAACAACTTGTGGTCTATTTTTTGCACACTTGAGGTTCAGATGATTCAGGCTCAGGCTTTCAGGTACTTGCTCACTATGGAAGATTTTAGAGCTTTGTATTTTATCACCTGAGACCCCTTCAGATTTAAAGCCTTCTGTCAAGGTGTAGTTATGTTTTCAAGTGACTGAAATGCATTAATTAGGCATTCAGTTAGGGTCTGGGGTGAGGGAGAAAGATGGCACCTTTTTTTTCCCCAGTGTGAGTGATGGCTGATTCAGACATGTCAAGTGAGGTGGTTATTGTGAAATATGATTGATGTGATCTGCGTCTATATGCAAAGGCATGTATTTTACTTTAAATAGCAAAGGAGAGCCTGCATTGTCACAGGAAGCATGATTTTAATCGAATGATGCGGCTGTGTGAACTTTTAAAGTATTTTTTCTCTCAAAAAAGGGAGCACACATTAGTGTTTTAATGTCACATAACAGCCAAGAGAATTCTTTAGCAAGAACTTCAGTTGGTGACAGTGCTATGGTGTCCTTCCTCTCATAAGGAAGGACAAAAGACAAATAAGCTTGCAAACAATTTGAGTGTAGCTCTGCACATGGGCAGCAGTAGGTTGGTGTTTGCCAAAGGCTTGCAGAAGAATCAGCATCCCTGGCTGGAGGTGAGGCAGTAAAAAGTGATGAGGGACAATCCAGGATGAGTTCGGAGTTCAGAAATGGTCCTCAATATTGAGACAAGACCTATCTGTACTGAAAGTATCCAGGGAGCTGTTGTCATCTCTCACCAGTAAAAATGAGCACCCTTTGCGCTCTGAGTGTGTGTCTAAGCCACCTGAGGGTTTTATATCTGTTTTCCAGTGTTGGGACCTCTGTTTCTTACTTAGCACTACTTATGATTTGCATACCTGATCAGTGGTAGCATAAAATGGCACTCCCTCTCTGCCCTCAGGAACTAAAATTATTCCAGAGCGTTCTGGATATGCTCTGTTTACTGTGCTAGTAGCTATCTCAGTCCATATTTGTTAAGGAAAAAATGCAGATTGAGTGTTCAGTATGAAAAAGGAATGTCCACCTTTATGACTTTCCAGCTATTTTCTCATTATGTTTATTTCCAGCTAGAGCAGGAATGAAATTATGTGAGGAAATGATTTAACAACTTTCTGTTAGCATCCTTATCACCTGCCAGCTTAGAGAAATGTTTAGAGCAGTAATGCAGCAGTTCAGAGAGGAGAAATTATGTGGGTCCAAAAGCAACTTTATCTGATTATTGTTTCACTCAGTTTCACCTACAATGAGGAAAACAATTCTCTGCATGATTTCCAAAGCATATTGCAATTTTGGTCAGAGTTGTGATAAATGTAACCAGTTCATTGTGTGCAAAGTTTTTAAAGTGTGAGCAGCAAGCTTCTTATGGGTCCCTGCTCTGGGTTGTGTCCAACCTTTTATATTTACATGTAATGAACCAAAATATTCTTGGTCTTAGAAGGTGATTGTAAACATGCATCTCTGAAAGACAACTTTTTTGTATTGTGCAGGGAGAGCTTCCACTTTGTTCCTTGCGTTCCTATACTAGAAGAGGATTTGCCATATCCTCAAGAAATTCCCTATTTCAGACCTTTCTCAATTACTGAATCCACATTTCCATTCAAGCATCCTAGTTTTTGTACATCTCAATGATGGTTAGCAGGAAGCTAAACATGAGAACACATCAATGGGATACCTAGAAGGATACCTCTGGAAAGTAGTTTGGGCTCAGGCACGTAATGAATCAGTATGTGGACCTCCATCTGCAAGACCTTGCAGTTACATTGTTGTTCTGTTTGAACACTCTGTAAACAGCCTAAGGCCGTTTAATACTTTTCATACCTCTGCCTATTTATGCCCGTGCTTTCTGGTCTAATAGCCTCAGTTTTCACTGTATATAATGAATATGATTCAGCCTCACTTCTGAGCTGAATATAAAGGATACTGCAGTAAAAAAAAACAGAGGGGTTTTTGGTTTTTTGGGGTTCAGATTCAAATACCATATCAGTACTTGTAATTACTAGGTGCTCCTGTGAAGTGAAGAACAATGCCGAGGAAAGGCCTTGAAATCATCACTTCTTAGTTCCTTATCTTTTCTGCTGGCATTAAATAGTGTGGTAGAAGCCCATCATGGACCACGCTCCCACCATGGAATTAGGGTGTGGGCAAGTGCAACCTGACACCAAGTAACCACTTTCAGGGTATGTGATTTTAGACACAGCTTGTATATCTTGGAAAATCACCTTAATGCATTAGAGGACCTGAGTCTTAACCCTTCTGTGTCAGCTTTTCTACCTGTTCAGTATGTGCCCTACCACTTCTTTCCTGTGTGTGAGGGAACTATTTAGATTGTGCAGTCCTTAGTTCTTCATCTAAGAAGAAAATCTTGCAATGTTTCTGAAAGAACTACCCACAGCACTGTGGGCCATTCCTGCTCGAACATTAAGCTCTTATCTTTCACAAAAAGGATACAAAGAGGGGAAACCTGTTTCCCCTGCAGATCCTTTCTGTTTGCTAAAGGTGCATCAGCACCCACAGCTCTGCGGGGTTTTGCACAGCAATAATGTTCATTATGTTCAGCTCCCGTTCTGTGCACGGTACCTTGTTGACTAATTGCTCCTGAACTAGTTTGACATTTCTAGTGCACAATTTAAAACATTCAGGAATAAGGAGATTTTTGCTTTTCTTGTCTACCAATTAATTATTTCAGGAATAATCATCCCCTGGAGCTAGGAGGGGAAAAACATAACTGATCACAGCTTGTGGTGCTGTCTTGGTTGAGAATCCAAGGCAAGAATCAAAGGCTGTGTTTTATTCTACCCCCAAATGAAATCCCACTGTGACATGTCAGCACAATATTTACTTTGTACTGATTGCATCCCAGGCTACCGAGCAGAGAGCAAGGAGCTAAGAAATCCCCATGCTGATAATAACCCTCACTCGTCAATTAGATGGCATTAGCAGTGACTGCACAGTCGCACAATTCCGCTCTGGTCAGATTTTGGTTTAATTTTTTAAACTTCACTTCCATCTCGTGGTCAGGTCAGGCATTGCATGCAAGAGGGATTGCTCGCTGGCTTGGCAGTTTTTAAGCGCTAATTTTCAGGCCTTCTCATAAGGCAGCTTGTGTCATGGTGTAACTGTATCGATTATAAAGGCTTATCATTTGGTTTGGGTTTTTCCTTCTTTTCCTAGACATGGCTGCTTGGATCTGTTTTAGGCTAAAGATTGTCCCACTGTGATAGAGCACCTTTCAGCAAATCTGTTTTTTCGTTGTTTTGTTTTGTGTGGGGGTTGTTTGTTTGCTTGTTTATGGGTTGTCGGTGTGTTTGTTTGTTTGTTTGCTTGCTTGCTTATTTCGGGGTTTGGGTTTTTTTTTTGGTTTTTTTTTTTTTTTTTTTTTTTTTTTTTTTTTTTTTTTTTTTTTTTTTTTTTTTTTTTTTGTTTTTTTTTTTTGTTTTTTGTTGTTGTTGTTGTTTTTCTGGGGTTTTTTTTTTTTGGTTTTTGTTTGGTTTTTTTTTTTTTCTTTTTTTTTTTGTTTTTTTTTTTTTTTTTTTTTTGTTTTTTTTTTTTTTTTTTTTTTTTTTTTTTTTTTTTTTTGTGTGTTTTATTTTTTTTTGGTTTTTTTGATAAAATGAGGCAAGCCATCACACATCAGGGGGAGATCTTGTGGTGCAGCACAGCTAACCTACTGATTCTTTCCCACCCAAGCAGCATTTGCAATCTTTCTAATTTCCAGCACCAAGACAGAAAGCCCTGCCCTCTTTATAGTGATACCTTGGCTATTTGAAGTTATTAATTGTTGTGATTGTAGCACTAATGTTTTTCCGGATTAATGACCCATGCAAGGGGAGTAGCACAAGTGAGCTGCTGTCAGAGAGAGGGAGGAGGAGAGAGATGGATGCCTTCTTAAGCAGTAGAAATACATTGTACTAGTTCAACTATTAAATGAGAGTTCCATTTTCTAATCATATCGCCTTGGGCCGCCACTGACCAGTGTTTGTTTTCCTCCAGCACAACTCTCCACTTCTTAAGGCCTATCAGTCTTCTAAGGGTTTCTGAAGGCTGAGAGAAACTCATTTTCATGCACTTAAATACATCTATCCCTGTTCTACAATACTTCATGCCTTAATTATGGGTTAAGAAATAATACAGAAAAAAAAAAAGAGTTAAAAATTAAATAAATTTTGTGACTAGAGAGCCTTTGTATTAAATAACTACCTGCATGGCAGTCATGAAAAGCTACAAAGAGACTTTTTTTTTTCCATTAAGAGATGAATTAATGTCAATGAGAATCCAATTTCTGCTGCCTTTCTGTTTGATTAAAAGTGTGCCTTTCCCTATAGTAAGAGAATGTAGTCAATAATTTGTGACTCAAGTTTAAAAAAGTTTTGATATTGTAGGAAAAGATCAATTCGTTTCCTGATGCTTTAATGATCCAGAAAATAAAATTTAATCAGACCAATTTATCTTGTCCATGAGCTCTAATCCTGCAACAACATTAAAGCAAATGAGTCTTGTTACTGACTTAAAGAGTGCAAGTGAAAATATAAATATGAAAGGATGCCCTATAAATAGATATTAAATTTGTGGACAACTCACACCAAGCCAAGTAACAATTGTTAAACTTTTTTATTTTGACTTTTTTCTTTATTGGGGGATTGCAAGTCATGACCTGATAGTTCAGTTTATATCCTAGAAAATAAACTCTGTGAAGAGAAACAGTCAGTGTGAAGATGCCTATGGGTGGTTGTATTGAACTTGGATTTATCTCCTCATTGCAGTCTGTGGCTTATCCTTCTTGTATCATCTGCACGTGCCTTCTGCAGTACCTGTTCTATGCTTTCACTAGTCATGGTTTAAGTCCCTTTAGTCTTGCTTTTCCCAAATTTGACATGACAGTCTCCCTTATAGGAGGCATTTGTATTTCTGAGAAAGGCCAGGTTTGTATTAACAAAGTTCCAAAGAATGAACCACATACTCTGTTGCCTTTCTCTGTTTGTGTGGTAAAATGGACAAACTAAGAGGAACGAACCTGAAAGGAGTTTCTGGAACTTATGATGTGTGGTGCAGAGGCCACAAGTAATCACTTTATGAGTACCATTTTGTCCATCATTTTGTCATGGTATTTTTAACAATACTTACAGAAGAAAACACTGTTCAACTTAATATACTCAGCTTTTAAATCTGGTAGGGCTCCTTCACCTTAAACATAGAAAAAGATTGCTCTAAGAGTGAGCTTCAGTGCTCACATTATCATTTAATTATCCTGAAATAACAATTTTGTTACTAATTACATAATAACACCATCCACCCTTTACTGCAATTAAATTTGCAGTGCCTGACTATTAGAAACTGTGTTGTCATAATAAGGATAGTTTCCTTTATTTGCTTATGCTGAGTTGCAGAATCTGTAATTATATGCACTGATCATCAGTTTTAGACTTGTTTGTATAATTATAAGTAATTGAACATGAAAGCAATTTAGAAATTACTATAAAGTACTCTGTCTATTGTGGAATTGGAATAATTGGTAGATTAGAGGGATGATCATCAGTTAAGAAAGAGCTTCATAATTTCATAGTAATTTGAATATAAATAAAAAAACACTTCACAAGTTCGGCAGCAGCTTTCCTTGCTTACAGTCAGGGATACTCGGATTTTTAAAGCTACTCAGATATGTGCACATTCTAAATGATTTTGGGTTGGTCTAATGTGTTAATAAATTAGCACAGTAAATTCACCCACTAGTATTTTATGGACTGTATTCATTGTTGTGAATACAGGCATTATTAATAGCATCATTAAATTTATTGACAATACATTTTATTGCTAAACAAATGAGAGGCCTATTAAATATAAAGCAAGCATATGTCATTTCTCAGTGTTCACTGTGCATAGAATAGAGCTTCTTAGCTATTGCAGACAAACTTGCTGAAATTCTGAGTGCAGAGGGAAACTGGGTGCAGAGGGAAAAAACCATTCTTCACAAGTGTATCAAAAAAATGCAGGTGTGTGAGACACAAACACTTAAATGGTCTCAGATGAAGCTGCTGGAATTGATTTTCTGTCTCCCAGGAGAGCAAATGCTCTGAACTTTGAGCAGGGCTGGAAGGGTTGGCATGGGCTTAGTTGAGTGTGTCAGAAAGCTGTGCTGGTGGATCTTGGTTCCTACAGGGCTTCCACAGTGTAACCTCCAGAGTCCCACAGCTGCCAGCCACTGGTGCTAATCCTGGCTGCAGAAAGGAATTTCACCCAGGGCTGACTTCACCTTCCCCACTGCTGAAGGCAGGGATGCAGGGAGAGGTGGTGTCCTCTGCTGTGAAAGGCAGGCAGGAACTCTGCCGGTGCCACCCCTGGTGCGTTGTGTGAGTGTTCAGATGTTTTTATGCATCTGTTGACAAGGATTTTTGTCCCTTATGGTAGAGTGGTGATCAGTTCATTTCTTCTGATGAGGATCAGGGGAAAGAGACCTGCCTAGATTGTCTGGACTCAGAAGGGAAAATAAGCTCAACATTCAGGGACAGATTATCTAGCCTGTGGCTGACAGGTGTGGTAGATGAGACTTCAGAGTGCTTCCCCACCAAAGGGTAGTGCTTGGAGCACTGGTGTCTCTCCCTCGTAAAAACTCAAGTCAGTTCCTTATTTTGGGGATCTTACAAATGCCTCTGATCACAGGAGACAGGTATCTTGGGCCAGGTTACAAAACTGTTTGAAAAAATGTTGGTTTCTGTAATTCCCACCTCCAGGAGGTAGTAGCTGAGAACAAAGTACTTCATATAATTTCTTGTTCTTCTCCCCACAAAAGAAGCCATCTTCTATAATCTTACATCAGCTTTATTTTGCTTATATTTTATTTCTCTTACCTCAACATAAAAGCAATAAGTTTTTAAAAATAAGTGAATTTCCTTGGATCAATAACATTTTCTAATGTCCCTGAACTGAAAGTTGAAAGGAGCAAAGTGAGCTAAACTCAACAAAACCTAGAACATGAACAAGCACAGCAGCACCACCTCAGCACGTGAAAGGAAATTTGCTTGCAATGCAATCCATGGCTGTTTTTTGTTGATGCTGAGGTTTCAAGCCTAGGTATGCTATTGCCCAGCTCTGCGGGATTTGAAAGTGCCACTAGGTGCTGGTGTTCCACACGTACATAAATTTTGTAGCACTGACATCTGGTGGCAAAGAGGCAACATGAGCTCGAGGTGTCAGTCTGGCAAACAGGACTCCAATAGTCCACACATGCGTTCATCCCTATTGTTCTCATGTATTTTCCGGTAAACGCAGCATTTGGTAAAACTGAATGATTGTGGAAGAGTTTGGTCTTACTAATGCTGCTACGGTATAATATTAAGTAATCATCAAAAGCTGATAACAAAAATCAGCTAGCAGTGGTTAAGTGGTAATAAAGTTGAAGTGATGGAAAAGCAAAAATATGAAGATGCAAATTAAAGGTATTCTTTTCATTTTGAGAAAAAAAAAGTGTTTTATGGCCTAATAAAATTATTAAGCACTCACCAATACAAATTTTGGAAAGACTGCAAAGGAGAATTCTCTTCTGCTTTCTTTCTTGTTGGGATTCAAAACTGTTAAGCAGGTCATCATTTTTATTTTCTATCTATGTTTTTCCCCTCCTCTTTTCTGCCACATTGCCTCCAGGGAGTCTCAGGCTTGCATCTGGCTGTGATCAGAGCACTCTGATGATTCCAACAGCAGTGCCAGAAGCCGGAGCTCAAAATTATTAGACACGGCCCAAAAGACAATAAAACTTCCTGAGATATTTTTTAATTAAATTTGCAGTGCTTTGTACTTGTGTTCTGGAGTTTGAGATATAAGGGATCACATTTTCAGGACTATCCTTACAATTCTTAGGTCTGAGGCTTTGTTTTGCATACTTTCTTTTTTTTTTCCCTCAGTAAAATCTGGTCCTGCTTCCATGAGTTCAGAACTCCAGAGAGCTCCCAGCTCCTTGGAGAGTCACAGGAGAGCTGCGGCCTGACTGCAGTAAGAATCTGTGGAATTGTAGGTCTCCACACACCCAAAGCCTGTCTGTGTCTGTATCTCTGTATTTAACCAGACCTTGGATTCCCCTAGGAGACAGTCACATCCCTCATGGCCCAAGGTAACAGTGACCTTAATACCATCTCTCTTTGCTTGAGCCTATGCATTCAGATCTGTAGAGAAATCATTCTCAGAATAATGTTTTTTATTATTAGTCTCCATAAGCAATAGCTGAAATTTTCAGTTAACTCACCAGATTTTTGTAAGGCAAAAGCTCTTTTCAGACAGGCAGCACTTGTAATTCTTTGTTATCTGCTAGGGGGCAACATCTGTTAAGCAATGCTATCCTGTTTGTGTGATTAATGCCAAGATCTGTATCAGAAATACTGAAGAGGATGCACATAATAATTACATAGAGAATTTCTGTCCTTGGAGGTGTTAAATAACAAACAGCACTGAGATGAAAAGAAAGCAAAAGAACAGCAATAGCCAGAGATCCTGATTATATTTAGATGAGAAGACTCTAGCTTATAAGTTCATGTAGACAAGTATTGCTCTGGTAGGTATAAGCATAGACTTTTAACTTCCTCATGCAGGTGTGAACAGCCCAAGCAGGTAAGTGACATTCTGCACAAATGTAATTTCCACACCACAGGCACTGCTGTGAACGCTGCTGTGCTGCTGCTGCTTAGGGAAGTCTGGTGACTAGGTCAGGTTTTTGTAGAAATTTACTCTCTTTGCACTCTGTCTTGTAGTCATTTGAAGGCATAAAATAATTCATTGTAAATAATTTTAAGGATTTCAGTTTGACACAAAACACTGCAAGTAAGAAGGTGTATCATATTAATTGACCAAGACAGAGAGAGAAAGGGGATTTTTACCCAGGTCTCACACAAGTATAGGTCTGATCACAAATTCAAGATCAAAGAAAATAAAGAAGACTGCAAGTCTCCTCACAATTCATAAACTTTATGCACAGTAGGGTGCTACAAATACAGGGGTATATCTTTTCAATGTTTATCAGTGTCTTTGACCATTTCCTTATGCCAAGCCTCTCCTCATGTTTGGGTGATGGTAGCAGTTACTGTATTACATTCCTGCTCATGCTGAGCTCCGGTGCACATCACTCAGGAGAAACTCAGAGATGAGAAGGTTTTTTGAAGTGGTTAGATAGTCAGATAGCACTGCTTTTATATTATTTGATTGTTGGTGAAATTCAGGAACATATATTCATTTATTTGTTCTAGGACAGGCCTGTATGCTGGCAGATGGTTAGTATACCCACTAGGGACATATATTTTATGAACACTAAACTGAATTTGCAAGAAAGAAAGAAATTCATCGTGGAAATAATTCAAGAGAGAAGTTGTAGGTATAATTCAGTTGATTATTATTAAAAAAACCCTGAATCCTTTTAAAACTAATATACAAGTGTGGGTGTATTTAACAAAGTGTGAATTTGGTAAAACGTAAAACAGTCACAGGCATAACCAAGTGAGTTCTTTTTCTTACCCAAGTAGTCCAATTGAATTACAAGATATACAGGCCCTTGGGAGTGTGATGAGTGGTTTAATTAGTTTTAAACCATCATATTTAATCAAGCACTGTGCATTTTCAAAAGGCTACATTCATTCCACTTCTAGGAAGACTTACAGATCCTTTTATCATTAGTAGTTTATGAGATTTTGGAGCTCCGTGTTCAGTGTGAAGCAAATCTCTTTAACTGACATCACTATGCTGTAAAACTAAGTGATTATCCTCAAAGTCACACCTTAAACTTACATTCAGGTTAAAAGAAGGAAGAGCCATTAGACATTTCTAAGCAAAAATTTTAATTGGAATATCATTCCTTTGCAAAGGAGCCAGAGTTCATTCTATTTATCTCTATGGTAAGACGCTCCAAAAGGCATACATGATAGGGCAGCAAACTAAAAAAAAAAAAAGTGGAATGTACCCATAAGAATTAATTTCATTTTGCTGAACAAATTTTTCAATCAGAGCTGCTATGGAACAACTGAAATGTTTGGTTTGCATTTTTATAAACTTCACTCATCAAGCAAATATCAAAACAAGATAATGACATCTTAACCTCTCACTGTACTAAATAAGCTTTAATTAATTTAAGTGAAGAAAAAAAAAGGGTTATAGGTTCTTGTTATGTCTTGATTTCTGATTGGATACAGAAGAATGTACAGAAATTACAGCTTTATTAACTTTGTGCGGAAACATGCTTGCAAACAAAGAAACTGGCTTGCACTGTGGTTTTATTTTTTTGCTGTGTTTAAGCAGGTCTGTGCTTTGCTGATGCTACAAAACAACTGGGGTGAAATTCAATTCTTACTTGGACACAGACTCTGCTAGAAGCTCCCCACAAGATGCTGAGAGGCTCAGGAGCAGGTTGTGTGCCCAAGATTGTGCTGCAGCCGTGTGAGGAAAGGTAGCCCATTGCTCCTGCAGCCTTGCCAGCTTCCTATGTTAGATGTTCTCCAGCCCCTCTGCAGCATATCTTGGAGATTTCCAGTTGGGTCCTGGAAATAATCTCTTTTATTGATATGATCTGGTCTTGTCACATCTTAGTGCCACTGTTGTGCTGTTCAAAGATTCACAAAAATACGTTGGGCAGTTGAGGTCAGTTTTGATATTTTTTCTATGAAACTGCATACTTTTTGAACAGTGTAAAGTTAATATTAAAAAAAAAAACAAAACAAAACAAAAAAAAACAACACTTCATTTTCATTTTTCACAAAAGATTTGTATAGTGGATTCCAGAAAAAGTCTTTTAGGGAAATTTCTTTCTGTTAAACAATGAATGCCATGAGATTTTGAAGCATGGACTCTTACAGTCCTAATTTTTTTCCCTGATATTTATTACAATTGTAAATTGAGAATTAGGTTTTAAGAGTCTGCACACTCTGTTGGAGAAAACAAGAGACAATTCTTTTTCTTTACCTGATAGATGGCACCACTGTGCCTAAGTGCTTTAGAATAGCATGCAGTTATGATCCTCCAGTCTTCATTAATTGCACTGGTAATATTACAATAGAACATAGAAATTCTGGCAAACTAGAGCCTCTTTAAGTATCCCTAGTGCAAGCACAGTCCTTCCCCTAAAAGGTTTGCAATCTAAATAAACAAAACTGCCAAGGAAATGAAGGGAAATTCTTGCTGAGAGAAAGGTAAAGTGACTTGCACAAAGTCACCCAATTAATTTATAAGACAGCTAAACATGTACTTCTCTGTGTCCTCAGAACTTAGAAGGCAGTTTTTCTTGCTGGTGGCAGATTTAAGGTTTGCTGTCTCACAGTCCTTCTGATCTAGTTCCAGGATTTACAACACTGCAGTAAAATTTATAGCAAAATGTAAGGTATCAGATCTGAAAACTGCAGGAGTCTTATATATGGGAAAGTTGCACTGGATCACTTTTAGGTGCTTCTAAAATTGTATCAGTCAATCTTTTACCTTGTACATAAAATAGGATGAGTAATTCCCCCAAAAAACTCTTACACCACCCTGGGTTTTCACTCTATATGTGAAGTATCCAATATACGATTTAGCCTGAGGACAAAATGTTTTACTGACTTTTGTTAAAGGTAGTACCATCTGGAAGCATCCCAAGTTCATGACCTCATGATGGACTAGTGAGAAGCTCTCCAGCAAAATGGTTTCTTTTTTCCTACCTGTAAATGCTGATTCATCAGAATGACAATGATTACAATGTTCTTTGGAAAGAATTCAAAGCAGACAAGAAATTACAATGTTCTTTGGACAGAATTCAAAAAAGAGAAGAAAGCAAGTGAACTTTTGCTGGAAATCTCTCAGACTTCCTTTGCCTGGTTTGCCGTTTAAAGGAGCTGAGGGTGTGGAGCAGTGGCACTGCTGGTTCCCCAGTTCTCAGGCAAGCACATCCTCAATGAGTACCTCTTGTTTAGGCAACAATTTATCCTGTCAGCTGAAGGTGAGGAGAAGAGTGGACACCCTGGCCCTCCTGACTGGGGGAAGAAGGGCATTACTTGCCTTAAACATGTGTCTGTAAACAAGGAGATACAGATGTGTGCAGCAAAATTCNTTTTTTTTTTTTTCCCCTGTATTGTGTGCATTTACTACTGCAAAACACCTTTTTTTTAACAGAGAATAGGGGTTTGGGAAATGGAATACTGGTTTTTGTCTTCTGTGGCACAACAAAAGCATTCATGAGAAACCTCCACAAGTCGAAATTAGCTCTCCATCCATACGCCTGGGCTCTGCTCAATGATACATTTACATATTAGAAATGGGAAGAAATTATGCTCCAATATTCTTCACTCAATTCAGTTCTGCTAAGTGCTGGCTAGGGGAAGCCTTTCACTGTGAAAGATGCTCCTCAGCAGGAAGGTCTGGGACTTGCTGTCAACCAGAGTACAATGCAGACTTCCAAAAAACCCATAGTGTCCAGGATAGGGATAGATGTTTCATGCTAGCTGCAGAAAGAGGCTTTCCTGAAATGCAGGCACTATGTAGAATATAAAGAATTATGTCCTCGTGAGGCTGTCTGAAGTGCCGACCAAAAGACCACAAAGGATTGCTGAGACCAAGGCTACAGCTTGCAGAGTTATAGACATTTCAAGGTCTAAAAAATCATATTTTTGTTGCTGTGATCTCTCCATCCACTGCTAAGATGGTACTTTAACTTCTCTCTGTCTTAACTGGACAATCTACCCTATGCCCCTTTAAAGCACAGTGCAGAACCTGAAACCTTTTTAATGTGGTTTTCTTTGTAGTCCCTTAAAATTCTTTCTCTCTGATGAAAAAGGAAAGGCTTTTCTTTTCTTGATATGTTTTTCTTCCTCCAGGTACTGTGGTATGATAATTTTCTATTACTCAGTTTTGGCAACCACCTTGGACTATGCGTCACTTCTGCTGCTAAAAAAAAAACCCAATTCTCTTTTAAGAGAAACAAAGGGATCCTCTGGCAATGAGTACAGGAATTCATAAAGCTGAAGTTTTGCTGTAAGGGTAGGAAGGTGATTCTTTGGGTTGAAATGGCTGCAGAATCAATCTCATGGAGTACAGAGCTCTCAGCTGTGAATGCTTACAAGAGGATGGAGGTTGGGAGCTGAGGCTATAAACTGATTCAAGCTTTGCCAAAAGACCCAAATAACTCACTACTCTTCCTTGACTTTTACGTGTCCCTGAGGACTTCTCTAAAGGATTTGAGAGCCCATATTCCTCTTGTGTTTGGATGTGTAAGTGTACAGCAAGGTCACCAAGCAAGAAACTTCTTCAAGACAAGACAAGACTTCAAAGGGCAAAATCTTTATTGTTACTGTTTTTTAAAACAGAATTTTGGTACATCTCAAATTCTTGTTTTGTTTGATTTTTTTGGTTGGCTGGTTGTTTTAATTTGCATTCCCTCTTGCTTTTAATAATTGTGACTTCTTTCTTTGGTTCCAGACTGGGATGTAACTTGGGAAGGGTGGTGCACAAGGAGCTTTGGTTTGTTCTATAGCAGCTACTGGTGCATCACACAGTTCTGCATCATGTGAAATCCCCCTTCAGAGCAGAATAAAATCATATGGAAATCCCTGTAGATTTCTAGAGGTTTCTAGAACACCTTCTTGCACATCCTCTAGAGATGTGACTTATTTTCATTGACACTTTGGGAATTGTTCCTATGTGTTGTCATTGAATTGTGACATATTAGACATCAACTCTGAAGCTGAATTTAGCTGGCTTGCCTTCTTTGTGTGAGTTAATTTAGTTTTGGGTTTTTTATTGCACTACTTGAATAAGCTAAAGAAACCAAAAGCAAAAAAGCTGCTCATTGCTAGGATACAGAAGAAAAGATGGTCTCATTGCATTGCAAAGGTAGCTTTATGGACAAATTTATGATGTCTGGGTACAGGTCAGTTAGTCAGCTTTGACATTTTCCAAAGTGCTGTACTATTCCTGAGGGGGATCCTTGCTGTGACGAGTACAGTCCCACTGACACTGGAGCAATAAATGCTTTTTGACACAGTATTTTGAAAGAATTACAGGAGTAGTTTCTGGATTGTGCTCAATCTGATTGTACATAGCAGATAAGGGAGGTTGGATGACTTTCAATACCTAAACAAGGGTCCATATAATCCTAGAATGCTATGGGTTGGACCTTTAAACCTTTAAAACTCATTTAGTCTAACCACCCTACAATAAGCAGAGACATCTTCATGGCCAGATTAGGTCATTCAGATTGCCATCAAACCTGTCCATAGGTTCATAGAATCACAGAATGGTTGGGGTTGGAAGGGACCTCTGGAGACCTAATCCAACCCCCTATGAAGGCAGGGTCACCTAGAGCAGGTGACACATCCAGGTGGGTTTTGAATGTCTCCAGAGAGGGAGACTCCACAACTTCCCTGGGCAGCCTGTTACAGTGCTCTGCCATCTTCAGTGTAAAGAAGTTCTTCCTCATATTGAAGTGAAACTTCTCATTTCGGTTTATGGCCTTTGTTCCACATCCTGTCACTGGGCACACCTGAAAAGAGTCTGGCACCATTCTCTTGGCACCTGCCTTTGTGATACTTACATGCATTAATGAGGCCCCCTCTCAGTCTTCTCTTCTCTGGACTAAAATCCCCAGCTCCCTCAACCTCTCCTCATAAGAGAGATGCTCCAGACCCCAAATCATCTATGTGTCCCTCCACTGGAACGTCACCAGTAGGTCTTTGTCTCTCTTGCACTGCGGAGCCCAGAAGTGGACACAGCACTCCAGATGTGACCTCATAGCTGAGCAGAGGGGGAGGATCAGCTCCCTTATCCTGCTGGCCACACTTTTCCTGGTGCACCCCAGGATACCATTGGCCTTCCTGGCCACAGTGGCACATTGTCAGCTCAACTGGTCAACTTGGTCACCCACCAAGGCCCCCAGGTCCTAGATGAACCTATGCTGACTATTCAAAATGATCCTTCTTTTGTTTTGTATGCATGGTGATGACCTTCGGAATGATCTGTTCCATCACCTTTTCAGGGATGGAGGTGAGGGTAGCTGAGTCCCTCTTCTTGTCCTTTTTGAAGATGGGAATAACATTGGATGTAAGGTTGCAAAAAGGCCTCTAAATCAATAAGTCCAGCCATTTAGCCTGACTCTACAAGTCCACCACTAAATCGTGAATCTTTCCAGGGATGAGGTATCTACAACCTCTCTAGACAACGTTTGAGTGTTTCACCACCCTTGTTATAAAAATTTGTTTCTTATATGTAGTCTGAATCTACCCTTGTTTAGTTTAAAACCATTACTCCTTGTCCTGTCACTGCAGGCCCTATCAAAATGTCTGCCCCCTTTCTTATAAGCCCTTTTAGGCCTTCCCAAGGCCTTCTCTTTTCCAGGATGAACAAGTCAAGTTCTCTCAGCCTGTCTTTATGGAAGATGTAAGTAATCCCTCTGATTGTCTTTGTGGCCTCTGGGTTTGCTCCAGCAGATCCACATTTTTCTTGTGTTGGACACCCCAGGTCTGGATGTAGCACTCCAAGTCTCATCAGAGCAGAGTAGAGGGACAGAATCCTCTACCTCAACCTCCTGGTCATGCTGCTTTTGAGCCACCCCAGGATGTTGTTTGATGCTTTCTGGCTTGTGAGCATATATTGCCAGTTCATATACAGTATTTTAGTTACCAGCATCCCTAAGTCATCTGCAGAGCTGCTCTGAATCCTTTCACCCCCGGACTGTATTGATAGTGTGGCTTCATGCAACTTAAGGAGTGTGACTGCACATGTCAAAGGTGTTCAGAGCAAAGGAGAACATGGTAGAGCAGGAGAAAAGAGGAACTTCATCTCCCCCTATTCAGATGCGAAAGCAGTATTCATGTCCTTAAGGTAATCCAAAAACTTATAAGAGGAAGATATTTATAAAGTTGGTGCCTACAACATGAATTGAATCCTCTATATTGTATTTATCTTAGGTGAGCTGTTGGTATTGTGACAGGTTTTTGTTTTTACTGAGGAAAAAAAAAAACTGTGTGAATTCTTTTAAGCATTACTTTCGAGGTGTACTAATGTTGAGGGATTTTTTTCATTATCTCTTTGCAAGTACTGAGTCTGTGCTCTCTCACAGGTTGAGTAAGAGAATAAAAGCAATTCTCTGAAAAGTTAGAAAGTAAAGGTGTATTAAAAATGCTGTGATAAGAATTCAGTTTAGATCTTGGTTCTAAAAGATCAAAATTCTCATTTTCTACCTGGTAGTGTCAATTGCTAGTTCAGCTTCTTCTTCCTAGTGTCTCAAGGCTTACTCTTTTTTAACTCTTACTCTTTTTTAATTTTTATATCTTTTACGCAATCCACAGCACATAGCTGGATTGGATTTTTGTAATGATTATTAATCTTGATAGTTTCCCACTTCTTCTTTGCTGATATGGTAAATTATTTGAAGTGGCAGTGTGGTTATTCATTTCAGAGATGGGTCTTTCAGATGGCTCTTTGGTAGGATGATGAAAAGTGTCTGCTTGATGTTACCCTGACTGTCGTGGAGATTACTTATGACCATTTAAGATAGTTTGACACAGTTTAAGATGTACATAAAATGGAAATAGCAAGTATACTAGGAGATAGATTTTGCTCTAGGGAGTTGAATCCAACTGAGCAAAATGGTAGAGGAGCCTGCAGTCTTTTTTCAAAACCCCGCCTGCATGCTTATGCTTCCCCCTCTGCATACAGATTTAGAGGATCAGATGCAGTCTCTGGATATAATACTCTAATGTATTAGTCAAATCCACACCTTCTGAAAGTGGAGTTCAGATCTAGTCCTTTGAGTTTGTTTGTGACAACAAACTCAGCCAGTGCAATGCTTAAATACATATCCATTGATTCTATCTGTTCCAAAAGCAGGACACTTCCACAGACTGGCTTTCTAAAATCTCCCATTTATATGCTCAGATACCTATTTTTGTCCAATTAATGATTGTTTTATGTCTTTTGGTAGCTTCTGTTCATGAATTTGCTAGAAGGAGTAAAAAATTGTTTGCATATATACTTTTCATGAACAACCTAGATGTCCCCAGGTACTTCCTATGTTTAAGAAGCTCAGGGTGATTGAAGTGAGGCGTCTTCAGCATATGTCTTCTGACCATCTTCTTAAGTGTGTGGTTTAAAAAAAAATATTCCTTTGGTCTCTGTCAGTTCTAAAAAAACCCCAAAACCTTAGAGAACAGTAATTTTGCTATGCACCCACCTCATTCCAGCTCTGTGAACCACTGACCCTTTTAGTGCCAACAGCTCTTCATTGGGTTGCTTAGGCCACAGTTCACAAGCGGTTCTCTCCAGGGGCATGAGATGTATGTAGGTACTGAATATTAAGGTTGCCTGGGTGCCACACTGAGCACAGAACCTGAAACCTGGGGTCTTGTCTCTGTGGCTTCCTAAGTCCTCAGGACAGAGCTTTCCCTAACACACGAGGCTGTGTCCTTTGCAACTTGCGTTATGCAGCTCCTCTCCCCGATCTTGCCCAGAATAGAAGTTGCCTATATGCAACGAGGGCATGAGGGAAGACCCAGGCAACTACAAACCTGCTAGTCTAACCTCAGTTTCTGGAAGAACTATGGAGAAGATTAAACTGGATTTTACTTAAGGGCATTTAAAGACTAATGCAGTAAACAGACACAACACAAGTTCACAAAAGGAAAATCTCATTTCACTACTTTGATATCCTTCTTCAATGAGGTCATCTGCCTGGTGTGTGGGAGGAAGGTGGCAGATGTAGTTTTCTGGATTGTTGTAAGGCTTTTGATACCATCCCTTACAGCATCTTTCTGGAAAAGTTGGCCATCTCTGGGATGAGTGGGTACACGCTGAAGAACTGGCTGAACAGCAAAGGTTTTGGTTAATGAGGCTACATCTGGCTGGTGAGTGGTCACCAGCGATGTTCCTCAGGATTAGTTCTAGGGCCAGTGCTGTTCAGAATCTCTCTCAGTGATCTGGAGGCATGAATTGAATTCCCCATTAGCAGGTTTGCTGATGATGTGAAACAGGGAGGTGCTGCTGACTCTCTTGACAGACAAGAGTCCTTGCAGAGGGTGAGTGGAGCATTGGGCAGTCGCCAGTGGGATGAAATTTAACAAGTCCAAATGCTGGATCTGGCTCCTGGGATGCAATATCATGGGCATAGGTATGAACTGGGGAAGGAGTGGCTGGAGAGCAGCCCTGTGGAAAGGGATCTGGGAGTGCTGGTCAGCAGCAGCTCCCTGTGAGCCACTGTGTGCCCTGGCAGCCCCAAGGGCAAACCTCACCTGGGGTACATCGAGCACAGCACAACCAGCCAGGAGAGGGAATTACCCACTGCATCAGCCTCACCCTGAGCACTGTGTGCACGTCTGGACCCACATTTTAGAAGGTTGTGAATGTCCTTGAATGTACCAGAGGAGGGCAACAAAGCCAGTGACAGGGCTGGAAACAAGTCCTGTGAGGAGCAGCTGAGGACTTTGGCCTTGTCTAACTTGGAAAGAAGGAGGCTGAGGGGTGACCTCATTGTTCCCTGCAGCTTCCAGAGGAGGGGAAGGGAGGAGGGAGGTGCTGAGCTCTACTCCCTATGAGGCAATGATGTATGGGAACGGTTCCAAGCTGCACCAAGGAAGATTTAGACTGGGCATTAGGAAGCAATTCTTTTCTGAGAGAGTTGTCAAACCCTGGAAAAGGCTTCCTAGAGAGGTGGCCAGCTCCCAGCCTGTCAGTGTTTAAGAGGCATTTGGTCAGTGCCCTTAACAGCATGCCTTAACTTTTGGTCAGCCCTCAAACAGTCGAGCAGTTGGGCTATAGATGGTCATTTTAGGTACCTTTCAACTAAAATAGTCTATTCCATTCTATTTCTAGGAATAGCATGAAATTATATTGTGTTTGACTTCAGGGGAGCTGTATTAGGCAAAATGTGGGACCTTCATTGTCTCTAGGCTGTATTGACCATTTCATTTCCCATTTTCAACTGTTACCATTGCTTTTGAAGTAGATCATTTTCACTGAGTTATATTGTTTTATCTTTGATCTCATTTAAAACCTTTCTTTAACATGCAGCAACTTCTAAAAATATGCATACCTTGAAAAGATGTGAGATTTAAGAACATGAAAACCACCACTACTGTCATTTGAGATGCTTTAGGTGACCACTACATTCACCTTCATGTTACTGTGTCATGGTAATCCTGCTTAGCCATTCTCTCACTCACTCATTCACTGCCTTAACAGCCCAAAATCCTATGAAACTACTTGCCAGCTAAGGTGAGAAAGTTCCATACAGGTTTTTGCACAGGCAATTCCAGACCTTCAATGAGATAAAAACAAATTAATCTAGTCTATATTTAGATTCACTGTTAGGGTAATGTGGATTTTCTTGAAATTTCTTTCACTACAAAGAGCTTTATGTAGCCATCCCAGAGCTTTTAAAGAAATCTGTTCAGTAAAGATTCCACACAAGTCAGTAGATCTACAAAGAGTTAAATTTGACTTAAGTTGCTGGCCAGAATTCCTTGCAAAGTTATAGAGATACCCATGGAGTAATGAATTCTCTCTGTGGCTTGAACTGCTTTTCTACCACTGTGTTTAGATTTGACTTGAAAGCCAAATCTCATCATGTTTGCTTCTTCCTCCTGTTTTTAATGAATGCCATGAGCTTGGCTTTTGTGAGTCTACAGCCTGTCTTTTTATACTGGTTGACAGAACTGCTGGTTACATTTGTTGCCCTTCTCTTAAAGGATACTGAGGACCAGCAATTTTCATTCTCCTGCTTTTGTTATGGCTCTGGCTATAATGTCCATATTGATTGGATGACAGAGACTCATGCGTGGTTAAGCCAAGCTTTTCTGACTGTGTTTTCCCCTAGTACATCTGTCTGTGTATTAAAAAGGATATTAGGCACATTTATGGTTGAACTATGTACTTATTCTTCACACGGGCACAGAGTTATTTTGCTTCCCCCAGAATTATGTAGCCATTCAATATAGAGAGAGACTACTCTCCTTATTTTTTAAAATGATGAGTTATTCATTAAGAAGAATGTAAGATGCGAGTCTGGAGACGTTATCTGTCAATACTCCTTTAACTTTTAGCCTTAGCTTTCCCTATGTCTTTAGCCAAACAATTTTACTATCCTACCTCAGTTGGCCTTATCTGTAAAAAAATAATTAGTTATTTCTGAATTTCAAAGGAGTATTGTGAGGATTAATTTGCTATGCTTTCTGTTGAATGTTTTGGAAAATGATAGATGCTAAGTATTACTATTTTTTCTAAAACATTTTTGTGAATTTTCTCTGAGATACCGCATTTTTATGCTAGGAATATTTATATTGTGGCCTTTTGTTAAAAACAACGTGTATTTAATTTGCCTCTGTGAAACCCTGCATAATATGAAATTTATTAATAAATTGCTCAAAGTATTACTGACAAAAGACTGAATTCAGAAACCCTCAGTATCTTACAGTCCCCTGAAATGCCTCATTATTTAGTGATACTTAATCAAATTAATCTGCAGTAAATCTCTGTGTCATTAAAATTCTGCTAGGCATTCATATTATTTCTTGGGACTTTGAAGTAGACAAGGTTTTGGATTTGTTGGTGTTTTGGCATTTATGTGTTATACTGAGGAAAGAAAAAATAGTTCGATAGACATGTTTCACAGAGATACAACATTTAAAAATAAGTCTGTCTAGCAAAACTAGAATAATGTATTGCTGTCTCTGTTTCACATTTATGTTGTGCCTGACACAGGACAGCTCTGCCCATTTCCTACTTTGATAGGTCTTAAAGCTTTTTTACAATTTTGATGAAATGAGATTTTTTTTCATGTTTATCTCTACCATGAAGAAACAAAAGGCAGTTGGTTTGGACACACTGTACTGAGCTCAGGGAATCTGGTGGAGCTGCACCGAGAGTTGATGGCTACCCAAAATGTTCAGACTTTCTGTGTGCAGCGCAGCAACAGAACTTCATGGTTTCTCATGGAATCCCTGCTCTCCACATCGTGTGAACATGCTAGAATCACAACTTTTTGTTAAGGTTTATTTTTAAAGCACAGAAAGTGAAAAAATAGACCAACCACACAAAGCAAATCAATGAACAGTTGCACAGAATGCTCTTCCATATTTATTACTGGGTTTAAAATATTCAAATCTAAGATCTGGGGGTCTTTTTTACACTGCACATTATGAAACTAGCAAGAGAAAGCACCTGATTCTTCAGTAAATGTCAATCCCCTTAATGAGAGTCTACCATGCATTTCTAAGCTGTTTTTACAAGCAACTAACCCGGGTCACAACCTAGATGAGGTTGGAGACTGAAAAATCCTGTTGAGGGGAGAACTCTTTACTGGAGCAGACAAGCACAGACAGTTCAAGATGAAACTTTGGGATTCTTTGTGTCAGGTTACCAAGGATGTTCATGAGATGACCATAAGGTGTTGCTTTTCTAAACCGTTCAGAGAGTACTCAGTACCACCAGTCTGCTTGACTTGCTGCTTCCCATACAGCTGGTGATTTATAGGGGGTAACTGTGGTACACACTGCTATCTTTTTCACAAGATAGATAACAGATTTTGATCCAGATCTCCATTGGATGGACTTTACTCTGGTTTCAAACTCCCCTTTTTCTCTTTATTGTAAAGGTTTCTGTTGAAAAATGAGATACAAAGTTAAACAAGTACTATATGTCCCTTCCAGAGGCTAATAGTTTTAGGACTGTAAAATCACAGAAATCAGTATATTCTGTCAGCTTTCTGCTTTAGCCTTTTAATACATGCCAGTTTCCATTCACATTAGAGTCCAATACTAAACCCATCCTGTCGCTGAATATCCCCTGAGTTTGGGGACTCACGCATTAAAATATTCAGCAACCCAAGTGGACTTCAAGATCATTTTCTTTTTTCTCTTTTCATTGTGAATATTAATTTCCTGTAGGGTTCCCTGAATGTGCTCTGCAGGGGATAAGTGTAATGGGCAAGGAAAGGGCAGCTTGCTGAAGAGACAAGTGTCAGCATGGTGTCATACCCAGGGTGGAAAGGTTTTCAGAGAGAAAATAATATGTAGCAATCCCAAGAGACAGCCAGGCTTAATTGTTGTGTGCTGGAGATCAGCCCCCATTTCTATCACTGTGTCCACAAACATCACCAGCTCAGAATGAGCAAGAAACTCACATAAATGGCAGGGCTGGGTATACACCTGTCCTTCCAGTAGTATCTCTTTTTCCTGAGCTTATTTTCCAGTGCATGAAATTAAACCATTAGCGAGCATCCAAAGAAAGGCAACAAGGAGGGTGAAGGGCCTTGAGGGGAAGTCACATGGGGAACAGCTGAGACCACTTGGTCTGTTCAGCCTGGAAAAGTGGAGATTGAGGGGAGACCTCATGAGGGCAAGAGGAGGGGCAGACACTCATCTCTTCCCTGTGCTGCCCAGTGACAGGACCCAAAGGAATGGCCTGAATTTGTGTCAGAGGAGGTTTCGTTTGAATATCAGGAGAAACATTCTTCACCCAGAGGGTGGCTGGGCACTGGAACAGGCTTCCCAGGGAAAGTGGTCATAGCACCAAGCCTGCCAGAGTTCAAGAAGCATTTGGACACTGCTCTCAGACACATGGTGTGATCCTTAGGGTGTCCTGTGCAGGGCCAGGAGTTGGAGTTGATGATCCTTGTGGATCCCTTCCAACTCAGCATTTTCTGTGATTCTGTGGTCACAGCTATCAGCCACCCCTCAGCTCCCTCCTCAGTGAATGTGGCAGTACATAGTAATTGGGGAAGCACTTTGGAAAGCTGGAAGATTTGTATTTTAAAATGCTTCAGGCTGGATTGGATCAGAAGGAAAGTTTCAGAAGGACACATACCACAGACCCGCTGTGGGTTTGCACACCTCTGTCAGTGCCTCCTCCATCAAGATTCTGGTCTTTGGCTGGCTCTTTGCATGCATTTTGGAAGCATCTGTAATAACCCTGACCATAAGGAGAATTACAAACAATTGCAATTCCTGCTATGCAGGAACTTGACTGGAGAGACAAGGTAAGCTATACATACTTGGTATGGAGCATGAGGGAAGGGAAATGCTGAGAAAAAGAAGTAACAAATACACAAATCTGTTACATTACACTGTAAAATCAGTGAAGTGGTAAAAATGAAACTGGCTACCTCATTACACAACTTAAATAGAAAGAAAACAATTAATAAGCAAAAGTGTGATCAGGAAAGAAATATGACAGGCAATTTGTGAAAGAAGTTGAAAGTCATCTAGAAGCAGTTTATCAACTGAAGCAAGAAAGCATATCTGTTCCTGAGGATTTAGGAGGCCCTAAGGAATATGTCTAACCACATGGACAGCATGCACCAGAAGTGGGGATCATTTTGTTGGGCCTCACATCCTAGCCCCACACCTGGTCATGCAGATGGGACATTCAAGACATTAGCTGCAGAGTCTCTCATTATGCACTACTCATATGCACCACAGCAATGAATTAAATGCTCCTTAAGCTTAGTCAGGGCAGACAAAGAACCATCTTGGGCTAAGTTTTAAATCAAGTGCAAATTCCATTGTTGATCCCACCACAATAAAGTCTGAGAGCTTGCTGTGCTTCACTTATATTTATAAACAACACCATTCTAATTTTTCTTGTGTCCTGCATGATACTTTCCCAAACATTATGATGGAACTGGTCTAACCCAAAATGCCATCTACAAATATTTGTATCAGATTCCTTTAAACTTTCTGAATCTCTGAAATGTTCTACTTTGACCCTGGGAGAAGACTTGTATTGGACCTGAATTTGAATGTAAAATTTTCCACTATTTTGTTACTGTTGAAACTGTTGGCCCACCAAATCTGATACACTTGCATTCATACATATCCTCCTCTTCCCTGTACTCATTTCCTTCTTGAAGGCATGTTGCAGCCTGTTTGCCTGCTTATTTTGAACTCCATGTACTGGTGGGTTCCTCTCAAACTTAGGTAGGGGTTACATTACTCTGTAACTCATAGAGTTTTTCTGTGACAGCAAGCCCTGGGAGAGTGCACGCTGGGAAAGTTACAGGCTACTACTTGCACAGAGATAGTAGTTCTTTGTCATCATTTGAGTTTGTTTATCTCCCCACCTCATATGATTTCCAGATGAGCTTAGCACACTTTGAATCCTCTAATTATGCTGCTACAGCCATGTGACTGCCTGGCTGAGTAATTCCCTGCAGAAGGAGACAAAACTGCGTGTAACAAAGCTCAACAAACTGCATTCAAACTGAACGAGTCACAGTAGCATAAAATACCATGCCACTTTGCTTGAAATCTCCTACTGGTGCCACAGCCATGTGGAGCTTTGCTTTATGGTAGCAAGCTTGGTGATCTGCGAGGAAGAGTATGGGTGGGGAGGGAGGGCTAGCTAGACCTTTGGCTTGTTTTCTTGTCACCTTCCTCAGATGTCTCAGTGAGGGGGCACGATTCCCTACCACGAGGAGGTAAGGAGCAGTTGCCTTCTGCGCCACCAGGGAGCCCAAATGCATTCTGGCTGTTCTGTGGTGGTGTAATAGAATGAGACAGACAGAGAAGTTGGCACCAAATATGCAGCGATCTGCTGAAGACCTTCTTGATTTGTAGGTGATATATGAGAGGAGGGGAAAGGGCAGATAAAACCCAATTGTTCCCATTTTACAAAAAGCCTTGTGCTGTTTTCAGAACGCTTAATTGCATTGATTGTTCCGACCTCTGTATCTTCCTTTCATATGGGAGCTGGTCATTGAATTGCAACTTGTTTTTCGGCTGGCTGACAGTGGAGAAGGGGCTGTCTGGCACGGCAAGGCTGGATGGGTGTGTGTAGAGCGTGTGTTTTCAGAGCATGACACTTAGGAAGGCTGTTTCTCAGCTGCCAAAGGCACAGCTGTTGCAGAGCAAGAGAGGGAGCCTGGCAGCAGCCTTGTAATCAGGTAGGCAAACGTGCAAACCATATGCTTATTCCTGCCTAATTTTATTGCTCAAAGTGGCAGTATTATTAGCAGGTAGTGTCTGGGTTCACAAAGTCCTCTTTTCTGCTGGTGGCAGTCAGGTGGGGTTGATGAGAGCAGCTGGGTGTGTTTGCCCAGAAGCTGGTATCTATGAATGAAGAGATCAATAGCTGCACTAAAAATCACTGAGCCATCTGGGATTTACAGATAGAGAATTGACTTGCAAATCTGACTGAAACTGAGATCTGCAGTAACTGCTGAATAACAGCACAAGCAGTGGAGGTGGTATAGAAAGTTATCTAGAAGACCTGAAATGGTGTAGTGGTACTTTTTTCAGCCCTTGGTCACAAAGAAACTCAGAAAAGGTGAAAAGATGCTGAGGTAGGGGGAAATTATGTTCTGCTGCTATTTTTTTTTATTTTTAACCATGTGGTTGACATGTGATTTTGAAGGTCCTGCAAGGTGATAGAAAACGCAGCTATATTTTACCAATACCTGATGGCTACCAAAATCAGTGACTATACATGTACATGAGAACAGGATAAGCCTGTAACCAAGCAGGAGAGGGGGAGAAAAAAAGTGGAGACAAAATAAAAGGATTGTTCAGAAAAGTGCCAGAGGATGCACTTGGAAATGGACTTTAGACTTTGAGCCAGTTTTGTGCTTATTATGTGCTTTGTGGTTATGCAGAACCATGGCAGTTGTCAGGCTGAAAAGAGTAGCTAGGGACAAACTGAGACCTGAGAGTGGAAAGAAAATATACAGAAACAACTTCTACTGTAGGTGAAGAAAGCCATGCATTCATATCAAAGACTAGGCATTTCTCTAGTACCTTTCAGCATGGATTTTAAGTATGGAATTGGTCTTCCATTGTTTAGCAGGGATATTTGCCTGGCTGACTTAGCACAAAGAAATTTAAGTATGGGAAATGTCCTGTGGGCTTCTGGTTAAGCTGTTCTAAAACATGGCTGACATGGAGTGCTGTGATTATAGACCTGGATCACAGTCAGGTAAATAGATGTGTTCATGGCATGGAGCAAAATGGGTATTCTGCTCTGCATACTTCTTTGCTGTCTTTTAAAGAGGACACAAACAAATGTTGAAACTCAGCTATCCATGCTGAAGCTAGACATCTAAAGACATCTAAGTAGGAAAATAGTAACATGTGGAGAGTACAAAGGCTAAACAACTCTGAGGATGTTGTAGAAGTTTGGGAAAGAACTGGAAATGCAAACCAAGCCCCCCAGCATTTTATCCACTAACCCATTCCAATAAGGAAAAATAACAGCTTTTCTCTCTTTATTGTTTCTTTCTTCTCCTGGCAGGGCATGACCTTGACCTTAGGTTAGCCTAGATAGTTGCACTGTTCTGTGCTGTTCTAGTTTCTATTTAAGATGTGGTTATAGTGTTTATTTTATGGTGCTGTTTGTCTAAACCTTACCTCTAAGAGGGGAAGATTTTACTGGTGGGTAATGTCATTTGTTATAAGTTTGTAAAATGTGGTACATAATTTTTGGAACTCTGTAACAGTGGTATTGCTAGTTGTGCCACATGTTCAGAGGTTTGTTAGTGCTTACAGTATTTGCCAAATCTTTTTCCTGGGTTTATTTCTCAGTGGAGGTATCCACAGTAAAAAGACTTCAGGTAAAACATTGATTAGTATAAGCATCTTTCAAATCTGTAGTTGCCACTGGAATCATACAACATTACAGTATTTTGACTTTAACTAGCAGTGATTTAACTTCACTGCCCTTGCTGATGTGTTGGCAGAGCTGTACTTCCTGCACTGGCCTTCCTAAGATGCAAAGCTGGGTCTTTGTAACTCATGTCTGTTATTGAGACTGCAGCCCTGCTTGTTCTGTTCCCAAAACACAGACCCATGGCCAGTTGGAATTAAGAAGCTGTTTATCTTGTCTTGGGGTGCAGCTACAGGAGAATGTCCTTCTCCTATGACCTAGACCACTGAATATCATCTCTCTGCAGGGCAATCTCCCCAGGTAGGCATTGAAAGGTTAGAGCCATCATTTCTATAATGTCATTGCTTCATGATGTTATAGGGGACATCTATGTAGTCAAATACGTTTACAGCTATCAAGAAAGCTCACTAGATAATCCTGTATCACAGGATATCACTACAGTATCTTTCAAAGATATTGAAGAAAAAAAAATATAATCCAGATGTCTTCTTACGAAATCTTTCTCTGTGCTCTGCAATCTCAGGAGATCAGAAGTTGAATGAACTAATACTTCTTTCAGCATCTTCACTTATTTCTATGCATTACCTCCAGGGGGGCAGTAAGAGTGAGGATTAGATAGGTAGGAAAGTACAGACCTATTAATTTTTGTAAGAGTTGGTCAGTCTTACAGAAGATTAGACTTTTAATCTCTGAAGGAGTCATCATGCTTTATTGGATAAATGATCTGCAAATGAGAACTTTCCTGAGGAATCTCAATGTGATGGGTAACAAAGAAAGAAAATGGTCCAACACAATCTCTCATATGTTGATTAGAAGAAAAGTTCTATCTCAACAGTGAAGCTCGGATTTGATTTATCAAACTGAGAAACAATCTCAAACTTTGTTATTTTTGCCTTGATTTTCAAGAAATAGACTCCAATAGGTATGTGAGTAAAGTCCAGATGTCTCAAACTTTCAAAGCCTACCAGTCTCAGAGGGTGGAACAGAAGCCGTCTGGCATTTTTAACAGCCTATCAAGCTGATAAAGCAGCAAATGAGTCTGTTAGAAATTCTATGGTTTATTAACCTGAGAGGGTAAAACAAGCAAAAAACCCACAGCAAACAAAACCAAATAAAACCCAAACAAACAAAAAACCCAAACCAGAGAAAACAAAACCCAAAACCAAACAAACAAAAAACCCAAACCAACAAAAACTCACAAACAAACCCAAAATACAACAACAACAGCAAACCCCTGCCACAAACAAACCCAAAACACAAAAAACAAATCTAACCCAGAAAAATCTGTGCAAAGTTGTATTTTGGAAATAAAATGACGAGGGGAAACGTGGAATCCACGTACAAGTGAAGTGCAGAGCAAACTGAAGCTGCAGCTGTGACTTTGACAACCATTGCCGTATTTCTGGCCCTTAAGTAATTCTTGTTTCACACAGTTTAGGTCTGATAGACCCATGTAAAATGTCTGTAAGAAATGACAAAATGTACTTGATTTTCTAGTTCTCTTAACCAGTTGTCAGAACCGCACAGATTCACGGTGTGGGCAAACTAAAAAAATGCTGGAAACTTTTGAAAGTGCAGCTGTAGTGAAAAAACTGTTTTCAGAAGGAGAGAGCATTTTTTAGAGAGTCAAGTGTTGTTTAAGAGTTGATTCCTTTTCCTCATGACAGATGCAAAGAAAGGAAGCCCACACTATGGAGTTAACAATATTCTTGTTTGAAAATAGTTTTTGTCACACTTGAGTTGTTTCAGAGCAGTGAAATAGAAAAAAAGTCTCATGTGATTGCACAGAATTTACTCAGTACCAAAATAAATTGTAGCATTATTCTCAAATTTTCATGTCATATTTTGCAAAAAAAATTTTTTAGGGATCTTGAATTTGAGTTAGACAACTGTTCCCAAAATTTTTTCCCAATTTATCAAAATTCAATTTTGAATATACCAGTGCTATTTAGCATCAGAGGATAATTTAGATCAGAAGCGATTTCAGGATGTCAGGACGGTCAGTTCAGTGGTATAATGTTAAAATGATCCTTCATTCTGTAGCAGTTCAGGATAAGAGTAGGCAAAACTTTGAAAGATTCATATTTTTAGTCTTTTAAGATGTAGAAAAGATTTGGGACAGTCCATGTGAGTAAGAACTTTATGTAAAAGCTTTGGGTTTCTGGTTTGGGGTAGTTTTTTTAAACTTATGCAATGGGAAACTCAATTTTGCTGAGCACAGCAAGGCCAGACATTCCTGAAAAACATCCCCCAAATACTGCACCTTTTCAAGATGTGATGGTAGTCTGGGCTTCAAACCCACCACATACTTTCTGTAGTATGTTTTGCCCTCAGTTGTGAACCTAAACCAAAATGTTTTGTCTTTTTCATTTTGTCAATTTATATACATTTAGAAATGTATTGAGAAAACAGAAAGTAAAAACACCTCAATATCCTACTGGGAAATGATGATCAGAAGAATCCCCCTGAGTGTGCATGGATTTGATATCAAGTCAGAGCCTTTTCAAGAATGAAAGAAGTCTGCTTTTGGAGTCAGTGCAATTACACAAAAGATGAATCTGTCTCCCTTTGTACCTTTCCCACCTTTTGCTTAATGTGGTGCAGTGAACTTAAACTTGGAACTTGTAGAGCACCATTTTCACTGATAGGAATATCTGCTGATTAACCAGGCTGCAGTACTTAGCATTGAATCTTGCTTACTATAATTGACTGTTATGTCATACTAATGAGATTTCTTTCAGTTTTACTGCCTGCATGCTGCTGATCTAGACAGCTGAGAATTTTGTATTATTTTATGTTCACCTATGCCTTACTGACTTTTTTGCCTTTTTTTTTTTTTTTGTTTTTTTTTCCTGTGGGGGGCAGAGGGAACAGTAGATTACTTCTCTGGTAAATATTTTGTCTCTATCTGAAACAAGTGATAGGTGTGTGTTTAAACATATGAGGCTTCTGGGTCATCTTTATTTTAATTATAAAAAAACAAATAGAACCTTATAAAAAAACAAATAGAACAAATAGAAAGTAGTATTGTATCTTTGTTAAATATCTAAAATAAAAAAAATACTGAGAGTAAGGATGGGACATGGGGGCGGGGAAGGATCACATTTTTAGGGAAGGAATTAAAGAAGCAATGGCTTTTCTCCTTTCATTTCTGCAACTCTAAGCAGTTACAGAGTAGAGTGAAAAGATCTAAATGATGTAACTAGCCAAATGTACTTTTTTCATTTTCCCAAAGGCAAAGCAAATCTACTCATTGGACACCTGACCCAGATGAGAGTTATATCTCCTGGGGAAAACTTCAGGTCTTGAAATAATCATTGAAAGAAAGTTGGTGGTATCATAAGCACTGAGAGGCCAGTCCACTCTGCTGCTGTGCCCAAGCTGTGACCACACACACTTTAAATTTACCTGTTTTTCTCTAGTTCTTCATGGGCATGGTATAACTGCTTATACTGTGTAACCAGTACAAGCTGGTTGGAGGGTCTGGAGAGTGACTCATATGCAAAGCAGCTGAGGGACCTGGGGGTGTTTAGCCTCAAGAAAAGAAGACTCAGAGTAGACTTTATCACTCTCTACAACTGCCTGAAAGGAGGGTGTAGCCAGGTGGGGGTCAATCTCTTTTCCCAGGCAGCCAGCAACAGGACAAGATAGCCTCACAACGTGCCTGGGGAGGTTTAGGTTGGATGTCAAGAAGAGTTTCTTCACTAAAATGGTGGTAAAGCATTGCAATGGACTGCCCAGAGAGGTGGTGGAGTCACCATCCCTGGAAGTGTTTGGGAAATGACTGGACATGACACTGAGTGCTGTGGATTTGTTGGCATGGTGGTGTTCCATCAAAGGTTGGACTTGCTCTTGGAGGTCTTTTCGAACCTTAATGCTTCCATGATTCAGTGTTCACCTCACATGGAGGAGATGACCCAGGGAAATTTCATCTGCACAGGATGTGAAGCAATTAGTTCTTTGAGGGGAGAGACATATCTAGCATTCAGGTGACTGTTATTTATTACTCCTATTTGTAAGTCACATCACAAGTGAGAGTAAAAGATTTAGCCATGTTGAACTTGATAGACTTTTACAATCTTACATTAGCAGTGTACTGAGCTAATTAGTGTGGTGTTCTGCATATTTATCACAGTGACAAAGAAGCTTTGGCCCATTCAAAAGCCCTGGAGATGCAGTAGCTCCAAGGCTTGAGCATACAGTCATGAGCAGCAGGAGTGACTAACCTTCACTTAAGAATCCTCCTTTAGGCTGGAGGTGATGGGTTTTCCCCCTTCTGCCAAAACATAAGCCATCTGCAGAGATAAATAATCCTTATCAGTTAATTACAGATGCCTTAAACAGCAGAAGCAAGTAGAGGCATTTAGTCTGGATGCCATGGTGGCGAACAGTGATTTGTTGGGATTTTTGCTCAAAGAAAAAGGGAATGAATAAAATGAACCCAGCAACACCAATATAGAGTGGCCACCAAAATGTCTCATCTTGGAAAGCTAGCAGGCTGAGGAGGGTAAGGGGAAACCATCTGATAAAAAAATCAGATCAGGAGTGGCTAAAGACAGACATTTCTTGCAGGGACCAATCCAAAATGAGGAAACCATGGCTGAGTCTCTGATGGCCTTCATTGTAGGCACCAACACTAATTATCATGTCCACAGACCGACCCAAACTTTCCTAAGGGAGAGACTGCAAATCAGAAACTGCAAATTCATGTTTAAATGGGACACAGTCTGTGCTGGATGTCACATTCTCTCCTTGTTAGATCAGGATTGTGTCCATCCACAGTGTAGTTTACCCAGGAATTTTTTGTAGCAGTGATTAATTGGAAATCAGCCCTGCTTGTGTTCATCCTTTTGTTTCTGATGCATAACTTCTCAGAAGAAGAGAGTTGGATTTTTTTTTTTTTTGCAGCCATTAAAATTGACCTGTTGTTTTCAGCCTTTGAGATCTCTGAGTCATTTTGGAATGGTTTTGACCTGTTTTGTGCCTGAGTTTTCTTGCTTACAAGCTGATTTTCCCTGAAGAAGTGCTGTTACAATTGCTGCGCTTGCAACCCTGCTTTTGTCGCATGTGTGACTGTGCCTGCAGGAGTCATTCTCTGCTGTTTCTCTGCTCTCTGCTTGTGAAGTCCATGCTGTCATTTCAGAAATTGTATTTAAAGATGGGATTAAAATTGGTGGTGTTTAGGCTTACATTTCCCAACAATTGTGCTTTTGTTTGTTTGTTAATGTGGCTGGCTGGACACATTTTAAAGGGGACTACCTTTTAGAAAATTCTCACCCCATGCTTTTGAAAGTCTTCAGTGCATATTAAGCTAGGCCTATGTATTCACTAGTCATATTTGAAAATATGAATCTTCAGATTGGCCTTTTTTTATTTGGTTTGGGTTATTTTTAAATCTTTCTTTGAGGCCTCAAGGGAGAGGCAAATTAATCATCATCTGGTGACACTCCATTAGGGAAACAAAATTCTTTTTGAAGTCTCTATGCAATTACTACAAGGAAAATTTCATTGTGTCATAACCTCAAAGATTGAATGTGATAAGACAATGAAAAACAATACCCGTTTCAAGAATGCAACAAAATATTAAATTTGTTCTGTGAACTAGTTTGTGATGTACATTATCATCTTTAAGAGAGAGGCAAATGATCTAGAATGGAGTACTGTGCCAAGTGTGTGTCTGTTTCTTGGGCCAACTTTGTGCATTATGTGAATGTCCACATTTGCATAAGGACACATTCTGAGTGCCTTCCTTGCCTCCCAGCATCTGTAGGTTGTAGTTGGCAAAGCACTGGGGAAGATAACACGTTCCAACTAATCCTGGAAACTGAAACAGTAGCTCAGGGGAGTGGGATACCAGGTTTGGCACTGAAGGTTGGCAAAGATGTAGTGAGTATGGGTGATGCTCAGCGAGTTTGAAGGGAGGGGACAGGTTGCTGCTGACTTGCTTTCATCTCATTCCCCCCAAGCAGGCAGGAGCATACCTGAATACCATGTCCAAAGCAGAGTTGATGACATGCCGCTACTCAGCCTTGTTTAGGGCCAGGAAGACAGAAACACTACATTTATAAATGCATGCCCTAGCTCTTTCCTGTGCTGGCTTGCCTTTGCTTGAGAGACTGAGAGAATATAAGTTCTCTGAGCAACAGGCTTGCCATTTGGGGTTCCAAAATAAAATGCATTCCCTGCAGCTGAATGAGTTGGATCTTCCCTTGGTGAGGGCCATATCCAGCCCAGAAACTAAGAGTCCAGAATGCATGTAAGCAGTTGCTTTTTTTATCAAAGCAGCAGTGATTTTCTGAAAGCAGTAGGTATATCCTTTGACACATGTCCCAGCAATGCAGATTTCTGCCACTTGTAATGAAATGCCCAATGGCCAACAGGACAAGGAACCAGGCACCAGCTGAAACTCAATAGGAATATTTTTTCTTGGCTTTATTGGGCAGAATCTAGAAGTATACAATCACTACATGAAACTGAAATTGCATTCTGGAAATGTGTAATTGAATTCAGACCTGGGCACTCTTGAGATGATAATGAACCACAAAAGCTTGAGGTACTAGATTATGATGCCAGCTCTTATAGTAGGCATCAATTTATCAATTCCTTTGATGCAAATGAGCATCTCATACCAAGCTAAAAATGTGTTTCTGCAGCAAATCAAAGCTAAGCAGTAAGATTTATATATAGATAGATAAATCGTAGCTGTGCTTGTTCTTCCCTCACAATTTTTCACAGGGACAGTCAAGTCATTAATCTTCGCTAGTAAGAAGCTTTTTAAAAAGAGACAAAAAAGCTTAGGAAGATATCAGCAATTTAGTGTTCAAAGAGAAAAGTGGTTACTGACAGGGGTCCTGTCTTATTTAAGCCACGTCTGAATGTGTCACCTAGAGTAAGAAGATGGTAGATGGCAATTGCATTGCTAGATTGCATGTGCTGTACCACAAGTATGCTTTTTGGGTGGGTAGGTGAGATTCTGCATGCAGGAGGAGATACATTCGGAGCCTGTCTGGCGCTTCAGGTCTCATGTGGTGAGGAAGAAGTGTACCCCAAAAAGAAAAGAGCCACTGGCACTGCAGAGAGGAATGCTGCTGGGAAGTCGTGTAGGACTCAGGCATACACTGCTTATCCTGGTATTCTTTCTGCTTGTCTTTTAAATGAAAGTACTGCTTTATAGTTTCTAATGCACCCCACCAGATAATACATTCCCTGTGAAATGTAATGGGAAGTTACTGCTGTAATTAACTCGTTGATTATTTGAAACAATTGCTAATTGTACGTGGTTGGAAAGCTGGGAGGATCTCACTGTCACTAATGTGACTGGATAATTATAGATTTTTCTTTTCATACTTCTTTTTCTGTATAATATGTTTTCTTTGCAGTAGTTTTTATTTTTGGCCACCTAACTTTCAGTTCCGGTGACTGACAGATGCAGGCTAGCAATCAGCCCCAGGGCAGGAAAAAGGATGGAGATACTTCAGACCTCAATAATTCAGCCCCCTTAGGGACACTCTAGGTAAACAAAGTATTCATTCTTACATGTAATGCACGTGTGCTACTGTAAACGTGTAAAAAAAAAGGTCTGTGCAATAGCAAAGAAGTCTATATACCACTGGAAATATCATCTTTGGGAGGCTTCTAAGCGCCAGAATATGGTTCAGTAGTTCTTTTTTTAGAAGAGGAAACAAAAAAGGAAAACAAATAGCTTGGAAAGCCACCTCTGAGATGCCGCTTCTGCATCTTGGCATAAAAGCCTGTGCACTACCCATGCACATTCGATATTTCTTATCAATTGGCAGTGCGGCTGCTAGATTTTACCACAAATCCTGAGGAAGCTGAAAAATGCCAGCTCTTTCTTGTTCTTCTTCTCACAGCCTCAACAGAGTGTCTGCATGGCACAATGTGTTGGCACAGTGCTTCTTCCAGATAATATGTCATGCTCCATACATCCTTTTGCAGCAATGCATTGCTCTCTGTGGGTGTATCTCTTCTGAAGCAAACGCCAGTCCCAGGCCTAGGTGTAGTAATAACCTGTGGCCACTTCTTGCCAAGATATTGGGAGATTTTTAAGCGAATGTGTCTACAAGGACGGACTGGAGCCATCATTAAAAGAAAAGCTCCTCTCTTCTGATCTTGCAGCCCTACTTCAGACATGAAGTCAATTTGTGCAAGACGTTTCAGTATCTCAGTTACTTATCCAGAGGATAAGTACATTTGCATGTAATGGGACAAGAGCTCCTTCTGAGCCTTTTCTTTAGTGACTAAACCTCGTATCTTTATGGAGGCTTCCAGAACTCAGTGCAGTACAATTACAAACTAGGATTTTCTTCTGGTGCTCTGTGTTTGTTTATTCAGTGTAGCTTTGCTTTAGGTATTGTTGTATCTGGGAAGATCTTGCTGTTTCAGTGATGCCCTAATAATCACTGCTGTAATGGGCTCTTGCTACATAAGTACTGAATTCTGCTAGACTTACTAGTACTGAGAAATAGATTTTCTTAACTCCGCATCCATAAAACCATATCTAAAGTAAGACACATAAGAAGCCTTTTTGCAATATAGACTGCAAGGAAAAAATTATCTTTGAAGAGAACTTTCCATAGTGTGGCCAGAGAGGTTCTAAGTGTGTTTTTTCCTTTGAAAACTACATCTGTAGTCTTGGGTTCACTTGCCTTATACTGAGCAATGCAAAAGAAATTCTAAAGCAATATTTGCATGTATTTGCATTCAGTTTAACATGACGCGGGGGAGTTTAATTCCGCATTAATCTGCGCATTGACTTTGTAGGAGTTTTTATAGCTTTATGGGGGAAGGTAAAGCTGCTGAAGAGTTGACACAGATTCAGGGGGATGTTCTTCCCATAAGACAAGGCCAAAGTTTCAGTGTATACAGGAGGAGAATTATCGAACAGAAACAGCTCTGGGACTTCTGTTCCTAAGAAAGACCTCCAAGTATTGTGTTAAATTAAAAAAAAAAAACAACAACAACAAAAAAACCCCCAAAAAAACCAAACCAAACCAAAACAAAAAAAAACAAAACAAAAAAAAAAAAAACAAAACAAAACANCAAAAAAAAACAAAACAAAACAAAACACAAAAAAAAAAAACAAAAAAAACCCCCACAATTTTTAGGAATTAAGGGTGCCTGGCTTATTTGTATGCTTTTCAGAGTGAATGGACTCACAGTGTAGCTTCAGAGACATAGCTGTTCTCGAACATTGAGGCTGAGAATGCAGCTGCAGGTGGGGCCTATTTGGCACAGGAGAAATATTTGGTTGCATTTTTTCATGAGGAAAAGGGGGCAAATGGGAAGGCTGTGGAATCTTTTTACAAGATCCTATGATGAGAATCTGATAGCACTAGATTTTTGCCAAGAAAGGGCATTCTCCAAAGATGCCCATTTTCACTTTGTTGAATACATATATATAAAAGACAAAATCTGTTGAATGCTTATTTAAATAACACTTTGTCAGTTTAGTAGGATGGAAGTACTCCTTGCATTTCAATTCTGATATCAATGGCTCCCTTTAAAAAGTCTTAAGAAGCAATAAAGATTCATTTTCTTAGCTTGGATCTGTATCTAGCCTTAAATTTCCTAAAGTGTTTGTTTCAATCCAGCTCTGGGAAGAAAAAGGCAGGGGAAGGTACAACTAAATTCTAAAACTTTCAGACCATATAACAACATTAGAATTCTGTATTTGGATCAAAAATCAGTGCTAATGAACAGAAATTAATATTTTAATTTTAATTAAGATTTTAGCTCTGAGAAGCTATCTGTGGTAGAATGAGAGAAAATAGTAATTTTAATTGTTAATGGGGAAAGTTGCACAGGAAATGATTTTTGCAAAATGAC
>WEIU01000678.1:3916-21398 GCA_013389925.1 Aegithalos caudatus | reverse complement strand
GCCCGGCCCGGCCCGCTCCGGTTCTGCCGTGCCCCGCCGAGCCTCGGCGACTCCGCCCGCAGCCGACTTCCCCCGCGGAGAGGCTGCCATTCGCGGGGACTTTCTTCCTCATCGGGGGAAACTGTAGCTACTGACCCGGGCGTTGAGGAGAGGTGTGGATGTTCACGGGCCCCGCGCGAAGCCGTGCTTCATGGAATTAACCTCGATAGACTTCTAAGCCAGCTTTTCAGCCACGACGCCGCTTGTATTTCTTTCCCTCTGGAACGCCAACAGCCGTGACTGGGGGTGAGGTGTGTGAGGAGCGAGGGCGTTTGCTTGGGAAAGCCTCATACTCGACAGGGAAGAAACGACTTTTCAGATAACTCCAAGGTTAATTTAAGACTTGGCCACGAAATCTAGACTTTGAATAATACATGAATTACAACGATTCCAGCAGGATATGGTGACCGGGAAGCAGTTTCTTCCTGCCCTGGTTCTATCATCCTATTTTCATTTCCAGAACAGAAGCCCTAGGTTTGCTGCTTCCCCCAACACAGAACTTACGGTCACTACAGCAATATCCGCACACATGCACACCGCCACACATTCTGGTCTCTGGCAACAGACCTCAGTGATAAGAAACTGAAACTCACTGTCTACATATCTCAGACTCAGTAGTAGAAAAAGCTTGCTTTTTTTTTTTTTTTTTTTTTTTTTTTTTTTTTTTTTTTTGTCCTTTGAAGGTGATCAACCCTTCTGGTAAGTGCATGGCCATCCCCAGCTTGGAAATACTTTGGGCTGATGTCAGCTCTCAGGTCCTCTCCTGTCACCGAGTAAAGGCTGCATGCTTTGTCTGCTGTCAGTGCCGGGGTGACTCAGGCTATTGACAGTGCCAGCACAGGTTGCTGACCTGGAGGGACAGACACCAGGTTTGAGCTCATCCCTCGTGCCCACAAAAGCAGAAGGAGGGAAAACCCAAACATATTCTATTCTTAAGAAGCAGCAAAAATCCTCCTGTACCAATGCCATCAATGACAACATCATAGCAGTGAAGGGTCCTGAAGGCTATTGCTTCACATTTAAACAGGGGGAAAGTGAAGACATAAGGGAAATTCAGGGTCTTGAGAAGCGCTTTGTTTTAGACAGCAAAGACCCATCTCACAGATTTCTCAGAAACAGGTCTGTTAAATATCAGGTATATAGTACCCAAATCCATTACTTCTAAGTGGCAGAAAAATGAAACCAAGATGTAGAGGACAACCAAGTCTCACATGTAACTCCTTAAATACATTGAGGTGGATAGAAGCAGGGTTTCCCTGCTGCAATAGCAGAACACTTGTCCCTCTGTAACAGTCCTTTGTGTGAGGGACATCTAAGTAGTGACACCTCTTCACACAGAGCTGCTTTGCTGAAGGCTTTGCTACAGGCTCAGTAGTCCAGTGAAATCCTGTAGCCCATCACCTCCATTCCACACCACTCTTCCAAAAGGAATTTATTAATTTCTAACTCCCCAGCATATTCTGCTCTTCGTGTGCCAGGACTTCGGGTCTGTATCATCATTACTACACCAAGATTAATGTTCTGAAGTCTTAATCCTCACTGAAATCAACCAGAAGAGTAAGAGTTTGTCAGGGCAGCGATGGCACTAAGTAAGGTTTCTGTCATTTGAAGTTGCTCTTATTTTGGTGAAATCCCTCACCAGGGCTGCTGGCTTTCTGTGAAGGAACAGACACACAGTGATGGTTGCACTGAGGGGACAGCTGCACACGTGCATGTGGAGGAGCTTTCGAGAACCCAAGCAGCTCTATGGAGCAGGACAGGGATCAGATCATGGCACCAAACAAATATTTGCAAAAGTGCTGCATTTATTAGGCTTGAAAAGCCACAAATAGCCATAGGGGCTCTAAGGGGACACATCAATGATGGAGTGACAGATGGTCCATCTTCTCCTACCAGTTTCCTAATGAAAAAAGGGTGATGGGAGTAACAGATAATCCTGATGATAACCCAGTTTTAAGACACAGTACTACCCCATCCCTCACCACGTGGATCAATGCTTTGCTACTCTGGGGAGTCTGTCACCACTTGCTTGGTCTTCCAGGGGTCAGCAAAGGCTTCCTACCCTTGGCATGAAGGCTAGAGATGAGCAGCTACCATAGGTCTAGATGATGAAATGTTTTGAAAGTATTTGTTGATACTGCTCACCTTTTCTATCTTGCAAAATATAAATTGTAACCCTTCTCCAAATTCCTCCTAACTTCCTGGCCTGACACTAACTCCAAGCAATTTTAGTTCTTTTCTATGAAAAAGGAGTAATGCAGCCCTGTCACTGGGAACTTCCCATGTTTTACACCAAATTCATTACCCTGCGTGGTTTGATACAGCACTATGTGAATGCAGACATCAATATCCCAGATCTGACTGAATCCTGTGTAGTCTATCGCAGGAATACACGTCTGAGCTCTGGGTAGCATTGCCATATGCAGCGTAGGGAACCTTCCATATGTTTTATGAAAAGTGGTTACAGCACACGTGCACCAGGCACTTTTCAAAGTAAAACAGATCTGCTCATTTTTATTTTCAAAATACCAAAGCAGTAAAATCATGTAATTGAGTAATCACTTGCCAAATTTCCTTTTTTAATCTAATCTATTTTGAGTTACATCAGAGCCAAAATGCAAATTAAACTGGTAAGGTTCCAAGGTTTTTTTCTTCCCTTTCCTTTTAGAAAACACAATTTAAGGTAATCATAAGAAAAGAAATTTTAAAACCCCATTTTGTTTTGTATGCTGTAAACTTTGGAAAGCATGTTTCAGCCTGAAGTAAATTTTCATAGGTAATAGGTTACATAGAAGTCTTATGTAAATTTTGATCTCTTCTTAATAACTCCAATGTTCATTTTATAAAATTTGATTTGAAAATAATGCCATTGTTTTTAAAAGAGGCTGGAAGGGTGAGAAACCAAGCAAAAAAAAGTATACACTAACAAGGTGCACATACACTCTTTCAGCTGTGGCTACTGTATTAAAGAAGGAGAGATTCCTGAGACACCTTGTTTTCAGATTCCAGTAATTCGTTCTTTGGAGGGGTTTTTGCAGGAGCATTAGAAGCCAAACTGACTCACCAGCTGGACAAACTCAGGAGCACTTGACCACAGGGCGAGAGAGATCCTCACCATCCCACCAGAGCCTCCTGAAGTCACGCATCTCAGCAGATTAATCCGCCGAGAGATAAAAGCAACCTTCTGAGCACCCACTGCTGGAAACCTTTGCTCTTTGGGTTGCAGATGTTCAGATTAAGTCTCTCCTTACCCACAGGCAGACCTTGTGAAAAGCCATGTGATGTCCCTGGTTGCCTTCTACCACAGTGTTACCATCTGTTAAAAAAATGGCACCCACTTCCAGCCATGTCTGTTTTCACAGTTTTTCTCTCCTCAAAAATACTTCCTTAAACTGGGGGCTGCTTGTGACACCTCCCGGCTCCTCTTTAAGGCTGCAAAGGCACAACTTTAATTCAAGTTAAAACACTTTAAAGCAGCGGAAGTTTTCCCTCTGCTGGAATCACCCTGCCCCTAATGACACACTCCTGTTGTAAAGATAGCAGTCAAGAGGGCAGGGACAGTCCAACCCTCAGCATGCAAAATGCAGAAGATCTAGAGAAGAGAGAGATGGAGGAATTAAAGGCTGAGAGCTTGTAAAAGACTGACCAACTTTGCAGCTGGCCTTCTAAAGGGGTTCTGGCCTCTCTTCAATGTGCCTTTCCTGACCCATCTCCAGCAGTGGCACCAGCACTCAACAGTCTGGTGAACCTGGTTTGGTGAGCTAAACCCTCTGAGAGCTAAATTGTTTTTTCTTTGGCTGCTGCTAAAGGCTGAATTTTTTTACCAGTTTAACTCCTCGACTCCTCACTCAAACTGCAAGGTGACAGCCAGCATCAGTGCAATGGAAGCAAGAGCAATGTGTAGCCAGGGGAACACGGAGACTATTTTTGACAGCTAACAGCCCAAATTAGCTGCAGTGTCAAACCACACCCTCAGGTCTGGCCTCTGATGGCTATGGGGACTAGAGAGCTGGCATAGAGGGCAAAGGAGAGACAGGAAAAGGGCAAAATCAAAACAGGCCAGGGATAAAGAGAATACACACATACTACATGCAAAGCAGGGGCTGGACTGTGAGTGTTGATCGTGGGAACAGATGGAGAGATAGAGAAATGACACCCATTACACTCAAAATCATATGTATGAGAGAGGGGGAGAAGGGAGGGAAGAGAGAGAGTGGGAGAGAGAATTTGCAGGGCAGGAAATAGATTTACAGAAAATAATGGTTTAAGGAAAACTAGAATCGGAACTTAGCGTTCACTGGAAAACCACAGCCTGGTTGGATCAGTGTGGTTAGAAAAGGAAGGATCCTTTGAAAACCAGCTTAATAGTTTCTCTTTCAATGATTGACATCCACAAGGAGAAGCTGCTCTTTGCACACTGGGTAGTCACACAAAGAGTTAAAAGGTACAGCCTAACATTAGTGTTCGCCAGCCCTATAAACATTTATTCTATCAATTAGAAGCAGAACATTGCACAGAATAAAACTAAAGCCAAATCAAATAAAGCATTCTTCCAGTTCTGAGAGGATCTAGATGCAAACAAAAGGAGTTTGATACTTCCATAGCTTCCCACTGGCACAGGAACCAGAAAGAAATATTCATTTAGATCTGGCTATAAACGCTTATCTTGTGTGGGAGGTCTTAGTATTGTAATATGTATTAGAAACTTGGTATTTTTCCAATCAAGTCTTTTCACTTCCATTTACATATATTTAATTGTAAATATTCATTTTCCTACCTGAAGCGCTTTAAATAAATATACAATAAACACAGTCTACATGGGAGTGAACAGCTGAGGAGACTTGTGATGAGCTCCAGAACTACTCCAGCCTTCACATCACAGGTCAGGAGCAATGCAGGATGATCGCTCCCGAGAGCGTGTGGGGGGTCCTGTAGACGGAGTTGGTGATCTCACCCTTTTGTCAACTGCACTGAGATCCTCCCTCCCCACCAACAAATCATAGCTGATGCAAGCTGCCATCTGTGCCAACAGAAAAGGTGATGATGGCTGGCCAGGTGATGCCCTCTTGCACACAGAAGTGGATTTCCCCAGAGCACAACCAACTTCAGTTTGCAGTCTTGTCAATACACACTTCTATTTTGCAAGCACTGAAACACACAGGCAATAAAATGAGCAGACACGGTAACCCCAACTTTATTTAAAACCGAACTGCATGATGCACAAAAGCTCTCAGGTGAGATGTTGTCCTCCGACTTCAGCAGTGCTGCTCAGCCTTGTCAGCAGGAGCAGTGCTGCCTTCAGGAGGACCCTGCTTCAGCCCCATGCGGTGGTGAGGCATCAGGGAGCCTGGAACTGCTGAAGCTCTGCCCAAAAATTCCTGCTTTCGGCACACTTCGTACCCACTGGGGCTATGGGAGCACTGGAGGAGTGCTTCTGTGCACTGCAGTCACCTAATGCAGACCCCATGTAGGGCACAGCACCTGTTCTGCTGATGTATGCAAAAGACCCAGTTTGTGACAGAAAGCAATTTTTTTTTTGGTGACAGAAAGCACATTTTAGAAGTATAGTTTTCAAGTTGGGATGCACAGATTGAAGACAACTAGGAGAAGGCTGGAAGCTATTTTTTCAAGATGAAGTTATGAAATCAGATTGATAGAATGGGTAACAGTGTTGATAAGCATGAAAAAAGAAAGGTCTTATCAGCTGTTCTCCCAGGAGATGCAAGTTAGAAAGAAGAGAGAGACTTTTACATACTTGAACCACTCCTCAGGCATGATCAGAGGCAGTAAGTTTCAACACAGAGTACAGGTTAAGTATGAAGCTTTGTCCATTAGTCATACTTGAAGACTTCCTTCCTCCCTCCCCAAGATATCCTGCACCAAATTAACTGATCTATTACTGCAGCCAGTGATGCACTGCTACAGTGTGCATTAATTATTTAGTAACACCAAACTGGTGAGCACTGGTCATCTGCTGAGACGTGGGCACCTGCTAAGACACCTTTTGTACCACTTACCATGAGAAAGTGATACTTCATTGCTACAGTTACATTAATAGCAAAATTAAAATTTATTTTCAGGTAACTGGATCCAATGCCAAACTAAGAAACTAATGTTACCTGTTGACTTAGGGGGCAAGGTAGGAAAGATGTAAAAGACAACACCTTACGTTTTGTGCTTACACTAATGAGCCATGATTTGTTGTGAGGTGTATTTATAAAACAAAAATAAGGTAAGTGGTATTATAATACTGACCAAGTCAAGTCAGAAGAACCACAGGAAGTAAGACAGTACTTCTGGAGAACACAACAAATGAAGCGCCTCTTCTGAAAGTCACATAGAGGTTTTTTTTGCATAGATTAAAACTTTTATCGTGACGGATCATGAACTATAAAGTAGTACTTGTGTCTATCAGAAAATTCTATTTTATGTGTGAATTTTGAGTCTTATGCATGAGGACAGATAGAACTCTTTTACTACATTATTGGAGACTTATCAAAAACAGGATGCTTTTTTCTTGAGAAGATGAAAAGTACAGAGATAAGCAGGGAAATAAAGACTGAAGTTTTAACCAATAATATTTTTGTGTGGTTATCAGAGGAATGTAATAATTAATCTTTTAATCATTCTGAAGATTGTGTGAAATCATAATATCTCATCTTTTCCAGCCCCAACCTGCCATTCTTGATCTGAATTACAAACAATAAGAAAGGAGATGATTTAATGAGCAACTTTGTCAAGTTGCCATTTTGCCTTAGTCAAAGGCAAATATCTAGTTTTGCCTCTAAACTAAAATGGAACAGACTTCTGTTTCAACTATGCTCACAAATGAGGCAAAGACAAATGGAAAAATTAGAGCTGTTTTAAAGCTAGAACCAGTGTCTTCACATTTTCACAGAGACATCATCAAATATACCCTGTTAAGAAGAAGCAAACACTGATTTACTAGAAAATAAAATGCATTTTGTGAAGAAACACACATGCATGAAGTCTAAACTAAGCTAATTCAAGAAGAAAAATTTCACTCATAATGGCTGTAGGTATGTTCTTATTATGAAAGAAAAAAGTGTCAGCATGATTTAATCATACTCTATAAATAGGCACTTCAATAAAGTATATATTTACACTGGCTTTCTGAATGCTAGGGCATCACAAAGTAGAATGGCTTTATTACAATGGATGGAAGATGGCAACTACTTAGAACCCAGTGCCAACATGGATTATAACAAATCCAGTGAGTATTTTGTTTTTCAATTATTCATAGAAAATTTAATCCTGATTAAGTATCCTTGGGCAGGAATTCATGGGTAGTTGATGACTGAAACCAACATTTATTTGAAATGCTTCTGTTAATTTAATCTGTGTATATGGCTTAATTATGATTGAATCCTCAATGTAACAGAAATGAATTATATCAGGATTAAAATTCTAGTACCACATCACCCATTCCATTTTCTTTGCCTTTTTTCCCCTCCTTTAAAAGATGCAAGGCTGCTGTTTTAATTACCTTTATGTTGCTAGGTATTCTAAGCCTCAAAAACTGTTTAGACCTTGATTACTGGATGAAATTTTTAGTTACATTTCCTTTTTTTTTTTTTAATGAGGAAGATATAAACCCTACTTACATTCCTATTAGAATTTTAACCAGTATGAATATTAGATGCAAAAAAAGCTTTTCTTTTACACCCATGATAAAGGAAAGTTTCTTGCAGTCAGTTGTGAACACTTACTTGACATACGTTTTCTAGATGATTCTTCCTCCTCTCTTTCCCCATCTTTTACACTGATACATAAAATGCATTTTCTCTAAAGCATGAAAATAAAAAACCCCTTGAAGTCATCGTTATGCATCGCACCAATTTCACAACTGGCCTATTTTAAACTTGTTTGTGCATGTAGATGTTTTAAGAACTGCATTTTATAAGACCTTCAGACCTAGTATTGACACAAAGTAAGGGCATTTTTGGTGTCTGTGAGCGGGAGAGAAACGATTCATTGTACTCTTTTGTGATACAGCTCAGCACCACTTGTTAAACAGTATCTATAAAACTCTTCAAATTGTGGATTTTTACCCTCCACAATACTTCTAACACATTAATCTAGGAATCTTGTCAGACCAAAGGTCTGTGAAGTGCTTCAATATTACCACTCAGTTTTCCAGTGAAACCAATGTATCACACACTTGTGACAAAAATACCTGTATATTCAAGTCATTATTGCACATTTATTACATCATGTATTCTTCCTAAACATCTCAGAAGTGATGTCGATTTCTATGTCCAGAGGATACTGTTAGTGGCAATGTCACTGATGACAGTGAAGATACTTCCCAGTATAGACTATGGGATAGAAAAAGTCTGTAGAGAATAACCATGGAGATGCACTGACAGAGGATAACACCTATGGTAATAATCTAGAGACAAGAAAATAGAGAAAAAGAAATAGTAAGTAAAAAAAACCCTCTCACTAAACAGACACAAATTTCTATCAGCATGAGTTCTTGAGGTTTAACTTTAAACCTTTTAATATTGCTGCAGTTACAGAAGATTTGAACATGCATTTTAAGTTCAGGAATCAGACTCTCACACCTGGGTGTTTTTAACTCAGTAGATAGCCCTGGGCAAGTCACATAACCCTTCTGGCAGTCTCTGTTCTGGGGAATTTCAGACTTGCAATTCACCACCCATGCAGTTTCACAAGCAGGGGTGATATTTAGATATTCTATTCTTACAACAAACAGAGTGGGGTGGGGGAAAGCTTGGAAACACTTTGCACTAGCACAATCATGGAGCTGAGGATAGTGATTTATCACTCTCATTTAGCCAGATTTCTTTCAGTTCAAATCTCTTCATCTGTAAAAGCTCTGTAAGGCTATATTTATCAAATGCCCAAAGGTGTAACCTGTTTCTGAAAAAGCACAAATCTTCAGTTTATGTACAGACAGTCCCTTAAAATACATTTTTTTCTGAAATAAATATGGTATTTATTGATAGTGCATTTTATTGTATTGAGGTGCATTTGAAGAAGCAAACACAGCTGAATTATCATAGTGCAGGAATTGCAGCTGCACATAATGGTTACAGTTGCTCAAATGCAAGAGCAGAGCAATTGTAGTCTTCCTTTAGTAAGCTCAAAATCTCAAAATACTGCAAAAATGCTACTTTACTAATCCTACCTCTAGAGACTGTCCTCCTGCCCTGAGGATGTTTTCATCACAAAAAACAAAAAGACTCTTCATTAGTAACTCTAGAGGAATCAATTTTTTTCTGCTTAGATTTCCTTTTCGTTTTAAGTCAAACACAGTATTAAATTTATTATTTATATTTAATAAAACCTTTTTCTTTCCCTTACATATCCTCTACACAAATAAAAGCTAATTTTCTGAATATATTTGCATACAAATGCACAGATGGTTATAAGCATAAAGAAAAGAAGCAAGCCCTATGCTGGAATGAGGTAGCCAATCACCTGAGAACAGTGGGGCACTTCATCTGAACATGGCAGGCTCCACACACGGAGTTCTCCAGTTCCCAATACGTTTAAGCAACCAAGAAACTCAGTGAGTCCACCTTTGTTTTTAACTGTTTAGAGCTTCAAACCAAACAACATATTTGGGCAGACTTCTTGATCTAAAGAATACAGTTCAGTTACAGGTTCCCTGACCTATTTAGCCACATAAAGCTTTTAAAGGATGAAGACTAAAAAGCAAACAACAACAAAAAATCCACTGATTTATCTTTCTACTCCCTTTGTTAAAAGAATCCCCAAGGTGTTTTTAATTAAAAGCAAACAAGCAAACAATAAAACAAAACACCCCCTCCACATTTTCCTTTGACTTAACAATCTCCCCCTCTCTCCCTCCCTTAACCTAGAAATGATTACCCTTAGATGATTTGAGCCCTGTATGTCTTTGTAAAGTATGACTCACATTAGCATCAATGAGAGCTGTGTGACTAAGACTTTTCAAGTTGCTTTGGGGTCATAGGATTAACAGCCTAAGAGCATGAGTTTGCTAACAAACATTAAACATGAAGAACAACTACTATTCAAATTTCATCTCTTTTATCTCGCCTGTACATACCTTTTCCCTTTGATATTCTCTGAATATTACAGCAATGGTTGCAAGACATGGGTGGCACAGAAACCAGAGAATGCAGGCCTAGAAAAGAAAATGAGTATAAGTTGTAAAATGACTACATGCCAGCTTAGAAGAAAGAGATGACAGTTACAGGAACTACATTTACATTTCTCTCTATTTTATGAACCCATTGTTTAATTTTCAATCAACATAATGAAAACCACACAATGAAAGGTGGGATTTCTGTTTTAAAAAGCCCTATACTCCTTGTCAAATTAAAATGCCTACTCAGAATATGATGACAGGCTGCAGTGTAATCAAATCAGACACCTTAACTTTCTTATGGAGCGAAAGAGTTTAGTGCTTCAGTCAACTGCATGCCACAATTGCATTTAGAGAAGAAGAGGTCAGTTTGCTGGATGTAACCCATACTTTGGCAAAGGTGATATAGAACTCTCTTTTCAGCGTGCTTCTCTCCACTGTGATAATCTGGTAGAGCCCAGCAGCCAGGGACAGAGCTAGACAGACTCTGAGGCCAATGAGCAGCCCGCTCACCAAGCCATGGTGCGAATGGTAGCTGTGGTGATTCGTGTCTTCAAACTGCTCCCAAATTAACAAACAGCTCTGAAAAAGAACAACAAAATACACTTAGAGTGAACCAGGTTACACTAGCTGCCAACTAACCTTCCCATCACAGATTATGTTATCTGGTAATGCTCCACACTACTTGTCAGGGACTGCCATGCTAAGCAACAAAACCCAACAAACCCTTGTCTGAAAATGCTTTTTGGCGTGACCTATTACTCCAACTGCAACTGGTAGGAACCGAGTCTCACTTCTTGGATTCTGTAACTTTTAGAAAGCTTTGACAAGTTAAAGTTTCCTCTAATTTGGATAGAGGGAATGTAGCACCTTAGAAAAATATCTGAAATAATCACCTGCACACTTGTCCTACTCTGCAGGAAGACCACTGAAATGATTTCACAGAGCTACAGGGAGGTATCTCCTTTCACTCGTGATCCACAACCTGTAGAGCTTGTTTCAAAGGCAGGCGACTACGCCTTTTCTTTCAAAATCCTAACAGGATTCACTTTTCTTTTCAAAGATGGGGAAGTAAGAGGGTGGTGCTGCTGCCCCTTTTATACAATAGCCTTAAGGCTCAAGCATTCACCCAGGTTGAACTTGGATCTCCCACAATTCCCTTCTTTGCCTAAAGGATATCCAATTCACATCTCCCACCTCCTTGGAGAGTGCTGCAATTGCCAGGCTATAGGGTGTTCTTGGGTGGGCCACTTTCCACCCCTTCTATTGAAGCTGTGCCATCGTGGAGAAAAGAATTCAACATCAGCTAGGTCAGAAACTGTAAGCAAGCCTGACTCTGCAAGCACCTGGCTCAGAAATCTCCTAGGGTCTAGGAAAGGGAGTGCCACAAGTTCCAAATGCCAGTCCAACATCTGGCCGAGCACTCTAGCCAACAGATAACTACATAAAGATAGTAACCCCCTCCTTAACTCCCAGCATTGTGTCCATCTGCTGTAGAATCCAATTTTCTGGGAGCACTGTGAGAAACAATATTGATATTCTCCAAGGAAAAACAGACTAACAAGCGCCTAGTTCCTGAATCTTGTGAAGAAGGCAGGCGCCAACCACTTGCATTAAAAAATGTCTTGCTGAAGAACACCTTTTCAAGACTTTGGGAATGCTAACATTATAAATTAGAATACACAAAGTTTAGACTCTCAGTGCATCATGTAACAGTTGAATGGCATTTTAGAACTTGAATATACACCGGAATCCAGTCCACCTACTGCACATATCAAACTTGCACTGAGGTTTCAGGTGCCTAATAAAGCTGGTTTTCTGAAGAAAGGTAGGCAAATTTGATTTATGAGTGTAGTAGCTCTGAAGGCCTTCAGAAGCAGACATTGTATGGCCCAATTTAGAAAAATAAATTAGTCAGATTCCTTTCTGAACACATTCAAAGGCTTTCTCACTACATTAAGACAAAAAGGTTACTAATATTAACTTCTTAAAAAATGTGTAATTCACCTGTGCCTTCCAAAGGTGGGTGGCCTTAATTCTCATCAGTTGAGTATTAGGATAATTTTTGCTTCGAATATCCTCAGAGCACTCTCCTGCTCTCCCCTCCCTTACCTAGGGGGGACACAGCCCTGTCATTTCACACTTGCTGTCACCTCAGTCACTCCTCAACCACCTGGATGGAAAATGGAACAATGGGGGAGGAACAGATGTAAAGTATGCGCGTCTTCAACATCACTGATTACTAGCACACAACCTGACCAAATGTTCTCACCATAATGCTCAGAAAAAGAGTAATTTCAAGCAAACATCTTCAAATGATCAAGTTACTTGACTGAGAATTCTGTCAAAGACTGACGAAAGATTAAACTGCTCCCGAATCCCTGAGATACAGCACAGTGTTTGGTAACATTGTGTCTATAGCACTAGTTTTGGCATGAAATTGATGAATTCCTATCACAGAAGTTATTTCAGTCCAGTTAGAACATGCTCAGCAACAAACAAGGGTTCTACCAGTTACAGAATCACTGCAGTCTTGGGAGCATTTTCCCTTTTGATATTTACATTTGGGAACAGCCAAAGTATTTAACTTCCCAGACCATGCATATTCTGCTTGAGAACGTAAAAGACCCCCTGAATCTATGTACAGGACCTTCCTGACTCAAGCAAGCATCTGGAGAAAGCCATATGGGCTGGTGGAGACAGAACTGTGATACTGCTCTAAGAAGAAAATATCACTGGGATGTACCTTACCTTAAAAACCCGAACTCATGAAGGCCTAAATTTTCCTTAGTCTATGCCAAGAGTAACAGCAAAGAAGGAAGCCACTTTCATGGGAAGATGACAAAGAGCTGGAGAAAAGGAATCATGAGAACAAAGCCTAAATTCACATAGGATAATAGTGTCTGACAGCAGAGTGTGTTCTGGACCAGCCCTTTAAAGAGTGTAAACAACACAATGTCAGTTGATCAAAGGCTGTGTATGGTGACAGGAATGTGAGATCACAGAAGTCCAGTTTCCTTCAGATTCATAAGATTATTCAAAAATAAGCAGAAGGCAGAGGTGTTAGAGGCCAAGATGAAACTCCCAATGCAACACAGTGTAAACTTGGACAAAGTAAATGTATCATTGCCCTTACTATGAGCTGGGGCTGTTTTCACCTGGGAAAAGCAGGATCCTATAAAAGAGAAATCTGTGCTATTGAATGTTTCTAGGTAAAAATGGATTAGACAATCTGTTCTCAATGAAGAAAAACTTTCATAGACAAGCATGATGTTGAAGTTAAAATCTCTTTAGTTGTAAAATATAAAGAAAAAATAATTAAAATTTGAGAAATCAAGACCAAGGAACCCTGAAGTCCCTTACCTAGGCCACAGAAAGGCAAGTATCAGCTCACTTAGCTGCAATATCAGGAACCAACTTTAAAACATCAGACACCAACCTGCTGAAGTAGACAGAGACATCTTTTGTTGGCAGTGAGCACAACTGTTTCAGCTCTGAGAAGAAATTGGGGGACAATTCTGATTGTTATCCAGAAGAACATCTGTGCTTAGGCTGGAGATGAACTGCATGAGAGGAAGCTAAAGAGGTGACTCACACTGCTATGTCCAACATTAAAGTCACAACTGCTTCTTCGTAAGATGAAACAGAATGACCACCTCCTGTTTACATAATATACTGTTCACAATGCCTGACTTTACCTGTACATAATCCTGACTTATCTTGGCTCACAGTGGACACCAACCACTGTCCAGTATTGGCCTTCCTCCTCAAATACTAGAGGAATGATGGCCATGGATATCATCCTGATGTTCCAGACATACAAGCTGAACCTCCACATCCATATGAAGAAGAACTAGACACTCTTTCTTTATGTCATGAGGAAACAATTACGGTAGAACTCCTCCTTCCCTTCTCAATGCCAACACTGACTTTATGACAAGCCAAGATAACTTATCAATCTCCAGCAAAGACAGGTTCTCATGGGACAGATTCACTCCTGAGAGGCAAGGGGAAGGGGGAAGCAAAAGGGAAATTAGAAGGAGCAGCAAGGCAAACTAGTTGTTTCTAACCATATCTAGTACTCAGTTATCTGATGTCACACATTGCCAGTACAGCAAAAAAGGGTTTAGATCTAAGGTCAGAGGCAGAGCTCATTCCAAGGACACCTAAGAACCCCTGTGTAGGGTGATGTCTAAGGCAATTAGATTCTATGCCATTTTGATCAGGTTCAGAGCAGTCAGCTATCTTTCCAGATTCACTGCCTCCAGTCTGGTCAGCCCTGAAAGCTGAAACTGCTCAGGTCCATGTGATAGGAAGGGCCTGCCATCAATAAAGTTCTGTACAATGCTTGTGCCTCAGCAGCAGAAAGTGGAATTTTTACTGAATGCACAGCAGCCTGGGAATCTTTTGTTCTGTGGCTGAAATAAAGAAAAAGTTAAGGCAAAGGGAGGTGCTAAATGGCAGACCTGTCCCTCCTTTGAGACGTTACCTCTTTGCAGCTCTAAAGACCACAAGACATCTGCTGACTAGGAGGCTGTGTCAACCCAACACTGAAGGCAACCCATAAAAATAACCCAGGAAATTGCTAGTGTGTCTGAAAAAACAACAACAACAAAAATTTATAGCATCAGTACAAAGAGGAGAAAAACCCCTGAAAATTTGCTAAGTAATATGAACTAATAGTAGGCAAACAGGCTTAAATAGCTTGCCAGTCAAAACTGCATTTATGTTGAAGAGTAACATGTTTTCTCAGGCTGTCCACATTCTTGACTTCCCTGAAGATGAGATGAGGACAGGTATGGGAGATTGTCAATAAAACTAACATGGTGCAATCTCTGCTGCATTAGGTTAATGCACACAGTTTCCAGCAGCCTCCACAGCAAGTCCTCAGAACATCACTGAGTATCCACAGAAAGTCTGCCCAATCTCTGGCACAGGAGAAAGCTGGTTCTCCCATGAGAATCTCTGGGAAAGATCAGAACAGGAAGGAGGTTATTCAACGTTTTTAGCCATTAAAGGGCCCCACTTATTGTTTACAGCAGGTCAAACACCCATGTCAATCTTGACAGACCAGTGAACAACTGACTAATCCAGAGATGAACTCTTGAACTCACCACCTTTGATAGAAGTGATACAGCCTAAATCCTGTTTCCCTGAGCCCAGCAGCTGCACTCTGTAATAAGGAGAACCAATCTGGCAGAAGGTGTATTTCGTACGTACTGAACCATGAGATGGAAAATATCCTCTCCAGAAAGGATGTTCTTGGTCTGAGGGAAATTTTGCTGAAGACAGTAGATACTGACATGGGGGTGCAAAACCACTTAGGCAAATGAGATATTCCAATATCCATATTGTGTCCCTACTCCTGCCGAAGCTGACATTCCCAATGGTACCAGAAGAAGCTCCAAGAGCCAAAAGGTGTGTAATGGACCAGTCTTGGGGGAAGCAGCTCATATGTATGATGACTGCCCCACTTCTACCATAAGTAACAACCAAAATAAGATCAAGCTGATTATACCGAGTGTCTTTTCTATGTACAGTAAAAGGAAACAACAATGAGAAACTTTCCAGTCTCAAGCGGCAGAGTACTATCACACCCATACAACACATGCACAAGTGCAGAGGCATGAATGAAATTAAATACTTTAGAAGCCTTCTTTACTACCAGCATGTAAAATTTCTGGTACTGGATAGGTTCACTCCACCTCTGACACCCATCTTTAAATTTCAACAGTTCCATTGACCTTAACAGCCTTTGGTTTATAGTCTTAATTAGCAAGAAATGCCAGCTCCCAGCTAGTCTTAGTGTTCTAGAAGTCCACTTATTTAGTTTAGAAGCAGCACTAATTACAGATACTACCCAAATGGCACAAAAATCTTCAGTATAATCTCTTCTTCATTACTGTCTCCAGTTTCTCCCTGCTCTTCTCTTTAACAATGGTTTTCAGATTCTCTTGTCTTTATGATGTGATTTAAAAAAATTTGTTTACAAAAGGCACCACCAGGGTTGAATGATTTTCATTACAATTTACTTTTAAGTTACTGGTTTACTTAACTTTCTAATTTATACTAATGGAAAATATTTGAATGAAATTATGTGTCAGACCATTTGTATATTTGCAAGACCAATCCTGCATATGAACCTTTCAAGAATTCCCTTCCTTATATTGATTGAAAGGACCATTAGACATTATATTTGAGTGCTTCCGAAAGGAGGGCACTGATTTTCTCTTTTTTCATGACAAAGACTTTGTCACAGCAGCTTTTTTTGTCTTTCCTCCCATGCTGCTGGTTGTCAGCCTGCACAATGTAGTTCACAATGTCTCAGTTGTACTGATTACAACTATTTATAGGACCTCATTACAAATCAGATCAATAAAATGACTGTGCAAAAAAAAAAATTTTTAACTTTTTTTTCGGTCTAGGTTGTTCCACTAATCTGGTTCACAGTATAATGCTACAAACAATTGGAACAATCAGGAGTTTGGAAAACTGTGGGAACTTCTTAAGTGGTTTTACTGCTAGACAAAAACATACTGTGGAGCTACATCTTAAATTGTTAAAGAGAAGGTGGTGTTACCTATTAGACATACTGGGTGCACATTATGCTGTGGGCTTTTTTCCAGTCTTGATACTCCCTCCCTCATAAAATTAAAATATTGAAATTATTTGGTTCACAGTTCTGTCATACTTAATAGCAGCTCTATACTTCAGTGTAAGAATGAATATGAAATACAAACCTGTGTAACAACAACTACTACAGCAATGCCAGTAGATGCTGGACTGGAATCCCACTGAAGAGGTCTGCCATGAGATTTCTTCATTCTGCCTATTGTCCAACCCATACACAGACTCAACAATAAATACAGCATTTGTATCTGTGAGACTATGTCACACCCTATTGAAAATAAAAGAAAAATGAATACAATGACAACAAAAATAAAGTCTTAAGGGTCTTTTTTTTCCCTATATCAAAGAGAAATGTTCTATATACCTGCAAACAAAGGATGGATGCTTATGTCTCTGTTTCACTTTTAATTTTGATGAGTTAGATTACATGAGATTGCTTTGCCACAACATGTGGCTATTTTGTGGAGTTTTCAGTGACCAAACAGATCCCTATCAGCTTTCCTGCAGTTATGCTGCAGTTCTGCAAGAACATGGGCACAGTGCCACGTCTTTCCAAATCCCACTCTTGTGTCGGAGCAGTCTGGGCTCAGGAGTCCATCTGCATAAATAGACTTATAAATGCTAAAGAACTAAAATCATATGTATGTTAATCATAGTGCAAATATGCAACATGATGAAATGAACTCCTTTCTT
>WEIU01000676.1:9687-31122 GCA_013389925.1 Aegithalos caudatus | reverse complement strand
TTTTTTTTTTTTAATTTTCTTATGCTATCACAAACATTCTGTATGTTCAAGAATGCAAAACTCTTGTATATCAAGTGTAGGCTGACATCCAAGGCTACAAGAAATTGCTTTCTCACATTTTCTCAAAGAAATCTCCTTTTTGGGTGCCGATGATGCATTTTAAAGAATTTAAGAAAAACTTCTGAAATACCAGATTTGAAACTTTGGTAGCATTAACAGGTCCGAAAAAAAGTAGTATTTTTTCTTCAGGAGAATCACTCTTTGCACAGTTTTTGTGATTGATCTCTAACAAGGTCTATTTTTACAGTCCTGTTCTCAAAGAATTTTATTTTGGTGTTCTTTTCAGTATTTTGTTCATTTATTTCCCTCTCAGATTGAAGACCAGTCTCTCTCAACTCAGGATACAGTGGCAATCCTGGGGTGGTACTGTGTTGGTGTGGAACTCGTGGCTGGAATATCCTGCAATAATGCCCTCTTATTCAGGTTATATTTCCTGCTTATGGAACAAATACTTCTTTATATTAACTAGGAAATATAGGTTCCCTTGAATTTGTTGAACAGAGTATAAGAAGGATGAGATTTCCTGGTTCATAGGAATATTGTGATCTTGCAATTTGGTTAGATCAAGTGCCAATTTCTGGAATCAAGTAATTGAAAATAAAACCAATGATAGGTTATTACGTTTAAATTTGACTGGCTGTAGCTTTTAAAGTTGTTGCTTGCTCTTCACAAAAAGCTGAAAATGAAGTCCTACTGCTGTGCACAGATATGTCAAATGCAGATTGAGGCTGCATATTTCCAAGTTGTGAATGAGGCATCAAAGAAACCGTTAGCTAAATATCTGCTTTTGCATACCATAACTAAAATTATGCAAATATTCTGTGAAATACTCTTCAGTTGACAGTATTCTATTTTATTATACCCATGAGTCTATTCCTTTTTTAGAATATGTCCTGATAACAAATACCTCAAATAAGGTTCTAATTTCATTTTAGAATGAAATGAGTGGGTGTTTTAGAGATTTCTGCTTGGTCTGCTTTGGGCTGCCACAGCATGTGACTGCTCTTTGGCACTGTATAGTAAGACTCACTAACAGTACGTGAATTTGTACTTTTGCTTCTATTTCGTAAAATTACAGCTACTAGTATTGGTTAATTACATTATATCCACCGTCATTTAAAAATAAAGAATGGTTGAATAAACAGTCTAAACATAGAAAACCTGAAAATTTAAAGCAAATACTACCTAAAGACTCAAAAGCAGAAGGCACATGAAAATCAAAAATATATTAACAGATCTCATTAAAAAAAAAAGCAGGCTGTGGTTTTCTTAGGCCCCCAGTTTATACTTTGTTAGTAAATGAATTTGACAGGACAAATATTTCTATTCTCATCTATTACAGATGTATAACAGAACTATACAGATGTATAATATCATTCCAGATAGCCTCTAACTGATTTGCAGTGAAAAATATTCATGGGAATCCTATTTACCTACTCAGAAAGGGGTATTTCATGTTGCTTCTTTTTGTTAGAGTCTGAAGAGATTTTTTTCCCCTAACAACTCTTTATTATCTATAATTTAGTTAATGTAGCCAGTTCTTCAAATACAGAAGATACTTGTTCCATCTCATGATAATCAAGTTTAGTTTTAGTACTGGAGAAGTCTCCATCCAGGAATGAACCTCCAGGACTGTCTTCAAGTCATATAGTGACTCTATAGTTCATAGGCTTATTTTCATATTAATAGATGATACAACTCAGTAAACATAAATTTTCAGAAGGACTCTGTTCTAATAACCCAAAATTTTGTTTTACAGGTAAGCCTACTTCAATCTATCTCTTTTCCTGTGAAGTGAATGCCCCTTAGTGGTTGGAGAACATTTGGTTTGCTTCTGGAGTGCACCCTCCAGTTTCATTTAATCTGGAAAGAATCTAATTCCTCGTAATTTGTCTGCTCCGCAATGTGACCCAAAATATCATAAACAGGAACAACTGGAAAATTGGATTTGTTTGAGGCAGTATTGTTGATATGAGCTGAAGTGCTCATAGAGATTCACTTGTGGCAGATTATAGGTATGGCTGAAGAGTACCTTGATTATGAGCTGATTTTAGAAGTTTCTAGTTGCTAAAAGCCACATTTAATGTAGAAAAACATCCCAATATTGCAGTTCCTGAATTTTTTTTTCTAACTGTTCAAAAATTCCCCCCCACATTTGGAATTCTCCCAAATTCCAAATGGTATGGTTCTGTGTGCATGAAAATGAGGGCATTTTTCTGAATTAACCTAATGGGTTTTCTTTAGAGTTGGAGAGATATTCCAGTATTTTGAGCAATGAACTTTTTGCAGCAATTTACAAGAGTAAGTTGTTTGCATAAAGTTCCCAGCTCAGTAAGAAATATCTGCTTCAGCTGTTGGGGAAGGTGAAACAGGAAAACCTTATGACTGCTTAACTTTTGAGAGTATGAAACCTATAAATGAAATAGAATTGAAGGCAAGTTTTGATATCTGAGATGTCTTAGTTACTGAACAACTGGAAAACAATGGTATGGCCAGCTGAAGGTAATCCCCTCTTGATTTAACAATGCCCTTCTCCTTACCAAGAATCCAAGGGTCAGAGCAGACCCTACTAGCCTGGCAGGAGGAGTTCAAAGAGCAACTCTTAGGGTTTGAAATGTAACACAGTAGGGTAATGTAATGATTCTTATAGGCTGTATATAAATGCTATAGGATTTGTATCTTGTACTAGATTGGTAAGTGTAAATTAGAATATTCAGTATAGAAAAGGATTTAGTGTACTGTAACATGAACTTCACTCTAGTTTCCTCTCTTGGCACTCTTAATTCTCTTGCTCTTATTTAGCGTAATTCTCTTAGCGCCCTCACTTCCCTTAGTTCTCTCTCAGTCTCATAGCTTTCTCTCTAAGCTCTCTTTCTCTCTCTCTCTTTCGTGCCTGCTCCAAGCTGTGGCTGGCAGCTCTCAGCAGGTCCCCTTCACCCATGACCTATGCAATAAACCACATGCTCTAAGACCAGCCTTGACTCCAGAGATCTCTCATCTCCACCCGTCCTGACCGTCCTACACACACCAGACTCCTATGTTCAGCTTTTTAATTTTTTATGGATGTGGATATAATTCGGGGAATAGCGCTTGTTACTTCTACTTGTACAAATAGGCATGGCCTTTTCAGGTTCATGTTTTAATCTTATCTTTTTTAATCACAATCCCATCCATTAAAAATCTTTGTGAGATTACCTAGGTAGGCTTTGAACGGTTTTTACACTGCACCCATTCAATACTGTTTTTATTTCTGCAGCTTTCATGTGTTTTGCAACCATGTTATGGTACAATAAACAAACAAACTAATAAATGTTTAACATCCCATAAGGAGTGGAATTGTAACTTGTCTCTTTCACCAGAAGCATAAAGACCATTTGGGCAGGGGACTAAATGTGGCTAATATTTGCCTAACGGATAGAAATAAAATCAGCTGAAAAACATGACAACACCTCTATAAAACCCCATGATCAATAAATGTGCATTTTTTGATAGGGGGTACTGCTAATTTCCATGGGAAAAGCATCCAAGAGTTCAAATATCTGCAGAAATCTGACTAAGACTGGAGACAATGCAAGTAAAAGGACTATTTACAGATGGACAGTAAAGGAGCCCTAATTGTGTTTCCCAGTTTGGTACTATGAATTTGTTCTGACTGCTGTTTTAGTGTTTTGTGCTAACTACTTCCCTCCACTCTGGATCATCTACAACAGAAAGTCCCTATGTCTTCTTGAGTTAGAATGAATATATAATTTCTGGAGTTTTCATGGAATCTGAGAAGTTCAAAGCAAAACCACCTCACATCCCCCTCTCCCACCCACCATTGGTAACAATGTATTCCCCAGAAAAATGCTGCAGGGTCACTGGTGGACTCCTAATATGCTGGGCAGGATAAGCTCTTCCTAGAGGAACAGGAGAAAAAGGCAAGTCCCGGACATATCTTGCATTTTTATCCTGTGCCCTGGCAGGTGGTCTCCCAAGCACATGGAAGTTTCTTCTTATTCCATGAGGTGGGGACAGCCAACAAAAAAGATCTTGATTTAAAAAGAGGCACAGACTCTACTCAGCTTTGTCCAAAGCCATGATGGTGTCACAGCACTTTGTGAGATCACAATACTCTTATTTGGTATACAGATTGTGAAACACACACACCTATGCTCCCTTACTTCTCCAGATGGGGCGTTGATTAAAGGTTTTTTGCTGAATGAAAAAAAGTGCCTTTGATATGTAAAGACAGAATGCAAGACTGTCACTTATTATACCCTTAAACGTGTATATGACAACAGTGAAACAACTGTATTCTATTTATTCAACCATTTCTCATACTTATGCTGGACTAAATAAATAACTGTCAACTTCAAGCATACAAAAATCATGATGCAGGTCTTTATAAATGCCATGAACTTCAAAGGGTATATTTTCTTTACCTTATGTTCTTGAGCCAGCAGAGATTTTTAAACTTTTCTCCATAAATAAAAGAGTAGGAATTATATTTATTGTTTTGTTTTTAAATGATTTAACTCAACCCTTCCCACCACCAAATATGACACTTGATGAAATCTTGAGGGTTTGGAGTACTTTAAGGAAGTATAGTTTTTCAGTACTCCAGATTCGTTACCGTTGTAATATTCTATGCTGAATAAAACCGAGGGACTATTGCAAAACACAGCTTTTATTTTATCTGCCTTCCCTTTTGCTGCCTTGCAGCAGGGAAAGTATGTTGGTGCATCATTCAAAGTGAAAACTGTAAATCCACTTTTCAGGCACCTAGGGGGGACTGTTATGTGCTCTGACCCAAACCAAAGAATTGTTTTGAAATTAGCCTCAAGCTTTCATGTCCAATCTCCCAGATTTGTCAGGAGCCTAATCCTGGCTGCCACTTTCTCCTTACATCCTGAGTTCTGGAAGGCAAGTGAATGGTAAGGAACTTTCTCTCTTTTCATAGGGAGAAAACAAGAATAAAGACTCCAACCTGAGCGAAACAAATGAGGTACATGGCCCAGAAACAAAATATATAATGCAACTGACAGAAATCTTATTTAAAATTTTGTATTATTATTATTAATTAAAACATTTAAGGATCCTGCATTTTGGCATGTTTTGTCAACTTCTATTTTGAAGGGAACAGAACACTAGCATTGTTTACAGCTTGTTTTACTCAAATCCCAATCAGCAGAGCACTGTGTCTGTCTCCAGTATTCAAGCCATTAAAAATCACTGGAATGTTATCCCATCTTCCTATACTTGCTCTTTTTTGTCTCACAGGTTGAAGCTCCATCTCAGTTTTAATTTTGCATATGACACAAAGTGAAGCTGGCATTTCTTAATCATTTTTGAAAAAGGTCATATGAAATTGTCTCACACCTCATGAAAAACTTTGTTGCACTGTTAGATACATGGAGTTCCTGCCACCAAAACCAACTTTTTAGTAACCTTTCTTTAATCAGTTTCATAAGCACCATTCATTCTTATTTAAGCTTTTTGTTTTATTTCACAAGGATTTTTGACAAGATTTTTTTGGCTTCAGGCCAAAGAAGAGCAGACTCCAAATTTTGCCTTCAGGGCTGTTTTTTGCAACGTCTCTTCCTCATTGAAATAAATCAGCAGTGACTGACACTATTTTGGATTTCAGTCTGTATTTCTCATTTGAGTTACTGCAGACTTGTGGGTCTGGATTAAAGATGTGATACCAGCAATTATTTATTGTTTTGAGGATTAGTTGTGCTGGGCCATCTCATGGTGAGTCTGAAGATCTACTTTGGTCCTACACCTGGAGCACTTTTAGGTAAAAGAAAAGTGCTTATGCCCCTTGTGGACAGGATGAGAGCAAATGGCCTCAGGTTGTACCAGGGGAGGTTTAGATATTAGGAAAAATTTATTCACAGAAAGGGTTATCAGGCATTGCAACAGACTCCCAAGGAAACAGTGGAGTCACTATTCCTGCAACTCTTCAAAAAAAGTGTGGATGTGGCACTTGAGGACGTCATCAGTGGTAAACATAGTGGTGGTGTGTCGCCAGTGACTTTTGGATGTTTATTAGAGAAGGCCTGCTGAAGAGCCATGAGGTGCAGAAAGGATCCCTTGTGTTCTAAACTCCATGTCAGAGAGGAGCCTGGGGGGCAGCTGGATCCAATCTTAGCTTCAGACTGTCAACAGCTAAGTAACTTTGTCCTGCAAGATTAAATAAAAATTATATATATATATATAAAAGGAATAATTTGTGACAAATGATTAGACAAAAGGTCTTAAACAGAGTCATTTACTACATAGTATAAAAGCTAAAACTACTAGAAGCATATATTATAGAGCACTCTATTCAAGAAATTATATCAAAGGAATTATATTAAAGCTAACAAAAAGAAACAATTATTAGGAACAGATTGGTGTAATTCACCCATACCAATGCTTGTGGACAGATCTCTTTCACTCACTGTCAAGGAGTATTCTTGAAGGGTGTTCCCACATCAAGGGAGGAAACTTCACACACACTGTCCAAGAAGGAATATGTTAGACGTATCTACCATATGAAAGTGGACTGGACTTTTATAGTGTGAAAAGATAAGACTGCCAGTCATGTATCTTCAGGTCAGTTTAGCAGCTTATCTGCCAAATCTTTGCCTTACTATCAGATTGTTAATTCGAGGCTAATGAGCCAAACTGATTTTAGCATAATTCAACAGCAAAGCAGCACATGACATTTCCTCTCATCTTACCACTGACAGCTTCCCCAACACTGCATTATTTGAGTTGTTTGACCACATTCCAAAGGTGGGTGACAGTCCTGCTACCTGCTGCTAGGTAGTTGGTTGCACTTGAAGAGTTCTTTTCCTACCTTAAAGGTTCTATACAAGAGGGCCACATACCTGTGGATATTTCACTATTTAAACTAGAAGATATTTTATGTATTAATTCTGCAATTTGGAGTTGTCAACCTTTTCTTTCACCCAAGAAAAAGCTCTGCTTCTGACAGTGGTTTGTTTTCTTTCTAGTGCAGATTAGGCCAATATTTCTTGATCAAAGATAGAGTTTTCTTTCAAGCTGGTAGCATAAAACTTCATAGCAGTCTCATTTAACTGTAAAATACTGAAGAATTCTTTGTAATATCATTATAAGGCTCATATGTATAAAAATCCACTATCATATATAATTTTTTAATATTTTTACACCGGTAGTTTTTATGCTTATATTATTTTTATACCTGCAATTTTTGAGCAATTTTGTACATAAAATACTTGAGTTGTTCCACTCAAGCCAGTTGCAGTTTTCCAGTCCTGATGAATGATCTGTTTGTCAAACTCTATCAGAGTATTTTGGTAAAAGGAGATTTTTCCACACTGATTGTTGGAATCAGGGGAGAAGTTACAGGGAGGAAAGAAATTATGAAGGATGAAACTGATTTCTTTAGCTGACCTGTTATATTTCAATGTCTAGTAAGTGATGTGATATGATCTGATACTATTTCTTATGAATTTTCAGAAATGGAAAGGGAAATAATATCTTATTGTAATATTTGTATCTTTTTTCAGTTACTCATAACTCACTCTCAGAATAGCACTTTATGCTATTTATGCAACATTTATGCTGAGTCTTAACAGGTAAATATCTTATCCAGTTTAGCTGATTTTTTAATGTAGATGTTTGTTCTCCTGACAGCCACGTGTTGACAATACGTTCTAATCATAAAAGAGGTTTAAACAGATCAAAGCTAAAAGCCAATGTTTTAATTAATTTTGGGGGACCAACTGTTGAAAAAAAAATGACAATAAATTCTGTAGTTTCAGAATATTTAGAGCGTTTCTGAAGACAGACTGTAAAAAAGACTGAATCTTCAGAAAACTACGTCTTCTACCATATGTAGTGATTAGTTGCACTGCTCATTATCATATAAGTCAGCTACTTCGTCATTGCATATCCATGAGCTTGAAGAAAGTGCATGTCCCATGAGGATATAAATATTTGAATCTTGTGTATACTACATAGATTGTGAAAAACTGCACTGCAGAATGAGTTGGGCTTTAAACACATGAATAGATCTGCTTGAAATATCAACTGTCAGACTTGGTTTGCCAAAGTTTAATGTTACAATAGATCAGTTTGCTGACAGATTGTCTCATTATGGCTAATATTACCAGTCTTAAAGAGCATCCTGCCACAAAAACCTTATTAAGGAAGAGTAAGTTTTTAAAATTTTATCACTCTTAAGTCTTGATGTGATACTTATGCACCTTTCTTGTTTTCTACGTTTGTGCAAGATGCAATAAGAGAATCGGTCCTTGCATAGGATGGACTATGGTGCTGTGCTTCTACGGGAAAATGTATTATCTAGTAATGTCTAGTAATGCTCCTTTAAGACTCTTTACAGTCTACCAATTTGATATGGGAAACAGGCAATTCTGTAATGCTCCAGTATATTTAAAAATTATTCAGATTTGCAGTTTAAGTATCATCTATTTAACCATCCATTAAAAACGTGTTGTTTTTACTTCAGCAGTGCTGAGACTCCCAGACAGATGATTTCACTCTATTTTGTGATACATAATCAAAAGATCATCTCTGCCATAAACAGAAACATATTTGTGGTCCTTAATTATTCTGTTAATGAAGAAGCATATAATTTCTTTTAAATGAAGTATGCCCAAATTAGATCCAAGAAGAAAATGAAAGCATGCAGAAAAAGAAAGCATGCTCAAAATAAATGTTAATACTAATGATTTGCTGAATCATGTAAAATGCAATGTATTAATTCACAGTGTAATGTGTAGCTATTAATAGTTTTATCTGTCAGTCAGCAGTCACATTCTGCTGTGACTTTTACGTGTGATATATGAATGAATTCAAGCTCTGACTGCTTGAGAGATGTCTGAACTACAGGTAATAACAATAGTTTATCTAATCAGAATTGATATTTTAAATATCTGCCTCATAAAATTGCTGCTGAAGCTACTACTTTCAGATACTGATTCACTGAGATCAAATTTGAGGGAAAAATGAAGAAAGCAAGCATCTACTTTGAAGAATTAATTTAGGAATTGCTTCATGTAATTGCTACTCTGTGCTAACAACACTTTAAAGCTATTATGAATGGCTTGAGAAGTATTCCATGCAGTTTTACTAACAGTTTTTGAATAACTTTTTTCCAACTTAAGAATTTGAAGAAAGATGGCATTATCAGCTACTTAGCCTATCTTACATAAGAAAAAAATTATCAAAGAAAACCCCCATAGCTTATAAACATGAAATAATATGGTACTCAGGGCTGTTATTGACCAAAATTCACTTGTGATTAGGAAATGACCTGATTTCCTGAGTAATCCAGACAGGTTTAGCCGTTTCTGTATAACTCTTTGTGTTCTGAGTAACCTTCTCATATTTGACATACTGAGTGCTGCTATATACCTTCTGTTTGCAGGGACTAAGTTCTTCTGAGTTTCCAGAGTGAGTTTTGAAGCAGACCTTTATGTTGGGCTGTTGTGGTTTGAGCCCAGCTGGAAATCAAGCACTACGCACCCCTTACTCCATCCCTTTTCTTTTTTTTTATGTCTAACCTAGTGGAATGGAGAGGAGAATCAAAGTGAAATTTGTATGTTGAGATACATAATAAATTAAAATTAAGTAAAAGATAGCAATAATGGTAAATTATAATATTAATGTAAATTAAAAGGGAAAACTAAGTGATACACTGTGCAGTTGCTCACCACCCACTAACTGATGCCAGACCCTCTTCTTGAACCTAGATAAGCTCCCCTTCTGGATAACTCTGCCCAGTTTATATACTGGGCAGGATGTTCTATGGTGTGCTCTTTTGGTTGGTTCAGGACACCTGTCCCAGTTGTGCTTGCTCCCAGTTTCCTTTGAGTGCCTCTTCACTGGAAGAGCATGAGACTTAGGATAAACATGACTTTGCAAAAAAACAAAACATCAGTGTCATCAACGCTATTCTCATTCTGAATCCAGAACACCACTCTCATTCCAATTCCAAAACATAGCAGTGTAACAACTACTGTGAAGAAATTAATTCTACCCTGAAACCAGGATAGGTCTGACAGCTGTGTAACTTTTAAGGGATGTTTAGTAGCTAAAACTGGTTACAAATTTATTATTAACTTAGAATTTTTAAGCGTACCTGTAATATATTTGTGTCGGTAGCACTGAAAAGGAAAACAAAGGAGACAGACAATTTCAGCTTAGGAGAGAAGTAATTTAGGTTTTGGGAACCCTCAGAATGCAGCTTATATTCAAGGGGAAAAAAACCACTCACATGAACAACTAAAAACTCATTGCTTTGATTTCTAGCTTTTTTAACAGTTTAGATTATAGTCTGATTAAAAATTGGAGCTATACACAAACCAACAAAATAAGATGGGATTCAGAAAAAAAAGGATTATTGAGGCTAACTTGTATCAAAAAGATCTAACTGATTTTCCTTAAAAAGAAATAGAATTTTTAATGCATTACCCAGGGAAACTGTTGATAAGTATGGTACAGGTTCATTCAAGAAACAATAAAGTTAGAAAGATGAGGGAATGGGCAAAGTTGAAGCAACAGTAGGTCAGGCAGAAATGTTATTCTGGACTAAATAACTAAATGAATTTTGGGGATTGGGATCTGATCTGTTTGCAGTAACAGGGTATTAATATTATTGTAGCAGAATGGGAAATAAGTTATGAAATCCTCTGGATAATACTGTTTTGCTGACTTGAAGAAAAATAAACTCAGAACAGGGTCTCACCTGAAGACATTTCAAGGTAATCAGGTTACAGAGGGAGTATTTCATACAAATGGGAACTACAAGAGCTCGACTTTCTTAGTTCAACAAAATAAAGCTGGAAGAGATTCTCTAAGCACTCACTGTGTGAGTGCAAAGGAGAAGGGAGAGGTATTTAACCAGAAAAACCCCAGTCATGACAGTGTGGAAGCATATTGGTATGTGCTGGGTATTACTAATTATAATAGAACAACTGAAAAATTACATAAAGGAAGATTTGAAGTTGTTTTCCAACAGAATGTTCTTGTCAAATATCTAGATTATTTTTAAGACAATTTGAACACTATTTGAGGTATGATATGGTATGATATGGAGGCTGGCTACAGGTTTCCCCAAATGGCTTCTCACTACCCTGTCCCTAATATGTTGACTGCACAGATTTGTTTACTCTCTAAAGCTATTCCTTCCACTCTTAACCAACAGATTTATGAGTTTATGTAGACTGAAGTTTATGACCAATAGTAGTATGTGACACTCAATGGTTCAGTACAGCGAAAGAAGTAGTTGGGTCTCATAGTATGTCTTATTTTTTATTAGCTGTTTCAGCTAACCTCATAAAAGATGTAACGTCTCTATACAAACTTTTCTTCTCCTTCCTAAACTCAAAGATTGCAAAACCTACTTATAAAAATATATGTTTATTCTGCAGCCTTTTGCAGCATAAGAAGACCTACAAAGCTAATGGTCATGCCATGATTTGATTTGTCAGTAAATAAATTTAGATTTGTGTTCTAAATCTGGTGAAAGCCATGAACACTAAGCACATTGCAAAATTTCAAAAATATAGTTAGCTATGGTGCACTACTTACTGTAATTAATGCTCTCCTGCCAGTGTGGAAATCCCCAAGTTCCTCAAAGATAACACTAAATGTTTCTAATTCTGTCTGGCAGCTCAATAATATTTTTTGAGCCTGAGATCTAATTAAAATATGTGTGCTCTTTGATATGAAGCAGATCAAAGTTAAATTTGGTATTCTTAGCATCCACTTTTTTTTCTCTCTCTGAATGCACTCTTCTACTGTCTGAAACTCCTTTGCAGAAGTTCAGCAGACTGTTACCTTCTCTGAAGATTTTTTTCTGCATATTTGAAGTCTCTGACTTTGATAGGCTCAGAGGAATATATAATACGTGTGCACTGGGATTTATGCATAGATAGAGTAAGAAACAGGATGAAGCATATCCACAGCTAATTTAAATCAGCAGTGAAACACTGCAGTTCAAGTGATTAATAACTGCTGAAGCTATTGCCTAATGGTTTTTACACAGGAAAACTCATGCACACTGATAAGCAATCTTTTTCATTTAGAAGGACTGAATGAAGGATAATATAAGTGAAAGTGTGCTTATATAACCTGAGATACTCGGTCTTTACTACTAGCAGCTGGGAGAACTATTCAGAGAGAAATCTTCAAAGCATCCAACTGTGGGAAATGCTGTCCTTTGCCTGAAAACCTATTTCAGCCTTCAGTATAGTTGAAAATATTGATGTTTCATTGAATCAAGATCTCTTTTTTTCTTATTGTGGCTACTAGATACGATCTGTATTAGACTTTATTCAGGCATTGTGAAAGATTTTTTCCGCCTAGTTTAAAATAGAGTAGAACAGGCAGATAGAGAAATAGTTGTATTTTACTGTTCATTTCAATGAGGAGTTTTCCAAAGTACATGCCAAAGTAGGTCATCTGATTAAAAGGAAAAGTTAATTAATCAACTAAAATGTCTATATCCTGGATATTGGATATGAAGAGAAGATAAAGATGGTATTCATACTAAATTCTTCTGTTCCCAGTATTCCTGTCGCTAAATTAGACATCTAGCATGAAGTCTAGATGTGGGGACATATGGGAGTCTTGGTACTTTGAACACAATTTCAGTTTCAAGTGCAGTAGAATCCCAGATGTGTGTTTTTTGTTTGCAGAAATCAAACAAAGCATGTGACAAGATCCCACATCCCAGATTATTCTCAAGTGATAGGTCTAGTGATCAATCTTTTTACTCTTATCAGGGGCATTATTTCTACACACCTTTTCAGTTAGAAACTACAATTTGTTCCAATGTCTTCATAAGTTTCTATATATCCATATATATCATGGATATATAGATGAATCTGCCTCTTTTCTTCTTACCCTTTTCTTTACCACCTCACCCTTGAGAAAGAACCTTTCCAGGAGCGAGACTCATGTCAGCCTTTAGAGATTTACTGACTGTTGGACAAGGCCAAATGTGCCAGACTGTCTGAGGCCAACTCCATGTGCTGTACATATATGAAAACAGTGAATTTGTAGCAGTTTTGCATGTTTGGTCTGACTTTTTGTAATTCTGCATTTGCTGAAATCCAAGCAAGGGTTGATCTTTCTATTGCTACAATACTCCAGCAAGGAAAAACAACTTTTTGGACCAGTTGAAAGCTATGACTCCTACTAACAGGTTCTTCCTGAGCAAGTTAGATATGACCTGAATGCTACAGTGTTTGCTGCTGCAGTAGCTCATTTATAGATGATTTGCTGCTTAGTGTAGTCCATAGTCACAAGTAGAATGACAAGGCAGGGCACAGAACCTGAGGGAGGGACTGAAAAAAACATGTGTGCCATAAAAGAAAGGTTAACCTTTTCTTGGCAAATGCTGAGGGTAGAGAATGTTTGTTAAGACTCTCCTCTCAATTGTTTGGGTCTATTATGGGTCCCCACAGTTCAGTCAAAATTTACAACTCTGATTCAATGCTGAAAATGGAGTGCTCAGTGTGTGGAAGAAGATCAGTCCCTGTGACACCTAATGCCACAAAAATATGTGTGTTTTTTCATTTGTTCCTTTGTGTTTATTTTCTTACCTATTATGTAGGAATTTAGGGCTTCAAGATCTAAGAAGCTTTGGTATTTGATGTGTCTGGATTGCTCTTTTAACCTTGATTAGACACAGGAGATGCAGATAGCTCCTAGCAGCTCCTGAGATTGAGGAGACTCTTCAGCCACGATAGAAACACTTCTGTGCCAGTTGTGTTCTGTTCTTCAAGACAGAGCCCACACTGATCAGGTCCCATTGGATTGTACTCTTGATAGGAAACAGAATCATGTCCTTGTCTTAAATACATTGATGAAGAGGAAGAACGACTCAAGAGTCCACCAATGGCTTTAATTAATTGTTTAATTCTCAGCAAGTTTAACTGCTTGTAAACATTTTATTCATTCAGTCATTACCTGGGAAAACTAAGTGAGTACCCAGGCAATGTCATGGACACAGACAAGCGACATCCCTTAGGGGTCCATACTAGGACCAGTGCTATTTAATATTTTCATTAACGACACAGATGAAGGGATTTAGTGCATGCTCAGGAAGTTTGCTGATGACACCAAGCTGAGTGGTGCTGTTCACACACCTGAAGGATGGGATGTCATCCAGAGGGACCCGGACAAGCTTAAGAATTGGGGTCATGGGAATTTCATGAGACTTGCACCTGGATCAGGGAAACTCCCACTATGAACAAAGTCTGAGGATGAACAGACAGAGATTACACCTGCTGCGAGAGACTTGGGGGTGCTGATGGGTGAGAGGCTGGACATGACCCAGTCTACTCAGCCCAAAAAGCCAAACATGTCCTGGGCTGCACCCAAAGCAGCGTGGGCAGCAGGGCAAGGGAGGGGACTCTGCCTCTCTGCTCTGCACTGGTGAGACCAAACCTGGAATGCTGCATCCAGTCCTGGGGTTCCCAGCACAGGAAGGACATCAACCTATGTCCAGAGGAGAACACCAAGATGATTAGAGGGATGAAACACATATCCTACAATGACAGGCTAAGAGAATTGGAATTGTTCAGCCAGGAGAAGAGAAGGTTTTGGTAAGACCTAATTGCAGACTTCCAGGACCTGAAGGGAGTCTACAAGAAAGCCAGAGAGAGACTTTTCAAAAGAGCATGCAGAATGAGGGGGGATGGTTTCAAACTGAGAGTAGGTCTAGATTAGATATTAGGGTTGAAAATAGATGAACTTTAGGGTCTCTTCCAATTCAAACCATTCTATGACTCTATGAAAATTTCTAAGTAGCAGCACTGGTCAGAATCCAGAAAGGCTGGAAACCAGCTGAAATATGAGCTCATGGAGATGTATTCTTCACTTTATTTTCAACATCAGATGTACAAGTTCTTTGGCTCCAAGGCCTATGGAAAATGACTTAGTGTTATGGATTCAATTACAAAAGATGCAAAGCCAGAAACTAAGCCATTTTGAAGAGATACTTAATTATAAGGTGGTAATTACCTTGTAGCAGAACCTGAATTTAGATGATATATTGCTGCCAAAGTAATTAACTTGGTAGAAGTGAGAACCATTACATCTTCACTGCAGGAACTTGGTGCCAAGTTCGCCATAGCTCTTACAGTAAACAACAGCAGCATTCAAAGAAACCCAATGTCTTCTTTCTACACAGTGTAGTTTATGTCAAAATATTCAGAACAGACACTAAAGGCTCAGAGAGATGCTTTTTAATACCTGTTATCTCATTCAGGAATTGCACTCTTTTTTTTTTTTTTTTTTTTTTTTTTATTTCAGAAGCACTGTGTGCACTTCTCAGAGAAATGGTAAGAAAAGTGTGGCTTGTGGTAAAGCATTAATTAACTGGGGGTGAAGATGGGGAAATAAGTAGAACAAATTAGAGTTGTAATAAACCAAATTTTTTAACCCTCTGAGGTTCATAGGTGCTTGATAAGTTGCCACACAAAGTTTATTTTAGTAAGAAATCATTGTCTAGCTTCAACAAACTGTCTAAAAAGCATTAGAATTTAGACTGAGGTGATCAGATCTAAGGGAATACCACATCCACCTATAAACTCTGACAGCTGTAGACATGTTAAGTCTATATGAGTGTATACACTATTCAGGATTATTTGTTGGCTTGTTGTACATTGGTTTTAAAAACTCAGACACGTGTAACATGTAACATATTGAGTCAATGCATATTTCATCACATAATAAACCAATGACAAATCAGTGGAGTTCTGAGAAAAGTAAGGATTATGGAGGGTTAGTTTTTCTTTTGTTTTGGGGTTGTTTGTTTAGTTGGAGGGTGGGGAGAGAAGATATGTGTGGGGTTTTTTTATCCCTAAGAAACATGTCACATTGAGATGAAATACAAGATTATTTATTTCCTTGAATTCCTTGTCACAGCTTGACAGTGGCAGAGTAAGCTTCTCCTTTTCTTTCTCTATTTGTTCTAGATGGAAGAAATTACCTTTCAGAACACAAAGCAAGTTCATGTCTTTCATACCCTCCTTTCTCTCCAATGTAGTGTCAATGATGGGTGTTTGTTACATGAGTTTTGTTTTATTGAGAGCAATTTTACTTAGCAAATAGTAGTAATAAGGTTACCAGTTGTTTCCAAGTACAACTTCTCTCTCCCCTACATTTATTTTACAGTATTTGAGTGCAGCATGACAAGTCTCCTTACTTTCTACATTTCTACTGAATGCTACTGTTGACTCCTCATCAACTCCAAAATTGTATCTGCACCATTTCAGTGGAACATACAGAGTGGTTGCCAACATAAAAAAGTTCTGCTTTCTTAACAAGAAGCCCAAGTACCCTACAATCTAGCCGGTAGTTAAGGTGCAGATTTAGACTCTCTGGGCTTTCAAGCACTCAAAAAATATGAAAGAAGTCCCATTTTACCAGCTTATTACACACAATCTTCAACAGTGGGACATTAACCTCTTCAGATGATAATTGACGTGTGTTCATATTAATGAGGATGGAAAATAGTATCTGTAAACCCAGAAATTTTTCAATTCTTATTCTATTTCTCATCTTACTAAACAGAAATAATATACTTAATATATATAATATACTTATTCTAAGTAATGTTGCCAAAGTCTAGTTTGAATATTGGCATACCATACAACCCCAACTGTTTTTAATCCTTTTTTGACTTTCTACAGTTTTATTCTCAAATATCTTAAAGGTATTACTAAAGCAAAGTTTAATCAGGGTGTTAAAGAAGTGCTGAAACAAAAGCCCTTTTTAACATGAAATGTAAGCTACTAATTAAAGCTGAGTAAGTAAGGACAGAGAAAAATAGCCAGCCTGTACCACCACAGAGCAGTCATGTTGTAATTTACTTGTTCATATTATGTTTTCTGGGGGCTCATTCTAGCCACACTGACATCACTATAACTCAGTTTCTCCATGGCTGCTTCTGAGTTATACAAATACAGGGATAGAGAATTTCTTTTTAAGTAATTTATATGGGGTCCAGAAGAACTTCATCAAATATATTTTCTTGAAATTTGCTTGTGGTGCTATCATCTTGGCCTCCCTTTGCTTTGCAGGTTGAGTCATTTTACGTGTAGTCTCAATTTTTAATTCATAATGTGGTGAAAACTTTGATCACCACCCCCATATAAATACTATTTTACACAATTTATTTTTGTCTTACATAAATAATTTAATAATATTTTTCTGAAAGAAAATAAGAGTAGAATGAATGATTTCTTTTAAATTGATGATACTAACAATATTCAGTTGTTATATGGGATCATTCTGTGTCTTCTAAAGAAAGATTTTTCTTCTACAGAAAGATTTTAGGGTTCTATGATAAATTTATAAACACTTTCTCTCAAAACAAATGAGCAAAATTTCTCTCTCTTTTTTTTTTTTGGTGTATGAATAATTGATTGCTTTTATTGTGAATACATACTTACTTCAAGATAAATCAAATTTGGAAGGAAAATGTATGTGAGGATAAGCTTGCATCTTGCAGAACGCAAGTTTAGTAAGGGAGAGGTGTTTGTTTTCTCTTTGTTTAGTATAATTAAGTTTAGAGTAGTGACCTTTCAGAGTAGTGTTCCTTGCAAATAATAGTGTTGATTGTGAAAAGTTACACATATTATTATATGAAACAAAAAGTACAGATTAGCATAGATGGTCAGCACCCATAATTAATGCCTCTCATCTGTGGTAGAAAAGGTGCATCTATGTGACATTGTATAAATGAAGGCTAGGGGGTCATAACAAATTGCTATCTTCTTTCTCTTGAAGGCTACCTATTTTCATTTATGTTATAATCAAATATGGTTCAATAATTTCTTTAAGCTTGGATGGTCTCTAGCCACTGGCATTCCAAATGCTGCAAGAGATCTGATAGTGCTCATTAATTAGAGATTTTACTGAATCTTAGCCAGAGTTTGAACTTCTAATATCCTACATGTTTTCTAATGCTCTTCCTTGGGACCTGAGTTTAGAAAATCAGCCAGTTCCTAAGCACTATTTATCAGCTGCTTCTTCACTTCTTCCTCTTTACTAATAGCTCACAAGCATAGGCCTTCTAGTCATTATCCCATAGATCCCCGAAAATCACCTGAAACAGACGTTACTTCTCAGGTATTTAAAGTGAGCTTGAAGGTGTATCTTTTCCTTATATTCTTAGCTTCAGGTTTGCTAAATAGATAAATGTATAAAGGTTTTGTTGCCTCTATTTATGAAGAGAAGTTAATGAATGGCTGTACAACCATATCAGTGAATAAGGAGGAAAAAGAGGCTGACAGGTGCGATTGTACCAACTTACTTGAGACTAGAATTGAATCTGGCAAAACATCTCTGTGACAGATGTTTGATATCCGGGATTGGAAAAGTAGCTCAGTTCCCATGTCTGAATTCCTGATACAGGATTACCTTTAGGTTTGGTCACCTTATCTCTCACCCATAAGCTGGAGTAGAAGTCTCAAATAACTTGTGATGTGCTGTCAATACAGAGGTACCTACAAATGCTGCTGAGTGAGTTCTGCTGCTTCTCCCTGCAATGCTCATGCCAGGGACTCATTCAGAATTTGTATGGCTCTATTTATGTACATGAAAACCCCCATGATATTCCTACATTTCAAGACAGAGAAAATATTTTTGCAGCTCCCTGGAGCCTTAAAAGCCAGTGATTGCTGTTGGAAGCAGGGCTGCCACAGTGGTTATTTGCAGACAGTGTGTGGGAGAGTGACTTCATGCAGCAATTGTCTTATTTCTATTAATAAAATATACCTACTGAACAAGGAAACACATTTTCAGTAAAAAACAGTATTTGTAAGTCCATGGCAAGTTTGTGGTGCAGACAGCTGATTCCCTTCTACTCCCAGATAATTGATGAAACAGGTTCCCAAAACTTCTACGAGAACTGTGTTTCAGAAGGGAAAAATCTAGCTAAGAAAACTACCTAAAAACCCATGTACATATGTTAAATACAGGAATTACAGCTGATTAAATCATAGTGGATGAGTATTTCATGCCTGGCATACACTGCTGGAAACATCTGAGTGGATCAAGCCCTTTGCAAGGGGACCTTGAGCTTGCCAGAGCATGGAGACAAAACATTCCCACATTCCCATGAGGTGAGACAAGTCTAGGAGAATGCAAGATGTTCTGTCCAGTAAGCAGCCTTTCAGGAGAACACAAAAGACAGCTGGACAAAATAACTTTTTCAAGCAAAGGAAAGAATTTCTTGGAATTAGATCATACCCAGTCAATTGAATTTGCTGAAACAAATTTCAACAAAGAGTTCTAAACAATTTCATAACTGAAATAATTTATAACAAAATTGTGATAAACTCATAAGCACGAAGTACTAATAAGTATTGATTCTGATATAGAGACACTTCTAAAGAGTCAGGTCATTTTAATGTTTGTATCCATCAATGCTTATGGTGTACTTCTTGTTTTGGTTGTGGTCTCTGTTCTAGGACATGTCTTTCCAGGAAGCCTGTTGGTGCTCTGGGTGCTTAGCATGAAAACCAGCAAAGGATGGGGAATACAGTGGCCACTCAGAAAATTAAAACCCACTTCATTTGATCACCGTCTTTGAAACTTCAGTATTTTGAATTTTTTTCATCATATTTGTTGCATCATGTGATCGAACAATACCGTCACCACGACCCCCAGAGCAGCCCCTGCCAGTCCTGAGGGACTGACTTGGATGGAAGGGGTTTCCCTGTCACCCCTGCAGAGGGCCGTCAGTGATTGGTCCAAGAGAAACAGCCCCGCCCCTCCCTGAAGGGGATTGGACGCCTGACCTGCCCTTCTCCCCTGGGTCACTCCCCCCATCCCTCGGGGATCGGCCCCTCCTCCCCGGGGAAAAACCAGGGGCCAGCCATGTGGGGGTCAGTCTGCCCTGCTTGTTACTGTGTTCGGGGGCTCGCCGAGAGCTGAGTAAAACCCATACCGAACCACGGCAGATCCGGTTTCTGTCTCCATTGATCGCCCAGATCCTCTCAGAAAGCCACTCCGGGATATCCCTGCAACAGCCGGTACTGCAAATCCCATGTTCCTTCGCCGCCTGGACGTTGGGACACAGCACAAGCCCCGACCTGCCTTTTGTGGTTCTGCCACGTGGCTAAAGCAAGGCATCTTGTGGGAAACTACCACAGAGCTGCCTTACCCCACAGGAACTCGGATCCTGGATACAATAACCCAGGATACAAAATAATATATATTAATACAAACACAGATTTTTTTCTCAAATGTTAAAACCTGTCCTGGTTTTGAACAAACCCCAATGTTATTAAAATGTTATCCTTTTCCTTACTCTACAGGGCTTTGTGCAAGCCTTCGTTTTCCACTCAGTCGTTAATATATGTAATTGTAAGACCCCCCACTTGGAATGCATCCAGCTCTGGGGTCCCCAGCATAGGAAGGACAAGGACCTGCTGGATGGATCTAGAGTAGGACTACTAAGGTGAGGAGAGGGATGGAGCACCTCCCCTGTGAGGAAAGGTTAAGAGCATTGGGATTGTTCAGCCTGGAGAAGGTGAGCCCTAGTTGTGGTCTTCCAGTACCTGATGGGAGCCAGGAAGAGAAGCTGGAGAGGGGCTTCAAAAGAGTATGTAGAGGCAGGATAAGGGGGAATCCAGGGGCTTCAAACTGAAAGAGGGTAGGTTTAGATTAGATACTAGGAAAAAATGCTTACTTTGAAATGGAGTGGTAGGTGTCACTGCTCTTGGCGGAAGGGGATAAAAGTAAACCTTTAAGGTCCCTTCCAACCCAGGACATTCCATGATTCAATGGTCTGCTGCAGCAAGCATTCACCATCTTTTACTTCTACCATCTGTCTTCAGTTATTGACTGCTAATAAGCCTGCTGCTGAGTCCCTTAGCTCAGCGACTCTTAACTTTCAGTCCAGTGTTATCTCATGAGTAATTAGATGAACTAGCAAACAGGAGCACTTGTGACATAAAGTTTCAAGGAACACATGAGGATATTCCCGCTCAGAATTAATCTCAATGGGAGTAAGCAAAACATTCCTTCTACTCTGTGTCTGTATTACAGCTCCTGGTAGCAAAAGTTTCTTTCTGTTAGTGCCTCTGTTACTATGACACTCTTGTATTTTCACTTCTACTTTCTCTACATCTTTTCATTGCTTCCTCCAGCCCACCCAGCACTATCAGGCCTGTTGCTTTTTGAGCTACTATTGGTAATTCTCTATATAACTTTCACTTCCAGTCTGTAAGAATCGAATCTCTGCACTCACTTTAGTCTTTAACTGTGAAGGCACAAGACTGTAGGTCTAATGCTATAGTTAAATGTTTTAATAAACGGGCAGTACACAGCCAAAGTGGTTGTCTGTAACTTTTAGGGTTTAGAATTTAAAAA